>JANUSC010000241.1:0-343858 GCA_025200525.1 Camellia lanceoleosa
AGTAACCTCCAAGTAAGGGCCTGCATCTCCATCCCTCATCAAACTGATTCTTAAAATGGTTGTACATTGCTTGTTTAATATCTGTTGGTTCTTCAACAACACCATCCTCAACTTGCAATGAATTAAGCATATTCCTACTATGCCTAGTGGTTGCCATTATATGAAAGAACCTTGTGTTCTTGTCCCCTTTTAGTGTCCAATCCAATCTTGACTTTTGTAACCACAACCATTCCTATCTTTTTCTAAACTTCCATACTAATGCTATAAGCTCCTTCCATCTTGCTACTTCTGATTCGGATAGCGCTCTAGATTCAGCATATAAATCTAGAGCATGTGCTTCATCTTCAGCCTCTTTAAGCTTAATTTACACATTCCCAAACACTTCAATATTCCAATTTTTAAAGGCCAGTTTCAATGTTCTCAGGTTATTCATAATGACATACCCAACGCAACCTCTAACCTATGTATCTTCCCATACCTTTTTTCACTTCTTTAAGAAACATAGGATGCGTAACCCAAGCATTTATGAACCTAAAAGGTCTAGGTCCCCAATCTCTATCATCCTTCATCAATAATATGGGGGTGATCGACAAAAATTTGGTAACGCCTACACTTTGAATTTGAACCATTGTAACCATTAAAGTTAACCAAGAATCGATCAATTTGGCTCCGGCTTTGAGAATTACCCCATGTGTTATGCGCCCATCATAGGAATATCGGCAATTCCACTTTATTTATGAAGTTTCCAAACTCAAACATACCCGATTCCTCATTGAGCACCCTTTTCTCTCCACAATTGAAGTGATTTCATTAAAATCTCCTCCTAAACACCACAGTTTAGGATATGATTTTCAATTTGGATAACACCTCCCAGAAATGCCTTTTATCTATTTCTTCATTTGGTGCATACACATTCCTAATTACACATTCAATACTCGAATAAACTATACCTAATAACAAAACAAATCTCCTAAAGCAGTAACAATCATTTAAAACAAACACTTTAGGATTCCAAATGCACAATAAACCTCCCGCACTGCCTTCAACATCCAAATCCACGAACTCCATAAAATCGATAAGCCATAGTGACCTAGCAAATCCCTCATCAACTTCTGATTTTTTGTCTTTTGAAGCAATATCATATCACTTTTTTATTTTGTAAAAACTCCTTAATTCTTCTCATTTTCTCTACCCTTCCAAGCCCTTTCACATTCCATGACATAATCTTCATTTAACAACTTCAATCTCTCAAAACTCACCCTCTAGTGTAGCTTTAAACACCTCCCTTAATCTTTTTTCCTTCAAGTCTTGCCTCATCTTCCTCTTCCATTTGGATGATCATGTTAGTTATTTCAATTTCTTTTCCTTCCAAAACCAAGCCCAGGGCCTCCCCAGCTTAATTGTTTCCATAACTTCCTGTTGAAGGTTTATACGAATTACTAATTGACACAAAAGCTGAAATTGCAACTTCTGACCTCCAGAAGAGCACCTCTCTAGAAACCACCTCGAAAGTTGTGCCTCTTCTTGAGGCTTTCTTCTTCTCTGGAGGTCTTTTCTTATTCTTCTTTCTTGATTATTTCTACTCACAAATGGTTGGGCTATGCTTTGAAGGTATCCTTGAGCCTTTGAAGAATAATGTTGCTCCTTTTGGTCTCCTTTTGAGTTTTACTTATTGAACCAAATGGATGATTACCACAACCTAACACAGTCTTGGATTGTCACTTGGCCCAAATACCTACAAATGTGTCTTTTCCACCACACACAGGCTAACATTTACTATACTAGAACTAGCCTTGTTATCAACTAGCCCATTCTTTTCAATACAGTGGGCTTCCTCCAATACTACCTCTAGATTTACATTGGGCTTTCTAAAATCAGTCTTACTTAAGTTCCTTATAAGTCCAATTAAGCCCATGGCGAGTTCCATCTCTCTTTTTATCTCCTCTGCTCTGTCAGTCTCTCTCGCATGCCATTCTTGAGTCTGAACACTCAATTAGAGCAAGTTTTTGAGCCGCTACACCATCATCAATATCATTTACCATTGAAATAAAAGTGAAAAGGTGGCGTGACCTTAACCAATCTCTCTACACTAGCTTTGCTCCCTTGTTTAACTTACATCATCTTGGGCTTCCACCTCATCCTCTGTGCATGCCACGTCTTTGCCTTCTTCCATGTTTCCATGGCAATACGCAACACTTTGTTCCTCTCTATTACTATTCCCCTCTAACCCTTTCCAACATTGGTTACCTTGGAAGTACCATGGTGCAACTGTGATCCAACACCATGATTACATTCTTCAACTACCCATATTGGGTAAAAACTACCTTTACTATCCAAGATGACCAATTTATCAATACGTTCCAAATGTGAGTACCAAATTCTTATTCTACCATGCTTCAAGGAATCCATCTTTAAAGTACATCATCAATCTCCATGACATCTCCCCATACTTCTCTTATCTTTTGAAATTTTTTCCTATTCCACAGGTATAGAGGGACACCATAACAACTAAGCCAAACTAATCTGTCATTTTCCACTTTCATCCCCTTTTTCCTAATTAGTGCACGACTCACACCAATCATGCATCCATTTTCCTAACTCATTCATCTTGGCCTTCATATCAGCTGCTGAAGCAAAGGATAGGTAGACTATTCTCCCTCTATCTTCTCGAACTTTCAGATCTGTACACCCTCTATCTTGAGTTCGTTTTTGAAAAGCTTACACAACTATAATTCGCCATAACTTGACTATTAGGCCTGCATATAGGCACCCATTGCTATACTTCTCTGCTTGGATTCTAGTATTATTTCCACATCATGCAGTCGGATGTTTTAACACTTGAGCATATGATCTTCTTTGTACACCTCCAATAGTTACAGACCTTTATGGTGCTTCTCTTTCTTGCTTTGTAGGCTCTTGTCGCCTATGGAGTTGTTTTCTACCACCCTTTTTCATTCCGAAATCTGTCTTCTTCACCTTTAATGTCTTGTCTTCACACTAGACTCCATGAGTTTTTTGGATAGCAACCTCGCCTGACCTGAGCCAAAACTAACAAAAACCAAACCTAGGCGATTGTTGCTTTCCTCTTGTTTGGGATGAAAACATCCTTCACAACCCCAAAGTTTGTAAGCATAGCATTCAAACCTTTAGGACTCACAAAATCAGGAATATCATCAACAAACACTGTATACATTTTTAAGGATGCGGCAGGCCTCCCAAAGCTTTTCCTAAACACTGGTTTCCATCCTCCTCTTGGTTGAGCCGCCATTTTTTAAGAAGTTTCATATATTCATGTTTAATTTGTCTAAATGTGACTTATTTTGCCAAATGTCATCTATCATTCACGTGTCACTTATTTGTACAAATGTCTCATATTTCTACACTATATCTATTCAATTATCTATTCAATGTTACCTACATATCCACATGTCACCTACCTATCTAAATATCACATATTTGTACATGTGTATCTATTCACTCAACTATTCAATATTACCTATCTATCCATCTCACCACCATCATTCATTGACGAGGCACCAATGACTTTTCAAACCAATTTTTCAATTACTTTCCAACAATTTTCTAAATAACTTTTCATTGGTATGAATTTTTCATCAATTAATCTTAAAATTATTATAATTTAGTTGAAATAATTACACTTCTCTAAATCCCAAATCCCAAGTCGTGGTAAGTTGAGGGTTGATAAGTGCCTCATAAAGTCTAGTTATGAATAGCTCCACATACATTACTAAGGGTTTAGTAAACCCCAATAAAAAAAAAAAAATTTAAAATCATTATGAAAAATTGTTTATGTACTATTTTAGGTATGGGAACAATTTCTCTATAGTCCACTTTCGAAGTGAATTACCACCGTGTAGTTTGCCCAATCTAGTCTTACCTCGATAATCAGAATTGTACATGGTTCATTGATTAGATCATTCATACCAAAAATTAAGTTATCAAATATCAGTACACACATTGAACTGCATTTTTCTCTAAACCTTAAACCTTAAAAAAATTAACAATCAATTCTGGAAATAATGCATCTTATTCAATTTTTTTTTAAACCAGAGACCCCGTGAAGTAAATTATTGCACCTACGGTCCAACCAATTGGAAGAGAATCAATAAATTCCTTTTCGGGAGTGATTCATCCTTCCTGAATGTAGCATACAACTTGCCGTTGTATTGCACTCTCAAAGTGTCCTAATCAACCAACTTCATCGAGAAAGATTACTATTTTTTAGGTCAAGGGGTGGATAAAAAGAAAGATATGCACTAACTAAAATAGAATTTTACAATTTTGGATTCTTACTTATTCTGAGACTTTCCTAAATACTTCAACTATTCAAATCACGAAGTCACAATTGGTCAAATAATATGACTAAATTACTAGTAAAAAATGAATAGGCCCAGCAGCGTGCTTTTGTCGTTGGTGTTCTTTCTGATCTCTACGCATTTCACCGCTCCACCGAAAATTCCCTCTGCCTCTACCAATGGAAGCTTCTCTAGAAGAAATAACACATTGATCTAGTCGCCACCAGAGCCAGAAAGGGCTATCTAAATTCATTCGTTTTTGTCGATAAGCTCCAATTACATCATAGGAATGACAAAAAAAAAAGGGTTTTAATTTTTTGAATGGATGATCTACTCGACATGTTCTAGAAGATGAAAAGTTTGAATTATCAAGATAGGCCCTAAGTGAGCCGACAGTGGGCAAACTGCATGGTGCAATGCAATCCACAAAAGATGCGATGGAGAAGTTGTTCACTTTAGGTAATATTAAATTTACTAATTAATAAAAATTTATCCTGTTGATGACTAAAAAAAAAAAAAAATTAACTCGGTGGAATTGGTTCCAAGATTAGTCGAGATGAGCATAAGTTGGTCCAGACATCTGATTATAAAAAATAAAAACAAAAACATAACAAATAACTGAAATAAAGAAAAACACCAAAAAAAAATAAAAAAATAATGTGTAGTCCAAATTCATTTTAAACATGAACTCCATCATACAAAAATTGAATTTAAGCCACATACTTCTTCTTCTTCTTCTTCTTCTTCTTCTTCTTCTAAACTTTGCTATTTCTGAATTCTTTATCTCTAGCGTTACTCTGTAATTAGACTTTAATAAATAAATGAGCAGTGATCCGGACCCCCACTGCCGGTGGCACCCCAGTGACGTGGCAGCATGGGGATGGGCGAAAGCCTAAAAAAAAAAAAAAAATTTTGGACCAATCACGTGTGACCCCAAGAACTACTTTGGGGTCTGAAGCTTTCTATATAAATCATCTCTATGTTGCTTCAACGCCTACTACATTAAAATAAAAAAAGGTGAGTAGCTTTGTTTGTATCATATATTCCTGATATTTGTAATATTTAAATATAATTTATTAGGGTGTTTACGATTTATTATAATATTTTTATGATTTATTATGATATTAATTTATGATCAAAAATATTTTTAGCTATACCTTATATGATATTTGATTATGACTTATTATTTATTTTTTATGAATAATAAAAATTTAATTATAACATTTATAATGATTAATATCACAAATACAATCGATTCAACAACAGTTCAAAACCAAGACCCTTGTAGCAAGTTGGCACGTAACTGTACCTTAGACTGCACTAAGGATAGGTCACCCTGTGGCAAATTGGTGAGTAGCCACCTTAGGGTGCAATGATGAAAGATCATGGGTTCAAGTTGATGAAGCAGTGACAGCCCTTTTAGTGGTACACGAACTTTACTAACAAACTAACAAATTTAACTTATGTTGAAAAAAATGGATATATTATACTAATAATTTCTGTAATTTGCCAGATGCGTCAATTTGGTTCATATTGGTTCAATTTAATCGATATTTCCTCTTAATTTAACGGATCATGTCATTTTTGTCTAATAAACAACAGTTGTTAAGTTTGGTGAAGGGAAAGTCAAACTATGTATCAATTTGGTCCCTATAGTTTACACAATGTGTCAATTTGGTCCTTACCAAAACCAAACAAATTAAAACAAAAGAGCCCAAATTGACACATTCTTTCAACTTTCCACCCACCAAACTTAACAACCGTTATTTATTGAACTAAATTGACATAATCTATTAAATTAAGGAGTAAAATTGATCAAATTAAAACAACATGGACCAAATTGACACATCGTGATAAACTACGGACCATTTGCATAATTTATCAAAAAAAAAAAACAACAACAATTCAAAAGGTTGGCATATTCGTTAATCTCCAGATGCATGGATGTTAGGAAGCAAAAGGTAAAGTTAGGTTCCAATAATTAAATAAATAAAAATAAAAATAATAAAAAAGGAGGTAAGATTAATGAAAAAGGTAGGTAGGTCTTGTGATGTGCGTATAAATGCGTTCATATTCTTAATAAAGAATGAGAACTCCGGAAATTTATTTTTTTTTTCATTTTTTTTATATTATTGGGATAAATAATAAAATATTATTTATATTTATTATTTTTAAATTAATTATTTCCAAGAGTCAACTATAAATATTCATTTGAGCAGTGATAAATATGATCACACAAAAAAAATGGTGATTCTAAAATAAAAAAATTCATTGACAATACATTAGAGGTTAAATTAATGAGAAAAGCTAGGTATATAAAATAATTTTAGTGAGAAACATAATTTTTTGGGGAACTTATTGAGAAAACTAATTAGCATAAAATAATTCTGACTAAATATATAACACATTAAATAAAAATACTTTGATAAAAATAATTTCAATCACACACATCGTACCCATTGTTGAAGAGATTATTTATGCCTTGCTTGTTTGGGAACTTCCATATAAGTCACATTTTTTTTGCTCATAGTGATTTTTTTTTTTTTTTTTAAATTCCGTCAAAAAAACTTTTTTTTTTTTCAAATCCATCTTGTGTAAAAAGTAAAATTGTTTTAAAAAATTTCAATTTTTTTTTAATCTGAAATAGCCCAAAAAGTCTACAAATTTTTGCTTTTTTTTCGTTTGTTTTGAAATTTAAAAATAATAATAATTTTCATCTTGTCAAGTAAAATCTAGAAACTTAATTCCTTTAAAAAAACATTAAAAAGTTTACTAAAAATAAAATAAGTCACCAAAAAAAAAAGCCCAAACACCTTAATTTAAAGATTGCTAAGAGATCATTGAGTATGCTGCTGATTTAAATATTGTGACGTATGCAATTGCAGCCGAAAGTTCCTCTTCACGTATTTTACACACATTCCACGATATACTCGTGACCCCCTTGGCTTTTTCATACTCTCCTAGAGAGACAAACAAAGAAAGAGACCCGTGTGCCATGTCAGATATAAATCTCCCCCTTTATGGTGTCTTTGATATTTTCATACATTAATTGATATTTTCATACATTAATTCTTGCAAATACAGTGAAACTCTGTAACTAGAAATAATGTCTATTGAAACTCTGGCAATGGCAGGTGTAGATTCACATAGAATGTGATATAGATCTCGAGGCTTGGGAGCGATGCGGACAAGAACAACCACCGTCATATCTTTTAGCAGAAAAGCATTCAAGCAATCATCAGAATGTAAAAAAGGCACTATTGATGATAAGTTGATCATCATCAATGATAAGTTGGTGATGAGAGCAAAAATTCAGGAATGGGCTAAGGCAGTGGCTTTTAGGAAAAATGCCACTGGCTTTGAAAAGAAAAATACATTTAGAGAGACTCCTTCTAAATTAGTGTTATTTATCTGTTACTGTTTCCTTAAGGGTCAAAAAAAAAAAACAAAAAGAAAACTTCTAAAAGAAGTTTGGATTCAAATCCAAGTGGAATGTTGTATTTTCAGATCTGTGTTCAAGTATGACCTAACTAATCATAAGGCCAAGTTTAGAGTATGTAAAAAAAGTCAAAAAGTCAAAAAATTACTTAAAAAGTTAAAAAGTTAACACTATTCATCAAAAGTCAACAATTACGGCTGCACAACTCCCAATCCTAATTTTCCTCTATAAACTAATTTTTACAATTTTTTATTACACATTTTTTTCATGAAAAGTCAAAAAGTTAACCCAAACATCCATATTTTTTCCCTCAACTTTTTAGTCCAAAAAGACAAAAAGTCCACTTATTTAGGACATCCCAAACAACCCCTCTGTGTAACTGTTCTTGTTGTGATTCTTGCTTGGGCAGATGATGTAATTATGTGTAGATCTTAGTGTTGAACAATCTTCACTATATTTAAATAAATTAAATTATGTTGTGTACTAAACAACAACCAGAATAAAAAGAAATAAAGGAAATGAGAGAATTTTGATTAATTAGAAAAATCAAACTCGAAATAAAAATAAATAAATAAATAACAGATTTTATTTTGTTACAAAAACAAAATTAAAATCTGATTAAATAAACAAACAAAACAGAATAATAAATTAAACAACTTACTTGATTAATTTCTTTGAATAATTATCTGATCAAGTCTAGTGTTTGACACTGTGTCCTTAAGACAGATTTGTCCTCTCCTCGGTGCTTTTAGAATTTGGACGTCTATCTCCCAAGATGAAATGATCTATCAACGAATAAAAGCGAGACTACAATTTATTCGATTAAATCGAACACACTAAGTGTTTATACTCTTTCTAAGAAGAAAATAATGCAGCAAAATGAAGATTAGAATTAGCAGAGGTGAAATACGAAATTTCTGAATGAATTACATCAAATGAGGGTTGTCCTATTTATAGATGTAAAGGTGGCTGTAGATTTTGAATTGAACAGGTATGAAACCTGTTGGTTTTGAATTCAAGCAATTTGAATCTGTTAGGTTCATAATTTAAACAGATAAAAAACGAGAAGGGCCCTGTTTGGATGCATAGTAAAACTAGACCAGTTTATTTTCAGAAAGGGCTCTGTTTGGATGTCTGATAAAAACCCGATTTATTTCGGTTTAATTTGAATTTTGGATTTTATTTTACTAAAAAGTAAAATTAAATTCAAATGTTTTTTGCCCAAAAAGATTAGTGCCCAAGCCCGATCGACTGGCGGAGCGCGTGTGGTGATTTTTTAGGTCCAATGGGTCTAGCTCATTTTGCCAATAACCTCTCCCTCTAAAACACTTGGGTACCCCTTGGGGCACACCCCAAGTACCAAACCCATGCCTTATAAACACATTCAAAACTTCTACTAAATCAATGTGGGACAAGCCTTATTCAATACCTTTAAGATTTTACACCAAAACTCCATTTTCATGGAGCATACTTTAGCTTCAATTTCCTATTCACTTGGTAATGGTTTTGAGCAACCAAATATACCACGTGAATCTGCTTGACATAGAACAGCGTTACCACTTTGACCAGCGTAAATCGGCCTGCAGGGGCCCACCTAAAAAAATAAACCAAACTTAGGAAAAAATTCTAGTTTTACCTAGAATTTTTATAACCATTTCCAATAATCCCCCACATAAATAGAATTTGATGACAACGGAAATGCAACAATATGCAAACTTTATCGAAAGAGTATAAGTTGAAAATATCTTGCATCAGGATAGGTAGCTTTCGGCCTTGAACCTTCCCTAGTGAAAACCTATCGGACTTACTGGCTAACCAATGGGCGCGATGCCTTGAATTGCTCAACCGTTTGTGTAAGCCAAAACAATAGATTTCACACAAAATATCTTCTAACACATCGTGGTTCTCACTATTGTGTTCATTTTGGCCTTGAACGCTCCTGATTTTCATTAGTGTTTCTAGAAAATTCAGCCTTTTCATTCCCATAGAACCAGCCCCAGTTCAACATTTATATAGGTAATTCTTATTGTGAGTATCTCCTTATACTCGTCTTGATGTTATGCCTTAATCAAGATATAAGTAACCATTAAAAGCAAAGCTTATCCTTATACCCCTGCATACAACATATGTTGTAGATATCACTCTCACCATAGGAATGGGTAAGGAATTTTAATCCCTTGGTGATTTCTGGCGAGCCATACATAACTTAGTTGTCCCTTTGAACTTAGTTCTTGGGATCTCCAGTCATATAAGTAGGGTTACCATTATGACGACTCTTATGTAATAGGCTTTAAGCCCATCCCCTTCGATGAACTATACACTAGCTCTTTTGTCAAACCTTTTGTTAACGGATCCGCAATATTCTCTTTAGATTTTATATAATCTATTAAGATTATTCCGTTTGACAACAAGCGTCTAACGATATTATGTCAGCAGCGAATATGTCGTGACTTACCGTTATACATATGATTCTATGCCCTACCTATTGCAGATTAACTATCGCAATGAATACAAATAGCTGGCACAGGTTTTGGCCACATTGAAATGTCTTCTAAAAAGTGGCGAAGCCATTCTGCTTCTCCTCCTGCTTTGTCTAAAGCAATGAACTCGGATTCCATTGTCGATCGTGCGATGCATGTTTGTTTTGTGGATTTCAAGAAGCAATGACGCCTCTAAAGTAAAGACATATCCACTTGTGGATTTTGAATTTTCAGTATCTGATATCCAATTTACATCACAATAACCTTCAAGTACTACTGGATATCGAGTAAACTTCAAACCATGATCACGGGTGAATCTTAGATATCTAAGAACCCGAATGATCGTTTTCCAATGGTCTTTTCTGGGGTTACTAGTGTACCTACTCAATTTACTGATAGCATAAGCTATATCAGAACGAGTACAATTCATTAGGTACATTAGGCTTCCAATAATTTGGGAGTATTTTAACTGAGACACTACATCACCTTTATTTTTCGATAAATAAAGACTGATGTCTATAGGTGTTCTACCTAAATTCAAATCATCATTGATAAATTTAGCAAGAATTTTCTCAATATAATGACATTGAGATCATGCATATCCGTCAGATGTTTTAGTAATTTTCATTCCTAATATAACATCTACGACCCTTATATCTTTCATATCAAATCTTTTGTTAAGCATTTGCTTAGTTGATTTGATCATGTTCTGACTGCTTCCAATGATAAGCATGTCATCCACATAAAGACAAACTATGACATATCCTTGGTCAGTGTTTTTAACATAGGCGCATTTGTCACATTCGTTTATCTTAAACCCATTAGTAAGCATTGCATGATCAAATTTTTCATGCCATTGCTTAGGTGCTTGTTTTAATCCATAAAGAGATTTTACAAGTCGACAAACTTTCTCTTCTTGCCCTGATACTACAAACCCTTGGGTTGCTCCATATAGATCTCTTCATTTAGATTGCCATTTAAGAAAAGTTGTTTTAATATCCATTTGATGTATTTCTAAATTCAACAACGCTGCTATAGAAATAAGCATGCGAATGGATGTTATTCTTGTCACAGGGAAATATGTGTCAAAATAGTCCAGACCTTCCTTTTGTCTATAACCTTTAACTACAAGTCTTGCTTTATACTTGTCAATTGAACTATCTGCTTTCATTTTTCTCTTGAATATCCATTTATATCCAAGAGGTTTAGAACTTGGTGGAAGATCCACCAATTCCCAAGTATGATTTTGCATAATGGATTCAATTTCATTATTAACAGTCTCTTTCCACAAAGGTGCTTCAGGACCTGTCATTGCTGCCTTAAAGCTTTGATGTTCATTTTCTAACAAGTATGTCAGAAAATCTGGACCAAAGGATTTTGATATTCTCGCTCTCTTACTTCTTGGTTCATCATCAGTTAAATCATGTTGGTTGAGACCATTACTAGTCTCTTGTATTTGATTGTCATTAGTCTCTTGACTTTGTGTACAATCATAAGTTCTTTTCTTTGAACTTAATTCCTGTCCTTTCTTGTAAGGAAAGACATATTCAAAAAACATAGCATTTCTTGACTCTATAATAGTGTTCACATTTATATCAGGTATTTCTAATTTATAAGTCAGAAACAGATATGCACTACTATTCTGAGCATAACCAATAAATACACAATCTCTTGTTTTGGTCCAATCTTAGTCTTTTAGGAACAGGAACTTCAACTTTTGCCACACACCCCCACATTTTTAAGTATTTGTAGAAAGGTGGTCGATCTTTCCATAATTCATAAAGAGTGCTATTGGTTTTCTTGTAAGGTATTCTATTAAGAACATAATTAGCAGACAATATTGCTTCCACCCACAAGTTCTGTGGTAAACCTGAACTTAGTAACATGGCATTCATTATTTCTTTTAGGGTTCTATTCTTCTTTTACAATTCCATTTCTTTGTGGAGAATAAGGAGCTGTAGTTTGGTAAATAATGCCATATTGTGCACAAAATTCATTTAATGGTGCATCATATTCACCATCCCTATCACTTCTAACCATTTTAATGGTTTTACCAAGTTCATTTTCAACTTCTATTTTGTAGAGTTTAAACATTTCTAAGGCTTCATCTTTTCTTCTAAGTAAATAAACATAACAATATCTAGTGCAATTATCGATAAATGTTATGAAATACTTTTTGCCTCCTCTAGTTTGAATAACTTTTAGATCACATACATCATTATGAATTAATTCTAGAGGTTCGGTTTTCCTTTCAACTGATTTAAATGGAGCCTTAGTTAGTTTCGCTTCTGCACAAACTTCACATTTATGATTAGGATTAATTTCAAACTTTGGTATATAATCCAAACCAATTAATCTACGTAAAGCATCATAATTTACATGACCTAATCTACCATGCCATAAATTCAACTCAAGAATATAAGCAGATGTGTTATTCTCATTCATAGCAACTTTTGGTACAACTGTCATTACATTTAGCTTAAAGAGACCATCACTCATGTATCCCTTACCAACATACATCCCACTCTTTGTTAATACAAACTTATCAGACTCAAAAACAAGCCTAAAACCATTTTTACCTAACAAAGAACCAGAAACTAAATTCTTCCGGATGTCAGGTACATGCAGTACGTTGTTGAGGGTCAGTTCTTTCCCTGATGTCATCTTCAAGATCACTTTTTTTTGTCCAGTCACAGTAGAAGTAGAAGAATTTCCCATGAAAAGTTGTTCACCAATTGCAGCCTCATTTTAGGTAGTGAACATCTTCATGTCCGCACATATGTGACGAGTTGCTCCAGTGTCAACCCACCACTCTTTGGGATTTCCAACCAAGTTAGCCTCAGACACCACAGCAGAGAGGTTGATGTCATTCACTTCGTCAGAGATGTTATCCAATTCTGTTACATTGGCCTGATTGGTGGTCTTCTTACTTGTACTTCCATGATCCTTCTTAGGGCGGCGGCAGTCAAAAGTTCGATGTCCAGTCCTGCCACAGTTATAGCATTTTCCTTTGAACTTCTTGTTGCCATTATTGTTGCCTTGTTTAGGACCATCTCCAGTAAACTTCCTCTTTTTGTTATGTGATTTATGAATTTGTTCAACCACATTAGCCTTAGACTCAATGGGATTTTTCCCATTCCTCTTTTCAGCCTTTCGGTTATCTTCCTCAATTCTTAATCTTACAATCAACTCATCCATAGTCATCTCTTTGCGTTTATATTTTAAATAATTTTTGAAATCTTTCCAAGCCGGTGGTAACTTTTCCACCAAAGCAAATGACTTGGAAAGACTCGCTAAAGACATACCTTCTGAATGAATATCATGCAAAATTATTTGAAAACTTTGAACTTGAGATATTACCGTTTGGGAGTCTACCATAACAAAATCCAAAAATTTACCGACGACAAATTTCTTCGTGCCGGCATCTTCTGTCTTGTATTTCTTCTCCAAAGAATCCCATAATTCTTTTGCTGACTTCAGAGGACTGTAAACATTATACAGCATGTTGTCAAGACCATTGAGGATGTAGTTTCTGCACAGGAAATCTGAATGTTTCCAAGCATCTACAGCGGCAACAACTTGCCGATCACTTTCACCCTCTTTAAGTGCTGGAGCCTCTTCATGGAGAAACCGGGCCAAATTAAGAGTTGTAAGATAGAACAGCATCTTCTGCTGCCATCTCTTAAACTCGGTACCGTTAAATTTTTCTGATTTTTCTCCATGATTGATTGGTACATGAACATGGTTGGGGATAGGGACGGGTGTTGATGTAACAATTGGAGTACCACTACCAGATACAGTTTCAGTTGTAGTAGCCATAATCTCTGATTACAAAAACCAGAAAAAATTAAAACACAAATTAATTTTCTAGTTACTAAAACCAGAAAATAAATTATAATCCAAAATAATTTTATTTTCCTTATTACAAAAACTAGAAAAATAAAATATCATAATAATTTTTTGTATCACAATTAATATTCTACAATTGTTAACGACACTAATATATTACTACTAGTTGTCAAAGAAAAGAGATAGTATATTACTACTATCTATCAAAATAGCATAAACACTATTTGTTTTTCCAACCAGAATATGTCTTTATGAAATCAGAAAATTAAATACAATGAAGATACCAAAAAATAATATGTCTTAAGATTGTCGGACAATCTTCACTGTATTTAAATAAATTAAATTCTATTGTGTACTAAACAACAACCAGAATAAAAAGAAATAAAGGAAATGAGAGAATTTTGTTTGATTAGAAAAATCAAACTCGAAATATAAATAAATAAATAAATAACATATTTTATTTTGTTAAAAAAACAGATTTTATTTTGTTACAAAAACAAAATTAAAATCTGATTAAATAAACAAACAAAACAGAATAATAAATTAAACAACTTACTTGATTAATTTCTTTGAATAATTATTTGATCAAGTCTAGTGTTTGACACTGTGTCTTTAAGACAGATTCGTTCTATCCTCGGTGCTTTTAGAATTTAGACGTCTATCTTCCAAGATGAAATGATCTATCAACGAATAAAAGCAGCACTACAATTTATTCGTTCGTCGAACACACTAAGTATTTATACTCTTTCTAAGAAGAAAATAATGCAGCAAAATGAAGATTAGAATTAGCAGAGGTGAAATACGAAATTTTTAAATGAATTACATCAAATGAGGGTTGTCCTATTTATAGATGTAAAGATGGTTGTAGGTTTTGAATTGAGCGGTATAAAACACATTGGTTTTGAATTCAAACAAATTTGAATCTGTTAGGTTCATAATTTAAACAGATAAAAAAGCGGAAAACCTTTGTTTGGATGTCTGATAAACTGCACCAGTTTATTTTAGGAAGGGCTCTGTTTGGATGTCTGATAACACCGCACCGATTTATTTCGGTTTAATTTGAATTCTGGATTTCATTTTACTAAAAAATAAAATTAAATTCAAATATTTTTCGCCCAAAAAGATTAGCGCCCAAGCCTGATCGACGGGGGGCGCGCGTGTGGTGATTTTTGGGTCCAATGGATCGAGCCTATTTTGCCAATAACCTCTCCCTCTAAAACACTTGGGTACCTCTTAGGGCACACCCCAAGTACCAAACCCATGCCTTATAAACCCATTCAAAACTTCCCACCAAATTAATGTGAGACAAGCCTTATTCAATACCTTTAAGGATTTTACACCAAAACTCCATTTTCATGGAGCATACTTTGGCTTCAATTTCCTATTCATTCGGTAATGGTTTTGAGCAACCAAATATATCACGTGAATCACAACGCGGCATAGAACGCGTTACCACTTTGACCCGTGTAAATCGACGCACGAGACTCACCTAAAAAATAGACCAAACTTAGAAAAAAATTCTGATTTTACCCAAAATTTTTATAACCATTTCCAACACTTAGTGCTTATGGCTTTCATTCATTCCATTGCATAATGGCTTTTAATGGCTCACTGAAAACCTTTTGAACCAACTTTCTTTGTTAAGTTCAATGATGCCCAAATATCATCATTTTACCATGCCAAAAGTTGGGTCTTTTGAACTAGTTGTTCTTGGGCCGGTTAAAAAATAGTTAAGAAGAAGAAGCCGAATAGCTCCAAAGCATGTCCTTGCGTTTAGATAATCAGTTTTTTTAACTTATTCAAATTATTTATTTAATATATAGAAATTAGAAGTTATACCAAAAAATCTAATATAAATTCTCAAAATAAATAGGACAAATTACAAGTGCACCCTTGAAGTTTGTTTAAAATACATATTGTCTCATGTAGTTTGGAAATTTACAAATACCCTTTTGTTAGAATTTTTTATTTAAGAAAATTAACTGAAAAAATAAAATTTAAAATTACTTGAATTAGTAATTGAAATAAAATTTTGAGATCATTAAAAACTGCTAATTGACTTGATGATTTATCAACGAAAGAGATTTTTGTTGTCAAATTAAAATTTTTAAGGAACGAGATGTAATTTTCAGAAGTACAGGGACAATTTATATTCTAAGCAAACCTAAAGAAATATATTTATAATTTATCCAAAAAATTATAAGCAATTCAAATAAATTGCACTAAATAATCATTTTGTTTCATTTAATGACGCCCAAGTATCATTTTATCATGCCAAAGGTCGGGTTTTTTTTTTTAATTGCCGGAAAAAAATATATTGATGTGAAATAAATGTGTAAAAGGAGAGTAGTTAAGAATTTAGAATAAAAAAAAAATCTGACAATGAAATCACTTTTTAAGAATGAAATATTTTAATTATTAAAAATATCATTATTGTATTTTAAATGATAAAATTGGATATTTAGTATAATAAATTACTATCCTTTGGAATCAAAATTTTCTTCAAAAAGTATACGTTTTGGCAAGTAATTATTTTATTCCTAAAAATATATTTATTATTTTTATTTTTATTTTTTTTGGTTACTTCTCTCGATGAGTCAATTAACAATTGAAATTAGCCTTCAAATATTTCTTACAACAAAATTCTCAAACCCTCAGGGATACACTAGTAGATTTCCTATTGGAGGACCTTTCAACGATTAAGTTAGCATTATTTTTAGAGAAAATGATATTAAAGATTTAGGATTTAAAATAGATAGCGTACTTTTTGAGTGTGATTGACATATAGACTTGCCCCTTATGATTATGCTCCACATGAGAGGAAAATGTATATCACGCTCTCAAAATAATAAAATAAAGATAACTCATATCTGGAATAAATATGAGAAACAACATACTTTCATATATCAGAGTTCACTGTTTAACAACTAGTTAAATGCCATGTAGGCTTACATGTTTCCAAATCATTGCTTGGTTACACAAATTGAGTCTCGCTTATTACATCTTAAGTCATTGGCTTTACAAATAACAAACATACACACATAAGGCATAATTAAGAAGCTCTTGCTTCCCAAAACTCCATTCACGCTATTGCTTTAGAGGAAGCATCTCACATGTACCTGAAAATGATAATCTCATATAGGGTGAGCCAACAACCCAGTAAAAATAATCTAACACAATTTATGAGGTTTAGCAAAGGTATAAATATCACGTATATAAACAATACCGATCCTGAAACATCCACAAGACCTGCATATCTATATGCCACTAAGACCAACCTTATTCCTTTTTCTTTTAATTTCATTTCCAGTTCATATATGCTACTCAATTCATGAGTTAAATTTGTTATCTTTCAACAATCAAAATGAGACTACAACTCAATGATTTTCTAATTATGCAAAACTCACATAACACTTCAAACTTGCCATTTTACGAATATTTTGTCCGAAGAAATCGGCACCCATTTATATATAAAATTTCGGGTCTTTCACCTAGGACACTCCGGCCAACTTGCTTTAAGTGAAGTCCATCCCTTTTCTCTTTCCAAACAAATATATATATGCAATGTATTTATAAACATAATCACATATGGAGTACATCTCCTTTTTCCTTCCAATAAACATACATATACAATGTATCTATAATATGGTCATATTCAATGACACCAACAGTGAATTAGCATTAAATCGCCTAATCCTCATGTAATTTCTACAACAATCATATCTATCCTCCACCGATAGCCCAATGCAATTATTTCTATAGAGATGTTCAATATCAGAATAAATAGTTTATTCAAAACTTCCATAGGTGAGATAATATATATCCAATATCACCATTTATAATCACAGCCTTCCAATTTCACGTTTTCAATGTTAATCCCAATTATTTATGCAAAATAATAATTTAATCAAAAGTAGGGCAAAATCCCCATTTCACCAAATATCAACCCAAATACCAAAATCAACTATTTTGGCACAACATGATCCTATATTCAAGCCTCATACTCGTTTACCTCATATTCATCAAAACCTCTCTTTTCATTTCACACCCAAATCCTAGATTTGTCCAAACCACAACCAATCTCATCATCGATACACAATAGTAAATAACTAAGCTAAAAATCATATTAGAGTGTAGAAAATCCCTACGTCAAGTTTGAAGAAGAAACGAGTTGAAACCCCAAAATCAACGATGCCTAAACTCGATCTTCACCGCACACAACGTAGTCCTCGCCTAGATAACCAACTTTGATGAAGGACTTGGATCTAAATCCCAATAGATTTTGAGAAATCAAAGATCTTGTGAGGTTTTTGGTAGGAAATGCAGAGAGAAGGGATAGGAAATGTTTTTAAAGAGAGAGATATACAAAAAGTGACATTCAATCAGCCCAAAAAGAGAAGAAAAGGAAAAATTTCGAATCTACCTAACTTCCCGCACCTCCAGCCGCACCTACCTTTTTAGCAGTGTGCTTCAGCCCCCTACCCTGTTTTCCGCATGTGCGGCCTCATTCCCCGTACGTGCAGCCCTCTCCCGCACTCTAGACCGACCAAGCAAACAAGCAACTTCGAATACGTTTTGCATTTTTGTTTTGAGGAGGCCCTCAACCCGCCAAGGCGCGCCCTGGACCCCATGGTGGCCACCGGCAGCTCGACCCCATTCAACCGGTCGGTGACAAAACATGAAAAAAGGATGGAAGCCGGGATCGCTACAACCTTCCCCCCTTAAAGAATTTCGTCCCCGAAATTTTAAATCAAACTACCCAAACAAAAGGGTTTCTAGCGATCAAAGCCATGCTATTTCATTTATAATTTACAACATTAGTTCTCAACCAATTTTCACCATCACATCATGGTTTCCTCATTAATAACCACCTTCCAAATACTCATAAACATGAAGTCTTCCAAAAAGTAATAATAATCCACAACAACTTCATGCTTAAAATAACAACATGAATAACATGTATTTAACAATTTCAACACGTTTCTCTCAACCACATGGGGCTATTACAACGAAAAGTAACTTAAAAATTTTCAAACAAATCCGGATATTTGGAGTGGACTTCCGCCTCCCATTCCCACGTTGCTTCCTCAACCCCATGGTGTCTCTACAACACCTTTACCAATAGTATGGTTTTGCCCCGTAGTACTTACTCTCGGGTATCTAATATTTGAACCGGTCGTTCTTTGTAAGAGGCATCTTCATCTACCTCCAAGTCAACCCAATCAAGAACATGAAAAGGGTCGGGTTCATACTTCCTAAGCATAGATATATGAAATACGTTGTGAACTCTTGAAAATTGTGGCGGTAAAACTAACCGGTATGCCACTTCCCCAATTCGCTCTAAGATCTCAAAAGGCCCAATGAACCTTGGAGATAATTTGCCACTCTTACCAAATCTCATCAAACCCCGCCTTGGTGAGATTTTTAGAAACACATGGTCACCATCTTCAAAGGATAAAGGTCGTCTCCTCTTATCGGCATAACTCTTTTGTCAGCTTTGGGCCATAGCTAACCTCTTCCGGATGAGAAAACCTTTCTCGGTTGTCTCTCTAACAATTTTCGGACCCATTAACGGTGTATAACCCACTTCGGCCCAACAAACCGATGATCTATAAGGTTGGCCATATAAGGCCTCAAATGGTACCATCTCAATACTAGCTTGGTAACTATTGTTGTAAGCAAACTCAATCAATGGTAAGTGTCTTTCCCAAGGCCCCTTAAAATCAAGGACACAAGCTCTAAGCATGTCCTCCAAAATCTGAATGGTACATTCTGATTGTCCATTGGTTTGAGGATGATAAGCGGTGCTAAGAGTCAACTTAGTTCCTAACGCCTCTTAAAGGCATTGCCATAACTAGGCAGTAAAATGAGGATCCCTATCCGACACAATAGTCATAGGGACTCCATGAAGTCAAACTATCTCTCTAATTTACAACTCTGCCAAGCGTTCAACCGAGTCGCTGGTGCACATCGGAATGAAATGGGTAGACTTAGTCAACCTATCAACAATCACCCAAACGGCGTCATTGCCTCATTGTGTTCTAGGAAGCCCAACTACAAAATCCATGGTAATACGCTCTCATTTCCACTCGGCTATTGGTAAAGGTTATAACAAACCCGCTGGTCTCTGATGCTCGACCTTCACTTGTTGACAAGTAAGGCACTTTGATACAAACTCAGCCACATCTTTTTTCATACCTCTCTACCAAAACTGGCGACTAAGATCATGATACATCTTTGTGCCTCCTGGATGCACCGCAAGGCGCGAAACTCTCGGAGTACTTCCTCTCGACAAGACTTTGGTACAAATAAACGGTCACGATATCTCACACTTTGGTCGGGATACACAGTCAAACCTCTTTCTACCTTCCCATTGGAAATCTTCTCTCGGCATGACTCCACCTCAAGGTCACCCTTTTGCGCTTCTAACACTCGGTTCACAAGTGTAGGTTGTGCAACTACTTAAAACAAAGCTGCAGACTTAATAGACTCGCCCATATGCAAGTCAAATTCATTAAGAGTACCCAACATCTCCCATTCAACTCCTCATATAGCCGATTCATATATTCAGCTTCATAAGCCCCTGGTCAGGACCGAATTGCCTTCGGCCTGATGTCTCAATCAAATGCCTTGGACTCTTCCTCATTGATTATATTTGGTCTCCACAAGAAGTTATTTGGTGGTCTTAAAATAATGCACCACATCATTCATAGCGTGATATTTGTCTAGTTGTCTCTAAAAAATCTATAAAAGATTAGTAGATCTTACTATTTTAACCAATAAAAATTATGTCGGTACATTATGTGTTTGTCCTAAGAATACATCTATTTGCTCACAAAAATAACATAACAAAAATCACAATTTTTGAATATATGATTTCTATTGAATGAATGAATGATTAAATGGGTTGATATCCTTATATGTGAAGTTGATACAAATCTACTAACTTAACCACAACTAACTACCTGACTTAATTATGGTCAAATTCTAACAAACTAGTTGTTTACAACTGTGTAACCTCTCTGAATTACCCCACGTGTATGCAATTGTAATTGTGGCTAAGACTACAGCCTTGGCTGCCTTGTATTATGCTAAAGCTTGGATTGTGGCTGCAGCTCTTGTGGCTTTGGTAGTGGCCTCGCTTGTGGCTGCAGTTGTAGCTCTTGTGGCCTTAACAGTGGCCCTGGTTGTTACTGCAGTTGTAGCTCATGCTTTGGTTATAGCTGTAGCTTGGACTCTTGCTGTGTTTGCTTATCAATCCCCCTCAAACTTGAGGGACTGTGAAGGGCTAAAAGTTTTTCTTGAAGATACTGAAATCGTGCCATAGACAAGGGTTTAGTAAAGATGTCTACAATTTGATCTGTAGTGGAGATGTGATAAATATGAAGCTTCTTGGTTGCCACTCTTTCCCTCACATAATGATAGTCGACTTCTATATATTTGGTTTTAGCATGAAAAAGAGGATTATTGGTCACGACAATAGCCGATAAGTTGTCACACCAAAGAGTATGAGTAGGAACACTAACAACACGCCAATCCAACTAAGCTCTATAGAAGTTTGAGCTAGTGCTATGTATTCTATTTCTGAAAATGATCTAGAGATAGTAGCTATTTCTTAGCAGACCAAGCAATTAAATTGGGACCAAGATAGATACAATAGCCATAAGTGGACCTCTAATCAATACCATTACCAAATCAAGGTGAATTGGAAAAAGCATTGAAAATGAAACGACCACTGAAGAAGTACAGGCCATGAGATAAGGACCCTTTGAGATATCTGAGTAACCTCTTGATAGTAGCAAAATGACTGTTTAATGGTGTTTGCATGAATTGGTAGGCATGATTCACTGCAAAAACTAAGTCTGGTCTAGTAATAGTCAAGTATTGAAGTGCTCCTACCAAACTCCTGTAAAGAGATGGCTGGGAGAAAGGTAAATCATCAGACGAAGATAGGAGAGAACTTTTAGTAGCTATAGGAGAAGAGTATGGCTTGCAAGAGCTCATGCTAGCTTTGACCAAGATTCCAGAGGCATACTTTTTGTTGAGAGAGAACATAACCTAAAGATGTCTTGGTAACAGAGATAACAAGAAAATAATTGATATAGCATAGTTTCTTCATTAAAAAAAAAATGTAGAATGCATCTCTTGAATGAGAGTGTGAATATAATGAGAATAACTGTTGGTGAGGATAATATCATCTACATAAATAAGAAAGATGGTGATGGAGATGAGAGTCTTTTTGACAAATAAAGAGGAGTCATAGTAGCTAGAAATTAAACCTTGAGTAAGAAGGAATTGAGAAAAAATAAAGAACCAAGCCCTAGGGGCTTGTTTTAAACCATAAAGATTTTTTTTGAAGTTTACACACAAGAGATGGTTAAGTGGCATGAACAAATCCTTAAGGTTTATGCATATACACCTCCTTCTCAAGAACTCCATGTAAGAAAGTATTAGGTATGTCGAGTTGCTTAAGTGGCCAATCAAAATGCAAGGCAAGACATAGAAGAATTCAAATGGTCAGCAACTTGGCCACAGGACTAAAAGTCCCAAAATAGTTCACTCATTCTATTTGCAAAATCCTTGACAACCAATACGGTCTTGTGTCTAGCTATGGAGCCATCTAAGTTCTTTTAAGGGAAAAACACATTTACACCCAATTGCCTATTTAACAAGGGGTAAGAACAACATATCATGTTCCTCGTCTTTGAAGAGCTTCATATTTATCAACCATTGCAGCCTGCTAAGCAGGGGAAGAGGCCTTTTGATAAATTTGAGGTTCAAAAGTATCAATGGAGGCAAGAAGACAAGTAAGAACAGAAGGAAGCTTAGACTTGGACTTGGTGATCATAGGATGAGCATTAGAAGATGAAGATCAAGGAAGATCAATAAAAATAGAAGAAATAAAAATCAGAGAAGAATGGTCAGTGGAAGTGTGTGGAATAATAGGTAAAGGAGATGGATGTAAGGAAGAATGAGAGGTTGAAGAAGGATTGACTACAGTAAGTGGCACTATAGAAGTAGAATGATCTGAAGGTGCAAGTGAAACTAAGGGAACTGAAGAAGAAGGGAAATCTGATCTAGAAAAAGAAACTGGTTCAAAAGAAGAAGAAGAAGAAGACCAGAATAAATCAAGTAAGTGAGGAATAGATGAAGAGGATGAGGTTGAGGAATGAAATAAAAAGGAAGATTCATCAAAGACAACATGTGTTGAGGTATAAACTTTTCTTGTTTTAGGATCTAGACGTCTGTATCCTTTAATGGTAGCCTATGAAAACACAAGGAATTGACTTTGGTTGAAGTTCATGAGTAATGTAAGGTTGAAGCTAGGGACAACATTTACAGCCAAAAGTTCTTAAGAACTGATAATCAGGCTTTTGCTTAAACAAAACCTCATATGGTGTAAGGTTATTAAGCTTGAGAGTAGAAAGCCTATTGATGAGAAAAACTGCTATAGAAAGAGCATCAAACTAGTAAAGAAAATGATGAGATGAGTGATGCATAAGAGTCATTGTGGTGTCAATAGAATGCCTATGCTTTCGTTTAACTACACTATTTTGAGTAGGTGTATGAGGACAACTTAATTGATGCTCAATCCCTTTTTGTTTAAGAAAAGTTTGAAATTGATTATTCAGATATTCGCCTCCATTGTCACTTCTTAAAATCTAAAATTTTGTAGTAAATTGAGTTTCAACAAAAGCCTTGAATTTAAAAAATTTTGTAAAGACCTCACTATTGTAATGAAGAGGAAACAACCAAGTGAATTTGCTAAAATCATCAATGAACAACACATAGTATTTAAAGCCTGAAATAGAAGAGGAAAATGGTCCCCAAACATCAGTGTGAATAAGTGCCAATGGCTTATTTACAGTAGAATTTGACAAACTAAAAGCCAATCTATGACTTTTGGACACACAACAGTGTTCACACAAAGCAGATCCTTTATTAGAAAGGAAATAAGATTTAGGTGCTAAATGCTAGTGAGACAAAATGTTGTGAAGCTTCTTAGAAGAAGGATGACCAAGTCGAAAATGCCAATTTGGAGTGGTTGAAGATGTGGTGGAACAAGAGAAGCATGCTTGAGAAGAGGATGCAGAAGATGAAGGTGTAAAAAGATAGAGACCATTTGCATAGCATCCCTTATACAACACTTTTTGAGTATTCTTGTCCTAAACAAGAAAAGAGTTTTCATCAAAAGTAATAGTGCAATGGTTATCCACTACCAACTGATGAACCCGAAAGTAAGTTGGAGGAAAGAGTAGGTTCATGAAGCATTTTAGTGAGATGAAATAGAAAATTAGGCATAAGAAGTAGTCCATTACCGTGTAGGCAATAGGTAAGCGAGACCATCACCAATAGCCACTTGTGCATTGCCTTGATAAGGCTGATAAAAAGAAAGGTTGCTGAGATCATTGGTCATATGGCTAGTAGCTCCAGAATCAAGAAACCAATTTGAATCAGACTGATGTGAGCCTAAGTTTGAAGCAGAGGCATCGTAGAATTTAGTATTAGCTTGAGATGGTGCTGGGGTAAGTGAATAGCCTGAAGATAAATTCTGAGATGCCTGAAAATAAGCATCAAGCTTGTACCAACTGTGTAGGGCATTGTGATTGGCTTTACCATAGATTTGACAAATCACTAATACATGGGAATTATTGCTTGTCCTACCTCTTGAAGATTAAGTTTGAGTGTGGCCCTCTATTTGATAATAACAACGATTATTCTGATGATTTTGAGAGCCTGAACCTTGAAAGCTGCCTCTATCCTTACCTCTTGAAGAACCTCTTCCTCTGTAAGAACCTTTGTAACCACCTCTATTTAAATAATGAACTCTGTTTGCAGTATAAGCAAATGAAACTTCTGAGGCTTGTATGTCCTTGAGGGAACCTTCAACATGTATGGACTCATAACATATCAAAGAACATAGATTTTCCATGGAGATAGGATTTTATCTAGCACGAATGGTGGCTTTCAATGCATTATACTCATCTGGTAAACCATTGAGAATTAACAAAACTAAATCCTCATCATCCACTTGTGATGAAGTCAAAGCTAACTGATATGATATGACCTTGAATTGATTTAGATAATCTTCCATGGTTAATCCCTTTTTAACAATTCGATTAAGCTTGTTTTTCAACCGATGTATGTGAGATCTAGATAGTGAAGTGAATCTTTTGGCAAGAACACTCCAAACCTCATGACTTGTTTGACAATGTATTACAGTTGTGAAAATAGATGGAGACAAAGTTGTAGTTATACAGCTCAAGAGATGAGCATCAATGGCAATCCATTGAGTGTAATTAGGATTTAGAACTTCATGATTACTGGAATCTAACATAACTAATGGAGGGCATACCTCTGATCCATCAACATATCCAAGAAGTATAGTCGCTCGCAATATGTTCTGCTACTAACTTCTCCATTTGATATAATTTGTTGAATCATGCTTGGTAGAAACAAAAGATTTGATATAAATAGTGTAAGATTTGAAGACAATATTGTAGATGAAGAAGAGCTTGTTGTTGTGGCTAGGTTTGGAGACACCATTAAAGCACTCTCTGAAGATCGATGCTTGCGAGAGCCTAGGGCTCTGATACCATAAAGTTATTTTGAATATATGATTTGTATTGAATGAATGAATAATTACATGGATTAATATCTTTATATGTGAAGTTGATACAAATCTACTAACCTAACCACAACTAACTACTTGACTTAACTATGGTCAAATTCTAACAAAATAACTGTTTACAACTTTGTAACCTCTCTGAATTACCCCATGTGTATGCAATTGTCATTGTGGCTAAGACTATAGCCTTGGCTCTATGCTGAAGCTTGGATTGTGGCTACAACTCTTGTGGCTTTGGCAGTGGCCTTACTTGCGGCTGCAGTTGCAACTCTTGTGGCCTTAACAGTGGCCTTGGTTATTGTTGGCTTTTTTTGCTTTCGAAGGTTGATAATGTAAATTTAAGCGTGCCAGCAATGATCAATTAGTCCTTACAGAATATTAATTGCCAACCAATTATCAGACGATTGTGTTATAGTTCTTTCAACCTTAATGAAGAAGACTTTTACTGGTGCCTTGTTTAAGAGAAATTAGAAAACAATAATAAGTGAAGAACAATTTCAGAATCTGAATTTCATTAAGAAAATGAAAACTTACAATGATCTGACCCAGCCTCGTAGAGGTTTGCAGCAACAAACTATTTGAAACTACTTCTAGGAAATGAAGTGCGGTATAGGAATTGAAGTGCTAGAAATGTAAAGAACTGGAAAGTGTAAAACTAGACAGAAAATGAAGTAAATAAACTGGTTTCTGGATCTGAGTCTGGGTCTTTCATTTTGGGTCATTCCTTACTATTTATACTTCTCAGTGGTAACCGTCGAAGTGGGCTTCCAACCGTCAAAATGTCCTCTCCTGATTGCTAAACATGTCTCTCACAGTCAGTCCCATTGCGCTAGTCTTGCAGTTAGACTTCTCTTCTAATTTTGAATTTAAACTTTATGAGTAGCCGTTAGGCCACATCATCTTGTATCTCTCGATTGTTCGAGTGCTATGTAGATCCATTATTACCAATACGAATTGCCATATGTCCGACTTTGATTAGCAATTTGTATTAACTCCCCAAATTGCCTTCTTCGTGCCACGTGTTAAATTGTGATTAGCTTTTACAGCCAACATTACCCCTCGCACTAATATACCCAATACTTGGTGATATTTGTGAACTAGTGAAATCTACCCACGTTCTAGGACATGCATGGACTCTATATATTCTGGGAGTATAACCGCTTTTTGAATAATGAAGCAGTGAACTTCATTAAATTCTTGTGCTTTGCACTACCATTCTTTGAGTAGACGAAAAGACTAGTACATCCTCAATGGCCAATCACACCTTCTCTTACATTGATCGAGCATACGAGGAGTCTTTGGAAGATGATTGCAGGCCTCGAAAGAACCTTACTGCATTTATTGGTTATATCTATCCGCCTTTATTTATACAATTTATGGAAGCTTTTGCAAATTACCAACCTTTAGACCAAGAATCTGCCAACTATAAATCTTTGGACCAAGCATTTGCAGGAATGGATCTTAGAAGCTCCTCTTCTGCCCCACCACTCTCCGTATAGGACAAAGCTGCTTTTTTTTCATCCCAGTCCGCTGGCTGGGAAAGTTGGTCAAAACCTGATGAACCCCAATTAAGGGAGCGGATTCATCATCGATTTGTTGAATTCGATGATCCTCTTTTTATTCCTCCTTATGCTTGGAGCTCAGTGGTTTACCTCTATGTACCCATTGATCACCAACGCAATCTGGAGGACAACTTGCTTGTGGCATGGTACATGTCTTCTATGCCAGCAAAGATAGTGTGAGCAACTCCTCATCCAGAAAAAGAACAAGGATATAATCTGTCATTCTTGGCTAAGAAGGCAAAACTTTGCTCTTCTGACTGGCTCAAATGCATGAATAACCCCCAGTTCCCCTCTTTTTTTGAGATGGATCCTCTCCTCTCCTCTCTCCCTCCTCATCCTGGAGGAATTGAAACTTATTACTCTTTTCAAGAATCATTTTTTTCCTTCCCACCAACCTCCAACTTTTCCAACTGCATTTGAGAGATACCAAGCTCAACTTCTGCGTTCTGCCTTCTCTCACTTGCCTTTCAATGTTCTTGGAGATGAGATTCCTCTCAAGAACTTCCAATGGGCCTGTGATGTTATGACTCAAGGTCATGTTTTCAACCCATTTCCCAGGCAGAACTTCAAGCTTTTTTGGATCAACTTCCACTCCTTTTTCATTGGTACAAAATTTCTTTGGCTACTAGTGACTCTTTGGATGAAATCACAGCCAATCGAATTCAGACACAGTACAAACCAGAGAACCTTATTAAAGAATATGATGACTTCAAAAATAAGGATTTAGCTTACTGGGATGATTTAAATATGGACGAAATGGAACAAGGCTTGAAAGAGACAGAATTCGAGATGAAAGCTGAACAACTTTTTCACTAAATAAGAGCATACCAGCTGCAACAACCTAGCTTCGATAGGATAGAAAATAGAATAAATAAAGAACATAAGTTCATTGAACATTGCTAGGTTAAATTTAATGAACTTGTTACTCTTTCTATTTCCTATTATTATGAAATCGAATTCGTAGCCAAGTAGGCTTTTATAATGTAATTACTTATATATCAATAAAACTAGGGTTTTCTTTCCCTATTTGGCATGATTTGGTTTTATGTTCCAATTGCATGCTTGTGACCATTTTATTCACATAATTCAAATAAAATTAGAGCTTCGAATTAACCAATTTTTGCTTCGAAGCCTAATTTGAACATCTCCAAAGTATGGAATACTTGAAGCCTGATTTGAATATCTCCAAAGTATGGAATATAATTGACAATCTTTACCTTAGGTCTTCTCATTCCAATCGCATGGTCAACATAATTTAACAGCTTTGAATTAACCAACCTTTGTATCAAAGTTACTTTTAAGTACTTCAAAGTACTTTTAAAAGTAACAATGTTGCTTTAAAAAAAAGGTTTATTTTGATAGAAAACCCCAAAAGGAATTTTTCATGTTTACGCAAGTCTTTTTGGATTTTGATCCTTTACTTGACCTGGTACTGGTTTTGTAACTTTGAAGTCTAAAACATTAAATAATAATCAAATTCTAGCTACAGAATACTTTAAAGTTCACTTCGAAGGATTTTATCTTTTATAAGAAACCTAAAAGCAAGTCCCCAATCCCTTCAAAGCAGACCAAACCAAAACATTCTTGCATTCTTAGGTGTAAAATGTGCTTTGAAGTCAACTACCTGCTCTCGAAGCCCTAGCTGGATGTTTGACATCTGGCTTCGGAGCCAAATCCCGGCTTTCAAGCCAAATATTTGTTTTCAAAGCCAATCTAAGTGTTTGAGATACGTTTCTCTCCTAAACAATCACCCTTGAGAGAAACTTTTCATGTTGCACTTTCAGGACTCCTATGAATTTTAAGACAAAGGCTTAAACTCATATGGGTTCCAAAATCAGCCAAACAATTATCTCAAGTCTTTTTACCCATTTAGACTGACTGGGCATCTTTTGGACAGAAAGATTTAAAAAACTCTTTCCCTTCGCACTTTTAACTTGCTCGCCCAAAACACAAACCCTTCATTTCTATTGCTCTCTCCTCCTTTTTACTCTTTTTCTCAGCTTCGTCCTCCGAAAAATTCTGCTAATGGCTTCTTCCTCCTTGAAAGTACCAGTTGTGGAGCGTGTGAGTCCATTCATAGCTTTGAAAAGGGTCATTGCTGAAGAGTGTGAGAAATACAAAGCTGGAAAACAAAGTGCTATCGATAGGCACATTAGCAATAGGAATATGTGCTTGGACCCATTTTTAGGAAGGCTCCTGCTCAGCTTCCTGCTTTATACCCACATTTGGAGAATCACTGCCTTCTCTATGAAGGTGGTCTGGATTGGGGAAATTGGAGGATGAACCGACCCCATCGCTGCTGGCCCACAGTAAGGCCAGAATGGGAAGAATGGTATAATCGAGTTATTCTTGCTAAGTCATTGGATCTCCAAGAACTTTTCCTCTCCGACGCCCTTCAACTATCTAGGTTCACTATTTTGGAGGATCCATTTTTAATACCTGTTGCACTTTGTTTTTGGAACCCTACTTTTTAATTTCTTCCAATTTAGATATGGTATGATAGCCCCTACTGTCCTTGATATCTGCCACTTTTTAGGGTTATCCTCTACTGGCACTTCTTTTGGTCCAGACTATCCTGACCTTAACGTCTCTTTTTCTATTCCTCCTTTGTCAAATTTGAGAACAAAATGAAAGGTCCTGTAACTAATAGGGAACTTTTTTCTTTTTTATTGTATTAGCTTTGTAAATTCCTCTTCTGTACCTCTTCTCAGAGGATTATGCTTGAGTTTGCCCCTTTCGCTAAAGCTTTTGTTTTGTATAAAGTTTTGGGTCATGTCTAGAGAACTTGCTCCCAATTTTGTGAAAAACCCATAGATGCCAATCAAGGAGGCCCATTTTGGATACTTCAACTCTGGCTTTTTGCATACTTCACTGACTTGCACTTTAAATGCCTAAGATTTCTATCACCAGACCCTACCTCTTATGGTATGAAGTTTGCCAAGGTCTTTCTTTACCTTCCAATTTTGCCTTCTACTTTTCTTTTTTTTCTTTTTTCTATCGACTTCCAACTTTCCCTTCTAGCATCTTTTTCTGTCCATTCGACGGCAAAATTGGACCAGCCTGATTGAGGGCCTTTTTGGGTGACAAGTCCTGCCCTAGGCCTCAACATAAAAATATGTAGGCATCCATTCTGATTCCGAGGGAGCTTTTCATGGCACTGTGAATCTTAGAGCTTATAAGTGTATTTTCGAGCCCTACTGCCCTGCCCAATTTGCTAGGCAATTTGGATTCACTTAGGGGATTCCTATACCTCTTTGTAGCCAATCCAATTCAAATCTTGTAAGCAAAGAATTGAAAGTTTCAAGCTCCAGATTGGAGGAAGCAACCTCTAAGTTGATCCAAGACTTAATTGATTTTGAATATTTACCCGTCGTTCCTCAAGACAATACATTGAAAAGATACCAAAATTGGTGGACAACCAATATAGAGGTGCACTTGGTCATCCTTCCTCAAGATTTGTTAGTGGGACTAGATGTGCCTTAGGCCAAGTCCAAGGAGACTGGGCTCATCACTCCTTCTACTACTTCTGCTATCCCAGCTCCTACTCTTGCTGCCACAGACTACTCACGCTACCTCTCCTCCTCCTCCTAGAGTCACCGAAAAAAGAAAGGCATACACTTCCACTTTTCCTTTCTCTTCTCTTTATAATGCCTTGCTCATCTACTTATAGTTTTCTTTTTTGATGCAGGAGCTTCACAAGTAGACTCTCCTCGAGGGCTCAAGCCCTAAGCATTCTTAAAGACAAGCGACAACAACAATGAAGAAAAGAAACTAGTGCTTGATCCTAAAAAGGAGGAGGTAACTGAAGTTCCTACAGAAAAGGAACAAAAAGCACTGCTTAAGAGGAGGAAGAAAATAACAGTCTCTCCTTTTGATTTCATTGATGACCCTACTCATCAGGCAGCCACATAGGCAGTAGAGAGGGAGCAATCTAATGAATTGGTGGTTTTCTAGAGATATGAGAAAATGAGGCAACAACAGATATTAAGGAATGAAGCTGCTACTGCTGATACACTTCAAAGGAAAACTGCAAGAAGGCAACAAAATGCCAAACATTATGCTCTTCGCAGTTCTCCAACTATTACCACCACCACTTTTGAAGTTGGTAATTCCCTTTAATTTCTCTAGTGATTTCATTTCCCAAGTTTTCAGCAATAAAGCTTACAATTACTTCTTATTTTTTGTCTTATAGCAACAGTTACTCCACCTCCTCATTCTCCTCCTCCTTCGACAATGGCTTCTTTTGTCCTGTCTAAAGTTAAAAGGCCATTAGAGGCAGACTTGAAAAGGAGAAAAAAGATCAACACCAAAGTATCCTTAAGTGTAGAGCACATCTAGATAGTACTTCCACTTCCCAGCTCTACACTTTCCATACCTTTTTTGAGACAAGCCATCCCTATTTCTTTAAGTCCGGGTTTAACTCCATATCTTCCTCATCTAACTTTTACCTCAATCCAATTTACTCTCCCTACAATCTTGGCTGCTCCTTTATCACCTGGGAAGGCCCCATTTGTCACCTCATCAATGATAACCGGTGCTTCTAGAAAAGATACTGGTAGCTTACCAATTTCTTGTCCACTACCACCATCCAGCTTCAGTCCCTCTTCCCTTGATCTACTGGTGGCTAGGACTATAGACACTGTCAGGGACACTTCAACCCCTTCTCCTAACCCTATGCAACCATCCCTTCTAGACCTTTCTGCACTTTCCATGTCAGTGGAAGAGATGGACATTTTGAAGCCCAGTTAGCTAGCCTTTTTGACACACCTTCAACCACTCCAAAGACCCGTAGTGAAGCTAAGCCATTGGTCCTTCTAACTCCCTCTTGGAAATTTTTAGAGCTCTTTAACTATCAACAGAGTTTCCATGCCTCCATTGGACTTAGGCACCTATTTCGAATTGTTGACATCATTTTCAAGGATCCTATTCAAAGCCTTACAAAGACCCATACTTAAGAATGGTTTCCTCCAATGCTGCAAAGTCGTTGAGCAATCCAATATGGCCATTTTAAGCCACTTATCTCAGGCAGTAGCTACCATAGATTTCTATGTCAACATTTTCCACATTGCTAAAGCTGCAGAAGAGAAGCTATTGAAAAACAAGGAATTTGCTTCCTATATACATACGGAGGTATCTGAATTGAAGGGATAACATTCCTCTGCTTCTTAGTTTCACATTTAGTTCTTCGAGAAAAAGGCCCAATTAGAAGAGGAGTTAGCAACAGTTAACCTAGCCTTGGATTGAACTACTACAAAGCTACAAATTATCAATCAAGGGCTAGCTGACTGTAGGCAAGACATGGCTACAGCCATTCAGTTCTTCACATCCCTTAGGAGTAGAGAATCAATTATAAGAGAACAACTGAAGCATTATACTAATTTTTAGGCCAATCTATGGCTGCATGTACTTAAGTCTTTATGAAATAAAATCCTTATTTAATATTTGAGTGCTTTCATGCTTTTTTTGTTTAGCATTTCTCACACTTGTGTTTTCCACACAGTTGGATAATAAGGCTTCGAATATCTGCCATTGATTTTCTTGGGATGTACATAACCATTTAGATTTCTGAGGTGGTATGCTCTCCCAAGAAAAACTCTATGAACTTGATATGGTCATTCCCAATTAGGTGACCACTTACCAAATTTATGGCTTTTAATTCCTATTGGGGGTATTGTTTTCCACACCAAATCACCTTCATCAAAGCTAATATGCTTGACCTTCTTATTATAGCTTTTGGCTGCCTTTGTCTTTTGCAACAGAATATTATTTAATGCAAAAATTCTAGCTTCATCTATATTCTCTAATTCCAAGAACATGCTCTAATGATATTACTCAGAAGTTAACTGGTCTTGGCATTTCACCTTCAAGGACCTAATGTTAATCTCCACAAGCAACACTACATCATGCTCATATACTAAAGCATAAGGAGTGACTCCAATACTTGATCTTGGAGAAGTCCTATAAGCCCATAATAAATCCAAAAATAAGTTATGTCAATCCCTAGGATTGTCTTCCACAACTCTTTGTATTCCTTTTTTCAAAGACTTGTTAGATGATGATTACCTTGACCATTTGCTTGTGTATAATAAGAGGTTTAATTAATAAGACTAATTCCAAACTCTGCTATGAAAGATTTTATAATCTTTCCATCAAATACAGTCTCATTATCTATAGTTATGGTCTGTGGGATGCCAAATCTGTGAATCAGATCTTTAATAAATCCAATAACTTCAGTTTGATCCACAACCTTATATGATTTAGCTTCGACCCACTTAGTGAAGTAATATGTGGCCACTAGGATAAAACAATGATACTTCGAAGAGGGTGGATATATTTTCCTTATCATATCCATAGCCCAACCTCTAAATAGCCAAGGCTTCACAATTGCATGCAAATCAGTTATTAGTACATGTCTTATCATGCCACGCTTTTGGCATACTTGGAAATCTCTAGCATACTCTATACAATCTTTAAGGATGGTTGACCAGTAGTAGGAATGCCTTCGAAGCAACCATCTCATCTTCACACCAGGCTGATGGGCACCACAAATGCCTTCATGGACTTCAGCCATGGCTGTCAATGCCTCCTTCAGCCCTAGACATTCCACTAACAACCCATATGCTTCCCTTTTGTAAAGAGCATTACCATACACTATGTATTGCATAGACTATAATTTAATCTTTCTCCTGGCCTTCGAAAATGGGCCAATTAAGTACTGCGTGATTGGATGCCTCCAATCTTGATCTTGTAAGTCATTATGATTGACTTTCAACACAACATTCATTTTAGCTAAAGGTGGTATTACTTTTTGATATATTGCTTGACTTATGTTCAATTGAGTGTTATCCCTCCTTTTGAAATTCGAAACCTTCTGAACTACATCATTGGCTTTATTATTCATGAACCTTGGGATATAAGTCACATTGCTATCCTAAAAAAAGAAAAAAAATGTAATAAACATAATACATAATATGGGTGCATGCATTTTTTTTTTTGAAAATTTTTCACTTGGTTGACTACCAATTGAGAATCTCCAAATATATCAACTGCATGAGCTTGCTCCATTATTAAAGCTTCATATTCAACTTGATTATTGGAACAAGTAATTTCATCAACCCTGAAACCATGTGTGGTTTCTACCTGCCGTCGTAACTTAATTACAACACCAATTCCAATCGCACCATTGGCCTTTGATCCGTCGAACCATCTCTCCATGGCTCAACATTGACCATACCAAGATCCATTATCTTCGGCTTTTGTTTGACATGGATGATTTGCCAAGAAGTTAGCCAAAACTTGTCCTTTTTTGCCTTTTGGGAGACATATTCTAGATGAAATTCTAATAAAGCTAATATCCATTTGCCAATTCTTTCTCTCAACATAGGTCTAGATAACATGTACTTAACCAAATCTGTGGTTGCAATTACCAAGATAACAGTAGGCAAAAGATAATATCTTAATTTCATTGCTGCAAAGTATAATGCAAGGCACAACTTTTCTACAACTGAGTATTTATATTCACAAGAATTTAAAAATTTACTAAGGTAATAAACTGCTTGCTCCTTCCTTTCTTTATTGTCTTGGGTTAGGAAAACTTCCAATGAATCTTCTGCTACAGCAATGTATAACTTTAAGGGCTTGTCGCTCCTTGGCGACATCAACACCGGAGGCTTGGCCAAGTAGACCTTAATTCCTTCGAAAGCAGCTTGATGCTCTGCTGTCCACACAAACTCCTCTTCATCTTTTAACTTTAACAAAGAAGAAAATACTTTAGTTTTCCTTGCAATATTAAAAATAAATCTTCGAAGAAAATTAACCTAACTAAGGAACTTTTGTACTTCTTTCTTACTTGATGGAGGTTTGGCTCTAATGATGGCTTTAGCTTTATTCTGATCAATTTGTATTTCTTTCTTGTGCACAACATATCCCAAGGAGTTTCCAACTGATACACCAAAAGCACATTTGAGAGGATTAAGCTTTAACTTGAACTTTCTCATTCTTTCAAAGCTGCTACCAAGTAAACCAAGTGTTCCTCCATAGACTGGAACTTTACAATAATATCATCAATGTAACACTCTAGGTATCCTCCAATAAGATCATGAAAGATAGTATTCATTGCCCTCTGATATGTTACTCCAACATTCTTTAGACCAAATGACATTTTTACCCATTCGAAGATGTCAATATTCCCAGGACACCTGAATACTGTCATGTGCACATCCTCCTCTGCAATGCAGATCTGGTTGTAACCAGAATGCCTATCCATCATAGACAAAATCCTATGCCTTGCTGAACTGTCCACCAATAGGTCCATTATAGGCATGAGGTATTCATCTTTTGGAGTTGCTAAATTCAGATTTCTAAAATCGATGCATACCCTCATCTTGCTATTTTTTTTAACCACATGCATAATGTTAGACAACCATTCAACATACATGGTTGTTCTAATGAAGCATGCTTTAAGGAGCTTGAGAATTTCTTCCTTCACTTTCTGAACCACTTCAGGGTTCATCCGTCTCAGTTTCTGTTTGTGTGGTCTGAAGTTAGGCTTCATAGGGAGCATATGTTCCACTAATGACTTATCTAATCCTGGCAGTTTATTATAAGACCATGCAAAACAATCCTTATATTTCTTTAGGACTACCAACAACTAGTTCTTCTCAATAAAACTTAACCAAGGACTGATATAAGTGGGTTGCTATGCAGAACCTTCCCCTAAATTGACTTCTTCCAAGGGGTCTTGTACTTGAGCACTTACTAATGCTTCTCCTTAGACTTCTCCTGCCTTCGAAGTAATTTCTTTGTTTTGTTCTGTTCCCACCTTCTCTGGTTCAACATCTTTGCCTTCTTCCTTATAGACGAAATCTTTCCATAAGGCTTCTTCTTCCTTTATTTCCTGAACTTTTGTTTCGATGTCCAATGCACAGTACTTATCAAGGGTCAAAGGCTTGACCTTTTGTTGCTCCTGATTACGGCTAACCACTATGGCTTTCCTCTCTCGTTTCTGAACCTTCTAGACTATTGATTTTATGTCCAATGCTGAAAACTTGACTAAAGCCTAGGGTCTGGCTTCTTAGGTCTCATCTTCTTGCTTACAACCAGGCATCATTGTCATCCTTGGTGACGAACTCTTCATCAGCACTCTCCTGCACTAAGTGCTTCAGGTGTGCTACTTTCTCATCAGCCGTCACTTTGGTTGTTTTATCAGGTTTCCTTAATATACTGAGTGGTGTCACTCCTTCAGTATATAACTTGGCCTCTGCAAAATCAACACAAGCGATAAAGGGTCGAGGGTGTGCGTTGATCTCCTCTGTCTCTCCATTGTGTAAGGTACACATTTGTTGGTATGGATCCAATCCCTGCCAAGTAAAGCATTATATTTGGCATTACTATCTATAACAAAGAATATTGTCATGCAATCTCTAGTTTCCACGCTCAAGTTTATGGGTAGGATGTCCTAAGCCATCTGCTTATCCCCAGTGAAGCCAGCAATGGTTGTGCTGGTTGGGATTAATCTGGAGTTTCTTTTTCCCAATTTCTTCAAAGAGAACTTTGAAAGCAGGTTCATTGCTGCCCCGTTATCCACTAACACCTTGTTCATTTGTATCCCATAGAAATAAGCCTTGATATACAAGGGCTTAACGTGTTGCATCATAAATGTTGAAAGGTACTTGAAGGGATACGAGAGATTAATACTCACCTCCTCACTTTCATCTTCAATTTCCATTAGTGTGCCTACTTCAGACTCATCTTGAATCATGCTAACTTGTGAATCTTCACTAGAAACTGGAATAGGGTCATCTTCCTGACCTTCTTGGTTTCCATCTTCAACCTGGAACTCCTGTGGTAGTATATATAACATGTTTACTGACACTGAAGGAAATGAGCCAAACTGAACTGCTAGCTATATTTGTTTCTCTTCCAAACTAACTTGTTTAGTTATTTCAGAAGCATCTTCCATGCTGCACTCTGGTACCACATTACTGGTGACTTCCTTCGAATCAACTTGTTTGTGCTCTGCTCCTGTTGGCTTTTTAACCAAAAAGGTCTATTCAGCCATGAGGGCTTCTAGAATCCCATCTTCAACCATTTCGTTCCTTTGGCCTTGTTCAACTTCTGCTTCTATCTCACTTCGCTTTCCATCAAGGCCTTTTCAAGACCCGTTAAGCTAGATCTTTCCTTAGCTTTCAATTTAGTGTGAACCTTAACCAACTCTCTCGATGACACTTCTTTTTTACGAGGAGCCAATTTTGGACTTTCTTTTTCCTCTCGGCCTTTTGATGGGCCAATGAAGAACTCTCTCCACTCTCCTTTAGATCCTTTTGGTACTGGGTGTACCTTCGTTGAATCTTCCTCTTTTGAGACCTAGAGATTACTGGAACCATATCTGGTTCCTTTGTTTTTGGGTGCTTAACTAATACCCAATTATTTGGAGTCACCAAGGGAGGTTTAATCATTCTACCCTTGTCTCTAAATGCATTTCTCTGTGTAGGTATTTTCTTAGGCTTGTTCTGCACGACAAACCAGTTTGGTACTCTAAATACCCATGAACTCATTAGTTCAGTTGCTGAACTTGCTTTCCCAGTCTTTGAAGCCACCTTTGAACCTAACTGTTGAGGCCAATCACTAGCTCTAGCACCCTGTCTCGAGCCTAATTTAGGCCTTCTTTCAAGGTAATTGCCTTGCATTTTGTTCAAAGTTGACTTTGGAGGCCAATTACTGGCTCTGATTCCCTTACTTGAGCCCAATTCAGGCCTGCTCTCAGGATAATTGCCTTTCATCCTGTAGTAATTGGTGGTCTGAACTCATGCAGAAGTCTCTTACCCTTAGATTGCATTCTAATGGCTGGTGGTTCAGCTAAGAATGGCTGTTGTCTGAGACCAGTTGGATATGGCCTCTTGTTATAGGTATTGGTTGGCTTAGGGTGTTTCTGTACATCCTTGTAATATTGTTTCCCATCAATTGGGAGCTCTTTCAGCCATTTGTAACTTAACCTGCATCTGGGACACATCCGTTGCATGACAGCTACCTTAAGAGAGTCATCATCCAATGCTTCCTCACTAGAGTCATCCTTTTGGTCCGCAAAGCTCTGTCCATTTGCTGGTGAACTTCTGGTATCCTTCTTGAAAACAGTCTGGCTAGTAACATGCATCTGTACATTAACCTCCTCCAATTCCTTCAAGGATAGGTTTTGGAAATCTGACATGCCAACATTAGATGTAACCTCCGCAATCTCTGGGAACGGGTTGGTGTCAATCCCATAGCTTTCTCTGCTTTGGCTAGAAACTTTAAACTCCCCTTTCGAATCTATTCTTGGATCCTGTCCTGAAAAACAATACGGTTTTTAGTTGAATGAGACCAAGAATTGTTCCATTTACAGTACATTTTCCCTCTAAGTTCTTCTAGGGTAGGGATCTTAACTCTCTTTGGTAACTTTAGGAAATTTGCTACAAGCAAATGATAAAAAATGTTATCTGTTTTTGTTAAATCAAAAGAATACTTCCTATGAAGGTCTTTTTTTTTTTTTAAACTGTTGGTCTATTATGGTATTCTTCTAAATTAACACCTCACAGGTCATAGGCTCTTTCCCTACGATTTCTGCTGCATCAATTTCATAATTAGGGTCCCTATAATAAGTCTTATATGATGCATTACTTCAATCCTATCCTATTCTTCCTCAAGTAAAGATTCATATCTAGACACCTTATAGGTTAATTCCACTAAGTCTCAAACCTTCAGATGAATTGAACTTCTTTTGAAGCTTGAACTCTAAACCATTTTGAGCCAATCTCACAAATTCAGGCTCTGGTAGAGTGACTCTGAATCTGGTAATAAATTGAGCAGCCTTCTCATCAGACCTTTGGCTCAACCTTAACAAATCTGCCATGGAAACTTCAGGCTCTGTTTGGAAAAATTAGGCATAAAATGCCTCCTCCATTTGTTGCCAAATTTGGATAGAATCAGGTGTAAGGTTAATAAACCATACAAAGACTGCCCCAGTTAAAGAATTTGGAAAGAGTCTCAACTTTATATAATCATTGTTGGTAAATTCACTACATTGGCCTGCGAACCTGGCAATGTATTCTACTGTTGATTGGTTTCCATTTCCATAAAATAGAGCAAAGTCTGGTATTCTAAACCCCCTTGGGTATTTATGCACCCTATCCACCCATTTTGGGTATGGCTTTCTATATACAAGAGTCTGGACCCCCCGAGCCATAGGTCCATACATTTCTCTGACAATATCAGTAATTTAGTCCCTAGGAACCATATTATGTGCTTGTTGGACTACTACTAGAGGAACAAACACAGGGTTTGATGGAATCCCATCTGCTTGAGGTCTTCTTGGTCCATAGGGAGGTATATTCAGGATTGGCTATCCCTGTGGTACTGGTTGTTGTTGAGGGTATGGTTGACCTCTCTGGGCCTGTCCTGCAAAAGGTACTGCAAAAGGAGGAACAGGTATTGTTTCTCTCCCAGCCACAGGAAACCCTTCCAACCCCCCGGTGTGAATTCAAACAGAGGATTAGTGAACCCCCTTGTACCAAGCATGGTTTCGAGCATGGGATTTGGAAACATTCTCATGCCATTTTCTTGTGTTGGCCCAAATCCACCAATTTGTAAGGCTTCACTATTAGGTAATGAGATATTTTGATTTACCAAAGGCCTCGAAGAAGGCTCATACCATGACTGAGGTACAGGTGATGGTCTTTCATAATTTTGATTACTAGTCTAACCATTAGTATGCCCATTAATTTGCATAGACTGTTTATCTATAGCCAATCTTTGTTGAAGAACATTTGAATTTTCCTCTATATGCCTTGTGATAGTTGGTTGATGGGAATTAATTTGATCCATGAAGGATGTTGCCCATCTTTCCATTGTATACATTAACTGCTGTCCCACGGCATCTACCAAGCCTCTCTACACATTCATTGGTTGGGTAGACGGAACAGTAAATGGTCTAATTCCATGGCTTTGTCCAATATTTTGAACATGTAGTGCATGTTCCGAGGCGCTGGTTTGTTCGACCATAGGTTCTGATGAGATAGGTGCTTCTATAAGATGTGTAATCACATTATCCTCTAGATCAGGTCCTTCTATCTCTCCCTCTATAAACGCCGCTATAAAAAATAAAACGACGTTTATAAAATTAACGCCACTAAAGACTTTAGACGACGTTTTCTAAAACGCCGCTAATTCTTCTGACCGTTAACTATGTACGTTAAAGGAGTTATCTCGGCGTCATAATGACGACATTTTTTTAAGAAAACGCCACCATTTCTTTCATTTTTTGAAAAAAATAAAATTCATAATTAATGATCTTTTGACTTTTGTTCAAACCAAACCTATATCATCCATCACCATTCTCAAAATATATACCATAATGTGAATGAGCATTCTTTTTTCAATTTTTCATAAAATAAATAAATAAATAAAATCCCTTTAAATACAATATGACAATACAAAATCATAAAAATAATAATATTCTGCTCTCCAAATTCTCTGAAAATAACTTCATCCACTTCATCAAGTCATCAATCATCTTCACCAAAATGATGATTATATACCTGAATCATCCAAATTCCATTAACACAACTTCAATAAACTTGAATGGTTGAAGAAAAAAACTGTTTTTTTTTTTTTTTTTTTTTAAATATTCAATAGCATTTTGAACCTACAATAAAATTATATCAAAGAGTTATGCACATCGAATAACTGACATGCATGAATGTGATGAAAAAAAGTGATAAACATGCACACTTCAAGTATGCGACAAATGGAACTTATAAATCTCAATGAGCATTACCGCTAATAATTTAAAGCCCTAGATAAGAACAATACTTGCAAGTTTCAAACTTTTGATTTGAAGGTGTCCTTAAAATTTCGATAATCAAAGCATCATATAGATAAAGATGGAAACACTCTCTGGTTGAACTCTTCCTCTTCTCGATTTTTCCATAAAATGCAAATTACATGTATATACGCATATTAGTATAAATATAATTAAACAAGATAGTAAAAAAATTTCATAGCAAAAAAATGCCACTACGACTAAACACCCAGAGAAGGAAAATATTGTAAATTTTTATCAACCAAATAAAAATAATTAAGATTCTAACAAGCACAAAATGTAGGTAAAATTCTAAAATTTATACAGAATATAACTAACATCCTGATAAATTTAGCAACTCAATCTAATGATCAATGTGGATGGACTCTTTGTCATCTCCGTCTTTCATGTCTTCCTCTATGGCCATTTCATACAAAACACATTTATCAACTTAGTAGAAAAGAAAACATATAACTTGAAAAAAACAAGACCATGCGCATCAAGTAAAATTAATAACGGAGATGACAAAGAGCCCAGCCACATTGATCAGCACTAATTTGTCCGTGTTCACAGTTGAGTTGGCTTGGGATTACTTAATTCAAAAATCACCCAGATTGATAATGTAGTGTACACTCTCTTCTTATGGTTCCTAAATGACATCCAACTGTCACATTAAGTAAAAATTCTTGTACAAGGTTTTTGTGCTTGATGCAAAAAACCCTTTGGGTAACATCTGGAATGTAGCTTCCACCAAATTGACCACATATGTCATAATCAACCAAATACAAAGAGCATATAACGGAGTTCACAATTCTAAGACAATAATCAATAACAATAGGTTATTGAATAAAGACTCAAGGGAAGAAGAAAAAAAGGAAAAGTGCCAAATTTGATCCCTCAACCACAATATTGATACTTCTAAGTTGATTCACAACTTTTGATTGCACACGTAAGGAACATTATGAATCACCTAATAATTTGTGTTTGAGTTTTATGATTCCACCAACAACTCATATGCCTTCAAATTAGTCATTTTGTTGGATGCCATATTAATGGTGCTATCTAGAATCAAGATATCATTTTCCTACATGAAGCTTTTCAAGATCATATTTTGAGAAAATACTTCACTGTTTGCATAGAGTGCTTCATGAACGTGGACTACAATTGATGGAGGAACTTTACTTCCACAACCCTCCAGAGTTCCTCAGTCGGGGAGAAATGATGAAGAACGTAAAGGAGCTGGTTGAAGAATAATTAATTAGAAATTTTAAATCTATTTAGGAATTCTAATTAATTTATAAGTTTTAATTTATAGTTATCAAGCTTTTTTGTCATGGCTACAACTTAAATCATTCTGGCTTACAGTTTGTCTATAACACTTCAACCAAGAAAATGCCCACACTTAAAAATTGGAACGTTTTCATGTTTAGCAAGTATTTAAATCACATCGAAGAGAGTGCAAATATAATCACACTTGCGTAAAAGAAAATTCTCTATAACAATATATAAAAAATTCCATTCACCGGACAATATAAAAAATATTTCATGTGTGGAGAACTAAGCAAACAAAAATAAAATAAAATAAAAGATGCGCAAAAACAAATTGAGGAAGAGAGGAAAAAAGGAAAAAAAAAAAATCACAAGGTAAGCCATGAACAACAAATATAGTAGTCCCCTTCCTAAAAGATTTTTCAACTGAAATAAACTTACTTGTTTAGCAGAAACCTTTGAAATCCAGGAAGGAAGCAAACAAGCAGTGTTATTCAGGGCATCAAATGATCTCTCCTTTCCCTTTCCGCAATGATAACAAAAACCACATCATTAATTGTTATACTTGTCTCGGCAATATTAGTAGCTAGCACTATTTTCCTCACTCCATCTTCAGGCTCATCAAATATCAACCTCTGTATGCATTCACATAAGAATATATATATATATATATAGTAATTACAAAAGATCAACAAATAATATATAGCTATTCCGATTTAATACTCAAATAAATATTTAAAATGACAATAAAAAAAGCTCGACATTAAATCACTTCCTTCCACTGAAGATAAAGTAAAAATAAAAAGGAAAAATGATTTCAAAATAGATACTCAAGTGAAAACACAAAAGGAAAACTCATACAAGATACAACACCGATTAGCGATTCATACATTGAATGCATTTTTTAATAATCAAATTGACCAAAGATTATGAAATAAAGAAAGCGTGAATAGCACCTTAGTCACCAACATTTTTTTCGATCTTGCTCAAGATATTAGGATTCAAAATACAAAGTTACAAACTGCCCATCTGCAATCCTCACACGTCTTTATAGTGGATAAGAAAGAACACTGCTGCAGATTTATCAAGAAAGAAAACGATGGAAGAACAAGCTAAGCTTATAAAGAATCTATGTAAAGCATAACTTTTAGTTCCCACTAACTATGGTATATCATTTTCCCCTTTCAATTAGCAAACATGTAGATCCCAAGGCTCCCCCAGTAAACAATGAAATTATAGATGGAAATGGCACTACCAACAAATCATATGATAACTCATGTCAAATTCTGAATGAGAACCTCATAAAAGTGTAGAAACTATAAATATTCTTACATTTAACGAATCAAAAGCCTTCAAAATCTCGTTGTACCATCACAAGCAAAATGCACTATGATATGTGAAAAGAAAGGTGCCTTGATATACCAAAACCTATAATAAATGCAAATCAAAAGACATATTCACGGTGAATAACATTATACAACAAGAACCTTTGGTACAAATCACAAATGCACAGATAATGAATAGCGGAGAATCAGTTACCTTGCTTCGAGGGTTTGAGAACAAAAGATTAAAGTTTCTTGATTGCTACTAGCATCATGAAGTAAATTATCGGAGACCTAAACAAGCAATAACATATTAGTAAATCTCAACAATTAAAAAAATGAGATCCAACCAACACATGATAAGAAAATCAAGTACTACAATGAATATGTATCATGTTAGCACATCCGAGGAATAAATCTCAACAATTGATGTGCTTTTTTCCCATCACTAGAATAAATCTAATTGTACTCTTCCTTGAAGGTCGAAATCCTAAAGCTGCAATGAATGGAAAACAATATGGGTTGTTCAAAAAGCTTATGGAGCTCATTAGGACACACAAATGTCAAATTTAAAAAAATAAGGAGCAGCCCACAAACCTCTGAATGGTATAGTATTAACTGATCTATGATTAACAAAGGCAAGAACAAATGGCAGAAACCAGAATAATTGGTTAAATTACACACAACACAACCCTCATCTAATGAAACAAACCTCTTGCCATCATATGAAATGCTGCTAACAAATATATCAATTTTCAGGTGATATTCTTTTCTTCCATAGAAAATTGAGGGAAGGTCAATAATTCTAGTGTCAGGCATACAATGAGCCCATGGTTCAAGCAATTCGATCAGATAAACAAATTACTGAATTAGGGCAATTGATCGAACATCTGTAGTGCATTAGAAAGAGTGTTACCAATTAACACCCATATAGACATCCGAACATATATGTGTACATCGACAGATACATATACAACCATATTAATGCACAAATCTCATCTTCAATCACAAAAATATTATCCATCTTGAAGTCTATCTGTCAACCATATTAAATTTATCCATCTTTACACATAGACTTCAAGATGGATAATATTATCATCATTATCTGTAGATACATATACAACCATATTAATGCACAAATCTCATCTTCAACCAAAAATATTATCCTTCCTATGTCAACTGGAACTTTCTATCTTCACTCACATGCTCCCAAACACACCCCCATCTTTTCTTCTCTCGCTCTCTCTCGTTAAAATGAAAAGGTTTTAAAAGATTATATATTCAGAATGTAGAATATTTTATTATTATTTGTAGCTCGGCCCAACCTCGTGATAGAGGTTTACTTGACTTCCAATTCTACTTTTTTTTATTATTATTATTATTTGTTTTTACTTGAAGTTTAATTTGTTTACATAGATGATCTACTTGACAGACTTAACAATTGTGGATAGATAATCGAAATGTGAATCGACGCCAATTGGATCTCCAATCCTATTAATTATTTAAAGAAAAAAAAAACCTTTAAAGCACATCTTCAAAATGGGTAGTAAAGAAAGATGAGATTTGCTTTGAAGAGAGGAATCAAAGAGCCCAAGAAGTAAGCTTCAAGAATGAGAGGAAAAGAAAAGACATTTGTTTCAGCGAGATTTGTGCATTAATATGGTTGAAGACGAGATTTGTGCATTTATATAAGCAATAGCCTATGTGTTCATCATTAAAAATATGAAGAAATCTCATCTTCAATCACAAAAATAAACACAATCACATACAAAAAGCCAAATTTATGAACAAAAATATTCAATCACAACAATATTTGGGACCAAACGCAAAATTTGATTAGTCACTCTGCATTCATTGAGACTACCATCTACATTCTTGAATCTTGTGAAATATCCAAGTCAAAATATTTAGAGATGAAAATCGAAACCTAAGCAAGAGTTTATTTAAATGGAACACGATCCGTAGTGATGAAAACCTCATCTTGAGGTCACTCACGGCAAGTCTAGATCAGACTCGATGAATAACATGCCCTATAATGAAAATCAAAACCCTAATCAAATGTAAATACAATAATTTTCAATAATAAATTTGAACATATATGAAAACTATTAAATCAAATACAAGATTGCTACCATGAAAGCTCAGATCTCAAGTGAACTTAGCAACTCCAAATCACGGCGATTGGATACGAATCCATGAAAAACGAAGACCTAGATCGGTAAAGATTAAGAAATCAAAAATCTCGAAATCGAAAAATCTCGAAGGAAAATATTAAATCCCAAGCCCTAGTGCACAAATCGAAATCGAGATCCAGATTGAACAAGAAATCGTTGAGATTAGAAGCATCAATCTCTCTGTAGATCTATAAACTCCAAGAAGTCTTCATTGCTGGTTGCATCCACAGCTCCTTAATTAGGGCTAGAGAACCATTTTAGAGAGAGAGCCCTTTGGAAATGTTTGAATAGATCTGCGTTAGTCTCCGTGAAGTTAAACAGACTTAACTTAGGTGATATCACTCTTTGAAAAACGTGTTTGCCATTAAAATGTATCACAACGTTTTTAAAAACGTCTTGATAAAAGCGCCACCGTAAGCAACTTTTTTTGTAGTGTCCACACCTTTTTCTAGGTGTTCATTTTTTCCCTGTCTCCTCCTATGTCTAGCCATTTTAGAATCCCATTGGGCATGCCAAAAACATATGTTGGCTTTTTTGGCTTTTGAAGGTTAATAATGTAAATTTAAGCGTGCCAACAAGAATCAATTAGTCCTTACAGAATATTAATTGCCAACCAATTATCAAATGATTGTCTTATAGTTCTTTCAGCCTCAATGAAGAGGACTTTTACTAGTGGCTTGTTTAAGAGAAATTAGTAAACAATAATAAGTGAAGAACAATTTCAAAATCTAAATTTCATTAAGTAAATGAAAACTTACAATGATCTAACCCAGACTCATAGAGGTTCACAGTAACAAACTATTTGAAACTACTCTTAAGAAATAAAGTGCAGTACAAGAATTGAAGTGCTAGAAATGTCAAAAACTGGAAAGCATAAAACTAGACAGAAAATGAAGTAGATAAATTGGTTTTTGGATCTAAGTCTGGGTCTTTTATTCTAGGGCATTCCCTGCTATTTATACTTCTCAGTAGTAACCATCAAAGTGGGCTTCCAACCATCAAAATGTCCTCCTAAGATTGTTGAACATGCTCTCTCACAGTCCGTCTTACTACGTCACTCTTGCAGTTAAGCTTTCCTCACTCTTGCGTTAGGCCACATCATCTTGTATCTCTCAATTGTTCCAGTGCTATGCAAATCCATTATTACCAATACGAACTACAACATGCCCGACTTTGATTGGCAATTTGTATTAACTCCCCAAATTGCCCTCTTCATGCCACGTGTTAAATTGTGATTGACTTTTACAAATTATACAGTCAACAGTTGTGGCCTTAACAGTGGCCCTTACAGTGATTTTTAGGGGTGATAAATTAAATGTCTCAAGCATTTTTCATTCTCAATATGGGATCTTTACATTTCTACATATCATAAAAAATAATAATAATAATCAGCTTAAAAAATTATTTATTACAAATATATAAAAAGGTAAAATATACTTAAAAGTAGGGTTGGGCAAACATCCACCTGACCCACCAAAACTGAATGACCCGAACCAATCCGCTATAAAATGAACAATTTCAATGGTTCGAATGGACGGATGCGAATGTATTTTTCTCAGTCCACCTAAATTCGGACGAATGGTAGATGGGAGGGCACTCAACCCAACCCAATCCACCAACACCCCTAAGAAAATGATGTTATGCTTTTATAATGTGTGTTTAAAAAAAATTATTTAATAATTGTATTTGGTATTTATGAAATATGAAAGTTGGGCCTTCATTTTATTATAAAAAATACATAATAAAAAATTTTGAGCCCAAAACAGTGAAGGCCAACTCGTCAAATCAATCTACATCCATCCGTCAATCTATACGGCCTGCTCAATTTGCATCCACTAACTAAGCAGACGGATGCAAATTTATTTTTTTCAAACTTTTGAAGTTTGGATGAATAGTAAATGAAAGGTTACCCTACCCAACCCAATCCGCAAGTATATCTACTTAAAAGTGAACCAATTGCACCACAATATCTCTTAAACATTATTAATCTCACATTTTAGTTACAAAATTAAACCAAGATCTAATTACCAAAAAAATTAAATCAAGAATTCTGCCTTGAGATTGAATTATTTATTCAACTTTTTTTTTTTCATTTTTTTATTATTAATAGATAAATATTGTATTGAAATTATAATTAAATAAATAATCCAATCCATAATCCAACAAGTAATAATCTATTCAAATTTTAAATGTTTCAATTTTCAAGTTAAGTTAACCAATAGTAAAGTAGAACTAGAATGATACAAAATTTAAAGGCATTTAAGGTTGTGTTTAGAACATGAATTTGGGTAGAGATTTGGAATAAGAAAAAGGTATGTGAAATCTAAATATATTTCATTCATATTTTATCTATATTTTCCTTTTCTTTTTCAAATTTCTACACAAATCAATGTTTCAAACGCAGCCTAAAGAGAATATTAAAACATAAAAAAGTTCAAACTCAAACTCATGAATTGGCTAGGGCGAAGTTTGGTAAAGTAAAACAATTATTTTGAGTTCTCTATTAATCAAAACAATCTTGATTTTGGGTTTGGTATTAAACATTGGACTTATTTAGGTTTTAGTAGGTTAAAATCAAAACAATTGGGGATCATCCACTAATAAAAGTGTTTTATTATTTAGTTTGGTGTTGAGAGCTAGATTTAGGTGGAGTTTGATAAATTAAAAAATAAAATAAAATAATTGTGTTTGGTCATCATATAATAATTAGTTTTAGATGTGGTGGCCCTATTTTAAAGCAAAAATCTCGAGATCTAAAGCGGCCGCTCCGTTAGCTTGCTATTAGGGCTGGCTATGTCAGATTCAGAGTCTGTTTTTATTCGAAAATGATTTAGGTGGAGAAAAATGTTTGGTAACACTAATTAGTGCTCTCACTAATTAGGTGACAGTGGATTCTGCCAGTAATGATGTGATGTTTTGGTCTTAGAGTTGTATTTTTTTTTTTAATGCATTAGTACTATTAGTGGTTGTATTTTTAGTGAGATGAATCATTGCTGTTAGATGGATTGTTTGGACTGGAGCCCAGTTGTCAGTTCAATGGAACTAGCAGTGATGGAGAAGTTATTTGCTGATCTTAAAATAACGCACCACATCATTCATAGCGTGATATTTGTCTAATGGTCTTTAAAAAATTTATAAAAGCTTAGTAAATCTTACTATTTTAATCAATAAAAATTATGTTGATACATTATGTGTTTGTCCTAAGAATACATCTATTAATTTGCCCACAAAAATAACATAACAAAAATCACAATTTTTATCACATAATCATAAAAAATCACAACTATTATTTTTTTGTATTTTAAGTATGTCCTTTATAACTATACCACAATGGTGTGTAACTAATAATACCACATATAAATTTAAAATTTTCACCATAAAAATTCATAATTTTATTTCTTATCATAAAAAGTATGGTTAATAGCATTTTTTATCATTATAATGGTGCTATTTGGTGTATCCTATTGTAAGCTAAAAGTTGATAATTAAAAAGTAAAAATCAAAAACACTCATTTCCCCAACTTCTAAATAATCAATTTTTCTCACCTTATTTAAGCTATTTTTACTTAAAAAATTTTAAGTAGAAACTACATTAAACAATTTAATACAAATTTTTAAATTAAAATAAATTATAATCACCCCTATAATCCACGCGAAACAACCGCAATGTCAGTAGAGGATCCTAAAATTTGAAATCCAAGAGAGAGGGCTAAGAGGTCAACGAACACGGCCACACCTGCCATATGGCAATGAAGTATTGTTCTTTAATCTTTATTATTATATTATTTGTGTTGTTGATTCTTTATTTTGCCAATAAATTAGTAAACGTGGCTACGATGAAAATTGGATCCTAATTTCAGTCTTGTCCTGTTTTCTTCGTTATTCTGTTTTCTTAGTGTGGCATAACTTAAATAATATAAAAAGTAAAAAAAGTCAATATCATCTAATCACATCATCTATTTAAATCACATCACCTCACCTCTATCAAATCAAAAAAAACCCAATATATAAGCCATAGTCAAAAAAAAGTCACTTTCCAATGATTTTTTATAGGGTAAATTATAGTACTATTGATATTTTTAATCTCTTTAATTTTAATTTAAATAATTTAAATTTTACATTTTTAATTTTATTATAATATAATCCCTTCACTATTTATCGTTTGATTAAAAAAAAAAAAAAGTGCACCACTAGAGGATTCAAGTCATAAGTTTTACTTTTTCCCTCTAAAAATTGATAAACTGAGTGGATTAATCAGTTTTAATTAAAACCGACCGAAATTTTAGTTTTTATTATGTTTTTCATAACATACAATCTGTTTCGGTTATGAAACTTTTTATATCGATACAAATCGAATCAATCGAATATTATATTTAAATATTTTTATATTATAATTTCTTAAACATTTTATGAGAAGTAACTAATATAATATACTTTTGTGATAAAAATTAGAGAGAAAAACATTTATAGAGCAATTTTCATATATTTTCTTCATTTATTTTCAATGTAAGATTCTATAACTTACTATAAAACCTTTTAAAATTTTATGTAAATTTCTTTTATATATCACACCAACAAAATTGATAAAATCGAACCGTAGCATACAGTCTCTATCAGTTCCTCAATCATAAAAATCGAAAGCAATGATTTAGTACTAAATATACTCTTAATAACGACGGAACATAACCGTTTACAATCCTAAGTATTATTGTCCTAAAATAAAACTTTTTCATGGTTTGGTCCCAGGCAATCAGGATGATGATTAACCAATAAGATGGGAACTAAGGTCTACTTGTCAAGTAAAGCCTCAGCAAAGACCAAAATTAGTCATATCTAACTTCATAATCAACACTTTAGGGATCGCCCTCAATAGCCCAAACCACATTCTTCAATTAAAATGAGAGGCAAATAAATACATTGAAAAAAAAGAAGGCAACCAAAGAAAATAAGAATAAATGGAAAAAGAAAAGAACATCTCCTATTACCCCAAGTAAAAATCAATGCAAGAGCAGTTAAATATACAGATCAACTGAAGAAAACAACAGACAAAATAATTTAGAAAACAATTGCAATTAGGCTCTAATCTTGATGGTAGTCACGTTTATTGAACTCCTAGTCTTTTCGATCTCCAACCTTAGGACCATCAACTTGTTGGGATCTAGGATCCCACCCAAGACCATATTAAAATCATAGCAACCAGAAAAACACACCCACACAGAAAGAGACACCATATTTAACGTGGTTCGACTTTAAAGCCTACGTTCACGGGAGAGTAACCGGTTATCACTATACCAATGGAAAGATTATAGAAAGATTACAATAGAGGAGGAGCTCACACTTTCCTCACTCATACACTCTCTCGTCTCCCTCGCTCACACCGAGAGAGACGGTCTCTCCGCCTCACATCTCTCACTCTCTTTGTTGTCTCACGATTTGCTCACATTTTGCTCTCTCCTCTCAACCTCCATTTATAGGTGAGGGAGTAGGTGGGAGAGCCATCATTCTTGATTTGGGCAGCCTCCATTCTTGACTTGGATGGTTGCCCCTTCACATGTCTTGCCAACCAATCTTGACTTGGTTGGTTGCCCTTTCCCACATGGGTGAATTCAACAAATCACCCCCTTCACCCATGTAAGGTGATCCACAGCACATACTGCTGCTAATCTTGTTACGCCCAAATTCAACATAGTCTGCATCTCCTTACTGAGACACTGCATCCCCTGAAAGCTAGAGATAATACACCAGAGATACAAGAGGAGGAGAGAATCCTACATCCTCAACTCAACTCACACCACTCTCTGATTTGGAGAGAGCCTCTGCTCCTATCTCCCACAGATCTCTTCTACGCTTTCTGTCTCGGATGTCTTCACTTGTTATGCTTGAACTTGCGCAACCAAGATATCTTAACACCCCCTGATTGGATGTCCTGCACCCCCTGCTGAGATGCCCTTGACTGTCATGCATTACCTCACAGGACCAGTCGTTGGAGCAATAGAAAACTCGTCGCTTATCTCATCAACGTCCTCAGTTTTTCTTTGCTCTGAGCTTTTCCTCTGAACTATTAGCCTTTGCCCTTTGCACTCTTGAACAACTTCCCAGCATTTCCACACACTTATTGTTCATGTCTTTTGCAATCCCTAATCTCCAGTTCAGCGATACACATTACCTGCGTATCTATCACTTGTACTACCAGATGATGATTGACAGTAGCTCTTTCTTCCAAAGCAACTTCAACAGATCTGTACAAGTCACTAACTATGCAACACCTAGCATAGTACCTGCACCCATACTTCTTGAGTGCTCATCGTGGCTTCATCTCTCTTCCTGCGCTCGAGCTCGCCTGAGAGATCCGCAACAACTTTGTTTCATTAAGAGGTGCGTTCACTGCCACAAAATCAAAACAAATACCATAACCCAGGTATCCAACCATTCAGTCAAAACTGAATGCCATCTGCTGTACAAAACAAAAGCGCTTTTCCAAAAAACACAGCAGATTCCATTGCTCAAAATCACATTGAGCCAATGCATATAACATGCAGAACCAATCGAGCTAGCTCTTCGATTTTCTACAACTCAAGCTCCACCATAATGCCAAGTTCCGATTTCCGTAGGCGCCAAACAAGTTGTCCTTGACAACTCCAAACCAAACATGGTGAGCAACCTGCTTGAACCAATGCTGAGGAGACTAAACAAAAGAGGCTTCAAATTCTCCGTCAAAGCAACTTCAAAAGCGGTACCAAAACCATCATGTCCGATCAACCATCGAACACAATACTGCTCTCTTCAAGCTCGAATAATCAAGAGAGGCAAACAAATTCTCCGAGAACTGAGGCAAGTTCTCCACCAAACAAAACTGGACTGTGGACGCAGTTAGGCTCTAACCAGTTCAGAAGTATCGGAACAAACTTCAAATGAACTTACAAGATACCAAGAGCCAAAAAATTCTAAAGTGTCGAGCAAACTCTAGATTCCTCCAACTGCCATTCCAACCGGCAAACACAAGATGATGCACCATCTTCACAGCTGCCAAAAACCGCCCAAAGGCACGTGCACCGTAAATGCACAACTCCAACAGTCCCCGCTAACTCCACCGAGTCTGCAAATGATCTATCCCCTCCAAATCCAACGGCAGATTAAGCGATGGATCCCAATACATGAGATTCACAAAATCACCATCTTCACGTTTCTCTGCAACAATCTTTTCCAATCTTCAATGAACACCAACGGTCAAACCGCTTCCAGAGAAACAAACACCCGGAGTCTGAATCGTCACCCAGACTACCAATAGCTGATGTCTTCGAATATGGAACAGATTGCGAAAATGAAAATCCACAAGAAGAAGAAACAATCAAGTCTCACAAACCAGAGACACCCCTGGATCTAATCAGACATACTCAAAGATCTCAATTGTGATAATGAATCTCAATAAACCACGATTCTGAAAATCACCAATAATCCGTGAAAGACCGCCAACAACAATGCCTCCAATAGATATTGAACAAAAAACGTCAAAGCTCCACCAAGATCTGAAGTAGATTGTCACACCTTCTTCAAATCGACAAATGCGGAAATCAAGGCTTCAACAGATATGAGTCTTCCAACAACGATCCATGAAGGATCTCCAACGCCTCCATAGAGGCCAATGCCAATAAAGTACTACTATTTGGACTGATTACATATGCTAAATCTCCGTAGTACACTCTGCCAATGCTGGTTCTCTCTATCCCCTAGAGAAAAACCCAATGAACTCTGAAGTTCTGTAACTAACCCAAGAGTCTCCAAATGAACTGATAATTTTTGCAACTGACTCTGAAAAGTCTTCAATTGGCTTCTAATTGGCATCAACCGGGTGAACAAAATTTTTCACCCCCATCACCCATATGGATGATAAAACACCGTTGTACAAATATGCCTCCATTCCACCGAGTATCCGGAATGAATCTGCACCTTCTACTTGGAATGTCTTCAATCGCCACACATCATCTTGTATGGCTTGCACCTCTATCACCAGGTACTTGCATCCTCCAATAGAATGCTCACCATTTCCCTGTTGAGGTGACTCCACCCAAACTCTCTAGGTGTCCGTCGCGACTTCACTGCCACGAACCAGATTCAAGACAAAGAAAGAGATTTGCCTCTCCCTGGGTGCGCATTACAGTGTCTTATCCTTTTCAATTTCTTTGTCTGGAGCTTCTTCTGTGAACTAGTTGATGCTGCCAGGCCAAAATCCGGCACACTGCACCTTTGTACAATTCTGCTATGTACTCTTGTATTGTTGTATACCTGCACCTTGTATGCTATTCATGTGTACTCATCTGTGCTATTGTGACTACGTGCTCTTACACCTTATGTGTGCACTGCTGCAGCTGTTGCCCTTCTACGTTCACATACTACCAATACTTCTTGTATTATGTTTGTGATAGCTCAAGCGCCACAACATTCCCTCGAGCTTTTGGTTGCCAATCATCTATCTGATGAAGTGGACTTTTGATTGAACCAGATCTTCCAATCACATCAACAACCAGGAAAGTTTTCAGGAAAGACTGGTGGGGTCACAATCGGTCCCTCTTAAGAACTAGTCTCCTTAGACAGTTTCTTTTTTACAGAACTTTCCTAGACATTGTTGATCTTGAGATAATCATGTCTGCAATCCACTGATTGCCCCTAACCAATCTTGATCTCCCTCAATTTGCTATTTGATCAAGCCTGATCTCCTCTGGTCTTCAATGATCTATCTCGATCTATATCTGGTTGTTCAATCTGGTTAGAATCTGCCCATTCTAACCTCTTCAGTGAATCCGCAGCGTTCCACAATATCCGGCAACCTTCCTTCGAGTATTGAAGATGGCAAACTCCCATGTTTTGACAATCTTCCAAACACCGTTCAGAATTTCATTATTCTAACCTCGCGGTTGCGTCCGGAACAGTCCGTTTAGCTAGGACCAACCTTCGCTGCACTTCCGAGGACCTCACTGAAAATTTTCCCCAAAAGTTGGGCCACACCACAATTTTCTGAAAATTCTGGGCCAAATTACAATTTTCAAAAGTTCAGGGAATATTCCGTATACCAACAGAATATTTCGTCCATTGCACTAACGCCGTCTGTCCCTTTAATCTGCCTTCCTTTTACATAAACTCTGCCTCCAAAATCTGACCGTACGGATGTGTCCGGAATACTCCAAATAATTGGAAAGCACTATTGGACCGCCAAAAACGGACTCCAAATGGCTTAGATCTAGCCAAAACATTTTGTACGCCTCAGATCTGTGGCTACACCTTTGCCGCAAAGCACTGGATCCTTCCCTCCTGCGGCTGCACCATTGTCGTGTCGCACTGGATCCTGCCCTCTGGATGCTGACGTGGCAGATGACTGTACTGCTACATGGCAATTTTTTGCTGACGTGTCACCACTTGTCAATTACGTGACTCGCAGACTTGGCGCCACGCGGCGTTGACGTGGACTGCCATGTGGCGCTGACCTGTCTGCCCGTGGCAGTGCTGCTGGCATGATTCTGCTGACGTCATCCACTGCGTCATCCTCCACTCAAAAAATATACATTTGTTTTGAATATGCATCCAAGGGGTTTCGAACCCTTGACCATGAACACGCAGCACCTTATCCACTATGCCAGCGCCATGCCCTGTACTATATTTTCCTGAATAAGTATTTAAACACTGCAGCTTTGGTGAACAGTGATCATCTTCAACCTCCTGCTGCGCGTGGGTCTGCTGGTTAACAGTTGACTTCATGCGCAAAACTTTGACCGGCGCGTGTAGGCCACCCTGACATCCGTTTTTTTCTGTTCGTTGCTGTTCTAGACTCCTCTCCTCGAGACCTTACTCCTAGTAAGCTCAAAACCTGATTTCGAGCAACTTAATTTCTAGACAGTTTCAAACAACACGCTGTTTTTGTTCCAAAACGCCATCGACGAGGCTCTGATACCACTTATTGGGATCTGGGATCCCGCCCAAAACCATATTAAAATCATAGCAACCAGGAAAATACACCCACATAGAAAGAGACACCATATTTAACGTGGTTCGGTTTTAAAGCCTACGTCTACGGGAGAGTAACCGGTTATCACTATACCAATAGAAAGATTACAGAAAGATTACAATAGAGGAGGAGCTCACACTTTCCTCACTCATACACTCTCCCGTCTCCCTCGCTCACACCGAGAGAGACGGTCTCTCCGTCTCACATCTCTCACTCTCTTTGTTGTCTCACGGTTTGCTCACATTTTGCTCTCTCCTCTCAACCTCCATTTATAGGTGAGGGAGTAGGTGGGAGAGCCATCATTCTTGATTTGGGCAGCCTCCATTCTTGACTTGGATGGTTACCCCTTTACATGTCTTGCCAACCAATCTTGACTTGGTTGGTTGCCCTTTCCCACATGGGTGAATTCAACACAACTACCATTATTATTATGACACTCATAACTACTAATTCTATTAATCTTGCCCTCAAGCATTTTTGCATCCTCCCCAAACCCAAGTCCGGATTGCCTCCTCTAACTCCATCATCAGCATCATCATCATTGTGGTGGCCATCATGATTGTCATCACCATCACCATTTGAAAGACTAGTTTCTAGCACTAGACTCCCCCTCTTCCTCAGGCCTTTGTTTGCACCTTCTTCTTCTTCTCCTTCTCCTTCATCGGCATATAGATAGGAAGGTACTTCTGAGTTGAGGCGTTCCCATTCTTCAATGTCCATTCCAAACTCTAGGTAATTAGTACTAGACATTGCTAGGGCTTCAAATGAAATTGACATGATTTTTTTTTTCTCGGTAGATTTGAAACATAATTAGTATCTTGGTGAGTAGCTTTGATGGGTTAATATATATATATATATCTCTAAATTGTCTTCAATACTTGTGTACCCACCCAACAAACTTATATATATATAGTTTGAAATGTCAAAATTCACGAGTTAAACAGGGAGAAGTTAGAAGTTGAATATGAATAGATTGTAAAGCACTATTCTCGTAATTCCGTGTCTCCATACTTAAATAATGCTTATGCAGAGCAGGTTATGAGGTCAGATATGATCACTAACATTTGATGATTAAAGCTCTAATGCAAAATGGTTAATCATCATCATGATTAGCTAGGAGTAGAGCATGAAAGAGTTTTATTTAGAATAAATTACAATAGTCTATAGGCCGTTTCTTTTCAAAAGTAAAATGGTAAGGATTCGTAATGAGAGAATTAATCGTGAGAGGATTAACTAAAATTGTATTTATGTTGATGATAGTTGTTGGTATAAGGATTGTTAAATTATTTTTATATGAAATAAATATAAAATACAAAAATATTAAACATTAATGTTCAAAAAAAAAATGTCCAACTTGTAAAAAATAAATAAACAAATAAAACTATAATTTTTACTTAACAAAAAAAACACAAAAAAATCTAACATTAATGTTCAAAAAAATATGCCCAACATGTAAAAAATATTTTTTTTAAAAATAGTCCGGTAGACTATTTTCTAATACCAAGTATTAAGCCTCCATCATAATCCCCTCCCCAAGGCCCATCCTAATTCGGAGGGAATTATGAATCCTCTCTCCATCTCCCAAAACAAACACGACATTAGTGAGTCTCACCTCTATCTCAATCTCAATCCCTCATCTATCTCCCAAAACAAACGGGGCCATATAGTTTAAGTGAAATCCCACTTTGGTTTAGTCTTTTAATTTGAATTCTACATTTTTAATTTGTTATAATATAATCTTTTTGTTATGCTCTGTTAATAATTTAAACAAAAAACGTATTCGTGTAAAATTAAAAAGATCAAAGTAAAATTTAAAACAAAATAATTTTTATAGTTTCTTTCCAATCCCACTTTGTCTCTCTAGTTTTTCATGTAATTTTTTTTGTTAAAAAACTCTAACGGCAAGTGATTGAGAGACTATGCTGTGACAAAACTAAAAATTTAGAATTTTATTTTGACAAAAGCATTGAGTACAAATTGTTTAAATTTAAATTTCGAGTACCAGTGTAAAATTTTACTCAAGCTAAAGGATCAACGAAATATTTTATTATTTTATTTATTTATTTATTTATTTTACAAGTACAAAAGAAAACTTGATGACTAACAAACTGAAGCATGGTTGCTGGGATTGTGTTATTGGATTTTTTTTATATAATTAAATGTCTAATTAATTTAATCTTCATAATATTTACAAATTATTTCTTACCAATTCAAAATTCCTTATATAGTTTGAAGGGGCTGAATGTAAAATGGGTCAGGTCCAAGTCTTGGGACGGCCCAATCCGATAAAGCCCAAATCCAAGTGGGTCAGATGAGTATATGGACCGGTCAATTGAGCCCAGCCTCGTGATCAATAGTACGCCCAAGTCCTCAAGCACTTGGGCCCAACTCGCAGTGGAAAGGTCGGCCAGTACCGGGTACTTGTTTTGGTAAAGCCAGGAGGTGTGTGGGCCGAACAGATAAGTACCCAGCCCATCTCTGTAAATGAGCCTGGAAAAGGCCGAGCCAATGTACACCAGTACCGAACTGAAGAACGTAAGTACCGAACTGGAGAAGCCTCGCAAAGAAACGTGGGATCTGTGAATGCAAGCATGTGCAGGATGCCACCTCAGCTGGTCCCCCACGCCTAAAATCACGGAAGTTGTTAAGCCAAGGGAATGTGGTTTGTTATCAGCATGCTTACAATGAGAATACACAATGAATGGCAACTATCAAGTGGTCCACCACGTGGAGCATTGCTGAAAGGACACCTGGCAGCACCTATACTCTATGAACTCACCTTGAGAAGCAAGTAAGGGACACTATATATATAACATAAGCTTCACATTGAAGGTAACTGAACAACCCCAATCTACACCACACATACATACCCATTCGACTCTATACTCCTACACCGATCACTGATTACCACGCCGGAGGGGTCATCCGGCCAACCCCGGCCGGGCAGCTCTAACGGTGCTTCTTGTTGCAGGAGCCCCAGTCCCTGGATGGTCCAACTGTGCGCGGAGCCCCGATCCACTTTCATCTAGTGCGGAATCCGGTACGCACAATTGGTGCGGTGAGCGTGGATCATTTTCATCTCTGAGCTCTGCATTCAGTTTCGGCGATGGGGATTGAGGACGTTCCGCCTTCATCACATACTCGAGCGGAAAAAGACGAAGAAAAAGGTTTGGCACTCCGGCGCTTACGGAGAGCAACTGAAACAATAATCGAACCCCCGAATCTGTCGAACATCGATTGCCGTCGCCGGAGGTTCTTCTCATCATTTCCTTCTGGAAAAGGATTACAGAGATCGAATTATAGATTCCATGGGAATGGAGATCTGAGGAATTGAAGGCTCAACTAAAGAGGGTGTTGGGTGATCCGACGGAGAAGAGAGAAGCAGAGCCTTCCGCTTGCAACGAGGAGCTCATCTAGGAATTACCAAAAGAAACTCCCCAGAATGATTCCGCAACAAAGCCAACCAATCCCAACTCGAGCGAAGCGGCGAGTAGTCACACCGTGGGTCACGCGGAGGAGGGCCAAGAGGCGTACGGAAGTCAACAAACCGAATACCCTCCTCAGACCTTCAGACTTGGCCGATTGGCAATAGATGAATGAGCAACATCGAGATCACTTGGACCGTCTGCTCACCGTGAGAGAACATCGAAAGCCGGGATGACTTGTCTCTTCGCCATTTTCTCCTGAGATGGAGACCATGAGACCTCCAAAGAAGTTTACTCCACCAAAGTTCACTTCCTACGACGGGAAGTCGGACCCTCTGACGCACATTATTCATTTCAGACAGATGATGTCCCTCTGGAGCCGAGATGAGGCATCGATGTGCAAAAGTCTTCCCATCCAAATTGGGAGAAACCGGACTCGATGGTTCGATCGACTCCCGATCAATTCATGGTCGGAAGCTCTCCGAAGAGTTCTGGCGTGTTCGCTTCCAATACTAAGATCCGAAAGAGCCGACACCTGCTCGCCTCAGAAAGAGCAAGAGGAAACGCCGCAGCTTATGCTAGGAGATATTGGGAAGAGTATAACGATCTCGAAGAAAATGTGTGCAAAGGAGCAAATGGCCGTCATGTCCTTCAAACATGGTTTGCGTCCCGAAAGTAAGTTAAGACAATCACTCACTAAGCGCTACCTACCACTCTCGAAGACTTATGGCGCCAGATTGAGCAAGATGCTGCTTTGGAGGATGATCGATTCCCATTGAGGTAGTATCGGCAGAGCAAGCGGCAGAAGAAAAGCGGACGAGGAGAACACCGACCGGGATTACAAAGAATGAGGTGGATAAGGCTAAATCACATGAAGTCAAGTTGTGACCGTGTTCAAAGAGCCAATCTACCGAATCCTGGAGAAGATCAAGAGAGAGCCCTTCTTTGTTTGGCCGCCGAAAATGATGGGAGATCCAGCTCGGCGCAATCAGAAGCTCAGGTGCACCTACCATCAAGACAGAGGACACATGACTCAGAACTGCAGGGCACTAAAGCAACACTTGGAGGACCTGGTGGCAGCCGGGCACTTGAGGGAATACATAGATCAGGGCAAGGAAGTGGCCGAGTTGGGGAACCCACTTCCAGAAGTGAACGTAGAGCATCCACCCCGGCTGATAATAAATGTGATCCATGGGACAGCGGCTCCGGAATCTGAGGAAACACTGAAAGAAGAGATCGCTAAGGCTGCCCAAATTCAGCAAATCATGTCAGTGGAGCCGGCATCGAAAAAGGTACGTACCGTACCAAAATCCCCCCTATGTACTGTCTCATTTACTAGCAAAGATTTAGAAAGCATACAGCACCCACACACTGATGCATTGATCATAACTGTTGGGATTGGGAAACGATTTGATGTGAAACGAGTCCTAGTAGATCAGGGCAGTGCAGCAGACATACTGTATTATGATTTGTTCAGAAAGCTTGGCCTCTCCGAGCAGTATCTCACCCCAATGGACAAATTCCGCTGGTCGGTTTCAATTCACAAATGAGTGGCGCCGGCGAATAGTGTTGCCGGTCAGAAGGGAACCAAAACCTTCCAGATAGAGTTCTTGGTTAGTAATACACCATCCCCTTATAACGCCATACTCGGCCGCCCGTGGATTCATCGAATGGAAGCGGTCCCCTCAACCTATCACCAGCTCATTCGTTTTCCTACGGAACACGGAGTAGAGCAGATTCGGGGACCAAGTTGCCCAAACATTGCTTCATGGCAAGTTAAAAACAAAGCAACTCGCAACTGCACAGACAGTGGAAGTGGCCGGACAGGGCCTTGGAAGACGGGAGGAACTCAGAGGAAAAGATGGTGGAGGATTTGGAGAAAGTCCTAATAGAAGAAGCCACGAAAAGTACTTCCTTATCGGTACCTCGCTAAGCCGATGAGAAACTTCACCTTTGAACTGCGAGGAAAATATGGAGGTATTCATGGTCAAGATATGATACTCCCGGTTGGACCTGAATTTGCTTGCCACAAGCTCAACATCAATCCTTCACCGCCCATCGTGATGTAAAAGTCGGAGATCCTCGGCTGAGCACACCGAAGGATCGCCAAGTCGAAAACTTCGCCTCAGAGCAATCAGAGAAGCACAAGACCAAGAAGTGGTTGTCCAACACAGTTGTAGTCAAGAAAAAGAACGGAAAATGGAGAGTTTGTGTCGATTTCACTTGCTTGAACAAAGCCTGCCCTAAGGATAGTTTTCCACTGCCTCGCATTGATCAACTAGTAGACTCAACAGCAGGGCATGAGCGCATGAGTTTTCTGGATGCCTATAGCGGTTATCACCAAATACCATTATTCGGCCCGGATCAAGAAAAGACAGCATTCATTACTCCGAGAGGGACTTACTGCTATAGGGTAATGCCGTTCGGCCTCAAGAACGCCGGAGCGACCTACCAGCGAATGATCACTCGGATGTTCAGAGATCAATTGGGGAAAACCATGGAAGCCTATATAGACGATATGGTAGTGAAAAGCAAGTTCGCTACAAGCCACCTCACAGACTTGAGAGAAGTATTTTGCATCCTGAAAGCCCACCAGCTTCGCCTCAACGCCTCGAAATGCGCCTTCGGGGTGGGAACATGGAAGTTCTTGGGATACATGGTCACTCGCAGAGGAATTGAAGCAATCCGATCGATCAAGGCTATACGTAACCTCGGTGCCAACCAAGTCTAAGGAACCGCAGAAACTAGTCGAATGGCACCAAAGATCAACCGGTTTATCGACAAATCCTTCGATCGGATGAAGCCCTTCTTCCAAATTTCTTGAGAAAAAAGCAAGATTTGAATGGAATAGCGAATGTCATCAAGCACCGCAGAACCTCAAAAGATACCTCAAGACACCTCTATTATCCACTCCAACCAAGAGAGTCAGATTCTATCTAGCAAAGGTCGATCATGCCGTGAGCGCAGAGATTGATTCGAGAAGTTGATAAGGATCAGAGACCAATATACTACACCACCAAGTCTTTACTAGACGCCGAGACACGTATCTACCATTGGAAAAGTTGGCTTACGTGCTGCTTATTGCCTCAAGAAAGTCGCAAAGATTACTTCCAGGCATACCATTAATGTCCTCACCGAATTCCTCAGATCTGTGGTTCAACCGAGCCGATTTCTCCGCCGAACAATGAAGTGGGCAAGAGAGCTTGGTGAGTTTGACATTAGGTATCAACCGACAAAGAATCAAGGCCTGTGTCTTGGCGCACTTTGTCGCAGATTCCTCCGCCCAGAGTACCGAACCAGGGAACCTGAGCTCGGCACAGGTGCCATGCACCGCCGAACAGGAAAAACCCAGCGCTTCGGAAGCATGGAAACTCTTTATTGGAAACATCTGGCAACTCTACGTCGATGGTTCGTCCAATAACCGAGGCTCGGGGGCAGGAGTAGTCCTTATTTCTCCAGAAGGATTTATCTGGGAACAGGCTCTCAGGCTTGGCTGGAAAGCTTCGAACAACGAGGCCGAATACGAAGCGTTATTAGCCGGCTTGCGGAGCGCCGAACACTTCAGTGCAGAACAGCTTCTTGTTTTCAGCGATTCACAACTAGTAGTAAACCAGCTTTCCGGGGTCTATGAAACTCGGGATGAAAGAATGACTATGTACGCAGGCAAGGCCAGAGACCTACTCAGAAAATTTCAATCCATACGAGTGGAGCGCATCAGTCGGGACAAAAACAGCCACGCAGATGCTCTGGCATGCCTAGGCTCATCAGTGGACACAAAGGATGCCAGAAGAGTTTGGGTTGAGTTCATACCAGAACCAAGTATTGCATCTCCAAATTCCTCCGCAACAACTTAGAGCCGAGCCGATGGATCCAATATTGGTCTTTTGAAATCTGCAAACTCCCGAAGACGTAAAGGAAGCCAACAAGATCAGGCATAAATCAGCTCGATTTTGGATCTCACCGTCTGGGAAGCTTTACAGACGTTCCTACCTCGGCCCCTACCTCTTATGTGTGCATCCGAATCTCGTCGAGAATGTTCTCTATGAAATTCACGATGGGATTTGTGGGTGCCACGTTGGCGGAGGTCACCGCACACGAGCCTTAACGCACGGTCATCGTGGCCACGAATGCAAGAAGATGCACAAAGAAGATGCGTGCAAAGGTGCGACAAATGTCAGAGGTTTGCTCCACTCATTCATCAGCCAGCCAAAACTCTCACTCCACTCACCAGCCCGTGGCCCTTTGCGCAATGGGGTCTGGATATTGTTGGACCATTGGCACGTGGCACTGGGAACAGGCGAATCTTCATTGCTGCAACCGAGTATTTCACCAAGTGGGTTGAAGTTGAGGCACCGCAAATATCAAGGAGGCGCATACAAAAGCGGTTTGTTTTGAGAAGTGTGGTAGTGCGTTTAAGATTCATGGTACTAATCGCAGACAACGGAACTCAGTTTGATGGAAAGATCTTCAGGAAATTTTGTGCCGACCTCAGAATCGAGTATAGGAACTCTTCTCCAGGGTACCCACAGAGCAACGGTCAGGCAGAAGCGTCGAACAAAACCATCATTAATGGAGTGAAGAAGCGGCTTGAGCACGCCAAAGGCAAGTGGGTTGAGGAGTTACCACATGTATTATGGGCCTACTGAACTACAGCACGGCGCCCCACAGGAGAAACACCTTACTCTTTAACCTATGGAATGGAGGCCATCATCCCACTTGAAGTAGGTCTCCCAACTCTTCGGTCTGAATTATTTGAAAGCTCTAGTAACGAGGAAGCCATCGCGCAAGCACTGGATATGGCAGAGGGTCAAAGAGAGGCAGCACTGATCAGGCTTGAAGCATATCAGCAACAGCTCATCAGAAGTTTCAACCAAAAAGTTTTCCCAAGGCAATTTATACCAGGAGAATTGGTTTTGAGGAAGGTTATGGATCATAAACGGTGCTCGTGAGGGCAAACTTGGGGCTCGAAGGTCCTTACAAAGTCACAAAGAAGTTGGAAACGAGCTTACTACTTAGAGGATCCGAATGGCAAAGCAATACCTCGCCCGAACATAGCAAACCTCAAGAAATACTACCAAGAGAGTCATTTCAACCTCTTTATCAGGATATAAAGGCACTTATTTGTTGACCAATACAAATGTTTTCCCCATTCCATTCAGATTTATTCAATTCTTGTAGTTAGATTTGATGTTTGTCAAGCAAAACTAGCTTTGGTTCTTACCAAACGGAATTAGCTTTGGTCTTTACCAAACGGAATTAGCTTTGGTCTATACCAAACTAACTAGCTTTGGTTTTTACCAAACGGAATTAGCTTTGATGTTTATCAAACGGAATTAACTTTGGTGTTTAACCCAAATGGCCCAGTTTCAGAACGACTGAACGGAATTTAGATTCAGTTAGCACTCAAACATGCTAAGTGGTATAGCTTGGTGGAAAATGTTTGGCAACTGGATTGGAATTTAGCCAAGTGGAATTGCTTGGTGGAAACCGCACTAATGCATCTTAAGTAAACATTTCTATTTAGCCAAGTGGAATTGCTTGGTGGAAACCATACTAACATGTCTTAAGTAAACACCCCTATTTTAGCTAAGTGGCATTACTTGGTGGAAGTTGCATCGACATTTCCTAAGCACACACTGCACCTACGTAACTTAAGTATCAAGACAACAACACTTCAAGATTGACTCAACAACCGAAAGTTAGAACAAATTCAACCGAAGCTACGCCAAGGGCAAACTTTAGCATCACTTTACTCACCCACTGGGGCAAACAATCGCTTTCAAAAGCCTACCCGACCTCGAGTAAGACATCTCTTTGCATTTCTCTCATACACAAAGTTGAAACAGACCAAAGCAATTCTTGCAAAACAATTTCGATCTTACTTAGCTCCTGTGGGGCAAACAATTGTTTTCTTACAAAACCAACTCGACCTAAGTAAGACCCACTTATGAACTTAAAGCACGGCCATACCATATATCCGATAACCACCGATCACTAGTTCGCCCCGAGGTCCTAATAAAGGTTTCACGGGGCAAATGAGTGCAATGCTACACGAACATCGGCTCGCCCCGAGGTCCCAACAAATACGCCGGGCAAGCAAGATGTAATCGCATGTAACATCCATTAAAAGGCAACACGTAACTGCATCGAAAGCATCTATTCGCCCCGAGGTCCCAACAATGCTCTACGGGCAAGCAACTATAAGAAATGTTCAAACATAGAAGCTAAACAACATCAAATTGCAGAGTCCAAAAAGGAAACCATATCATCCAAGCAAAGGGCACAGAAGGCCTCATAACCAGCAGTAAAAAAAAAAGAAAAAAAAAGAAAGAAATTGTCTTCATCAGAACAGAAATATAAAAGGTGCAACTTTCAACTTTCACCACTTCAACAATCAACTTTCATCGACAGCAGGCAGTTCAGGAGTAGCATCAGCAACTTTGTCAAGATTATCCACGGAAGGAGCGGTAGAGGGAGCTTCAACTTCCTGAGGAGTAGGAGCCACCTTAACCACACCCTCCGTGGCTTTGGTTTCCAGGGTAGCAACCCTTCAATGTCCATCGTTTCAGTGGCAACATCCATGCTCTGGGTCTCATTCACAGGGTCATCTTCAGGGGAAACATCGCCTGGAAGAATAGCAGGGATAGGAGTAGTCTTCAAACCAGAGGACTTCGAGGGAACAGGGACATCACGATACAGAGAAGAGCCTTCAGGAACCATCGCAGCAGCTAAGGCACTTGTCCAACCCTTCACAAAGAGCTTGTCTCGCAGCACTAGAACTTCCTCCTTGTAGGCGGCTCCAGCTTCATCCCTATTGCTGCTTGGCCTCTCCAAAAGAAGACGCCAGCAGCCATCACAAAGAATAACGGCCTCCACTGCCACTTTCCTCAAGTTGGCCGGGTCTCAATGGCAGCCTCCTTTGATTGTTCAGCGGAAGCGACAATTTTGTTCAAACGGAAGGCCTCCCTCTCAGCGGTTCGGTGTCCTTCCTTCTCCGGCTCAAGCTTATCGTCATCTCCAAGATTCATCGCAGCCTCCAACACGGCTCCTTCCAGCTCAACATGTAATGGACAGTGCATTCTCTGGATACACCGCAAAGAACGACAAAGAACTTAGAAAAAGAAAGATGGCAATACGACAAGAAGGTCAAGGAAAGCGAAGAAAAAGAACCTACAAGAATAACATTTGAAGGGTCCCTTCATGATAGGAATGTCACGAGGCCCATTATGTCCAAAACCATATCAACCCAAGATCAACAAAAACTTGGTTAAACTAAAGGCAAAACTCGTGAAGCAACAACAGATCAGAGGTAGAGACTGCCCGCCATCATATGATATCGGTGGCTCCCATCTCTCAAAAGTTTCATCTTCACGGGTCCCGAGAAGTCTCCCCACCACGGCCTTGCCGCTTCTCCTTCTTTTTTTGCTCGGGCGCAATCGAGGCAGAGGGCTCGGCGTAGTTACTAGGGTCCCAAGTGCCCCAACCTCCTTCTTCACCTCCATAAGGCTCTTCGCCCTGCCTTCTCCACGGGACTTGCAAAGCACTAGGGGCTCAGGCCTCACTCTAAGTCCACCAAAGACCTCCTCACATCGATCCGCCTCGTGGAACTGGGGGGAGGGCGCCTCAGTGCATCTTGAACAAGGCGCTCTTGAACCAAGGGGTAAGAGACACCTTGGTCTCAGATCGAATCCAAAAGAGCAAAGAATGGTCTCGCCTTTTTCTAAGATAACAGAGTGGTAACTTGACTGATAATCCAACAACTCAGGAGCAGATCTCCTCTTGTATCTCAAGGCAGCCTTGATGGCTTCAGCATTCTCCCGATTCGGTCTTCGCTGGAAACGGGAAGGTTCTGTAAAAAAGAAGGCAAAACTATCAGAACAACATTCAGAACGAGTAAGAAACGCAGAAGGCATTAAAAAGGAGGCCTGCACCGATAGCCATCTTTCTCGGGCATCCTCTCGATCAAATTCGTCCCCAGAAACTCCCAATTCCCACCAACTTGCAAGAAATCATCATTGTGTTTATCTGAGTCCGGCAGTCCAGTGACTAGATGACAATCAGCGGAACGAACACGAAGGTAGTATGTACTATGGTCTTTATTGTGAGAAAGGGTGTAACATCCCAGAATATCCCAAATATCAAGGTTCAAACCTAAGCATCTATTGAGAGTAGACACTCCACAGACAACACGAAAAAGATTTACAGACACCTGCATCGGGGTCAACTGGACTTGATGCAAAAAGCGGCGCAACAACGGGTCAAGAGGAAACCTGTAGACACCCCATTTTTGACCGTCCTCAAGACTTGGACGTCACCGTTGGAACACTCGGTGATTATCCATGTGTGTGTTCGTTTGGAGTTCCCGGAGTTCTCGCCGCTGCGTGCCTCGTGACCTCCGAACTCGACTGCTTGTGTTTGGTTTTGCACCAAACACCGTGATTTGCCTTTGAGGGGCAGGAATGCCTTCGAGGCATCCCCACACACCACCGGGGGCAAGAGGCTACCGGCTGTCTGTAGTTGTCACCGGCACTATATTGTGCCGCCCGGCACTATTTTGTGCCGGTCGGCACTGCTTTGGGCGAAATGACCATTTTGCCCTGCCGACCATCAGGCACTTGCTTGGTGAGATATTTTCTCACAGCTTGTAATTTGTTTCCTCCATACACGTGTATGGAGGGATGGGCTTGCTTAGTGGCCAAGCTTGTAAGCTTTTGGCCTATAAGAGGGAAGCTCTCCTCTTGGCTTGAAGGTTAGCAATTTTCGTAAGGTTAGCTATTGTTGGAGAGCTAGAGCTCGTTTTAGGGTTAGAATAGATATAACTTCTATATCTCTCCCATTCTCTTGTTTAACTAGGTGTTTTGTGCCTTACTTTTGCACACTAGCACCTAGTGTCCCACCTTTCTTGGTCCAGAGGTTCTAGAGGTTAGTTTAGGTGATTCTTGACTGGTTTGAAGCTGAAGGGAACAAGCACAGCATCCTATATGAAGGTAGTCAACAAGGGTAAGAAACTAACACTTTATTCCCATTTTTGCAACTTGTTTTTACCTAGTTTAAAACAGTTTTGAGCTTAGTGTTTGGCACATAAAAGTTCTGTTTTAAGTCCTCTTTATTGTATATTAAGAGTGCTTTGTGGTTTGAGGAACTTTGATCACCTTTAGGCCTTGAAAAGGCCACTTTTTGTGCCATTTTGGAGAGATCCGAGATTTTGGTTCAGATTTTTCACCACTGAAATCTTGAGGATTTCAGTGGTGAAGAGTATGCCTTGAAGTTCAAGAAGGAGAGGGCCACCCCTCTCCTTGATGTCCTTGAAAAGGACAAATCTGGCTTCTTAAGAGAGTTCCATGTTTAGTTGTGTATTGAGCATGTTTTGATTGTTTATCATGCTTATATTGCCATATTATAGCATGCCTTCAAGTGGGTTTTAGTACTCTTTGCATGATTTGCATAGTTACTTTGTAATGCCTTTTATGCCTTAACATGTCTAGCTTGTTAGCTTTTGTTTCTAGCATGTTTTAAGCTTGGACTTGTGAAGATTTTGTGCTCATATTACCATGTTTTAGGTCTGTCCATAAGCATTTTGGTCAATCTTAGCATGTTTAATATAGTCCCTTTGCATTTGGCTTGTTGGCCTTAATATTTTGGATGTGTAGCATGCCATGCTTGCTTTGTTTTGATGATTTGGAATCATCTCATATGTTATTTCAGTCCCCTAGAGGTACATGTATGTTTACATTGCATGTCTCTTTGTGACTTCTTAAGCTTGTGTTAAGGGCCCTATGCTTAGGCCTTATTGCATGCCTTAGATCACTTTCTTCCTAGATGCCATCTAGGTAGTCGTTTAGGCTTAGTTTTATGTGTTAAAACTTTGTCTTTAAGTGCTTGAATTTTGTCATGTATGATTGTGCATAGGTGTAGTTCAATGCCCCTTGGCTTGCCTTAAAGCCTTGGGCCATTCATTGCATGATTAGCTTATTTCGTTGATTGATTTGGCATCATTTTTTAGCTGATTTTCAGAGCTTACAATGCATGCTATTAGTCCATGTTTAGCTCATTTCAAGTGTGCTTGAATGTTGTTTGTTATGCTCAAGTGTTGGTGCCTTAATGTGTGCATGTGTGCATGTATGTTTAGACCCCATCTTTAGGCATTTTGGCCATCGTTTGGGCCTTTTAGAGCTGTCCAATTCATGTGTAAGTCCATTCCTACTTTGCTTTGCATGCTTGTATGTTTATACAACAATATTCTTGCATTGCATCGCCATATTGCATGCTAGATGACATGCTTAGGGTTGCATTGGTATTGTGCATGCCAAGCCTCTTGAAGTGAGTTTGATAGAGGTTTGGCACCTTCGCTTGCATTGCATGCATTTGAAATCAAAGTTGCATTCTTGGTCCTTAGGGCCATCACGCATGGAAATGCGCGACAGGTCTGAATCGAGGCACATGCCCTCTTAAGTCCATAGCATGATTTGGGATGTGTTTGGTGCATATATACCTTGAATTGCATTGCCTTGCCTTTTGTTCCTCTCACCGTGAGTTGCGTGTTCTCGCAGGACTTTGTGCCGACCGCACTTTTTAGTGTGACTGCCGCCACCGGGCACCGATAAGGAAATTCAATGCCGGTGGATACCTTCTTCACCGATGGCTAATCCCTCCAAATGGTGGTGATCTCCAACGCCCGAGAGGCATCCCCGAGATTTGGGCAATTTTCGAGTCAAGAGCAGAGGAAACAGAGGCAACCTGCACTAAGTAGCAGGATTCCGAGCGATCCCTGCATGCGCCGCAGCTTAGCCCTCATCCCGAGGCATTTAATGCTTAATTAGATTAATTGGTCGATTAATTAATTTGGTTAATTTGTAATATCTAATTAGCTAGTTTAATTAATTATTTATTCGGTCAGATATTATTTGGTCCCTCCGAGCGAGGGCTAATTTGTAATAAGTGTGTGAGTGGGTGTATGTCTTCCAACCCCACTTCTTTCTAACCCTTTTATTTACCCGCCAGGGTAGATTAGGCATTTTAAATTAGCATACCTTATGCAATGCATGCGGCATCCATGCATTTGTTTACATGCACCGGCTCGCAGACATCATACAAACCGCATTGCAATTTTCAAATTCCAAAATTGAATACGCATATGTGATAGCATTCCATATGCCATGCTTAGGATAGCCGAGCCTGCCTAATCGCATCCATGCCTCGTGTTGCATTAGTCATTTGACATGAACTAGGTCATGCATCGCTTTGCTAACCGCCATCGCTTTTGGCACGAGTACGAGGTGAGCTTTTATGCTTTAGCATACCGCATGCGGTGAATGTTGCCATGACAAGAGGGATTAACATCCGGCTAAGTGCTTTTGGGGCATAATTGCATGAATGCTTGTGTGGGGAGGTTGGATTGTTTGTGTTGGGAGTACTCCTTGAACCGTGATTTTAGCCTACTTGCAGTAGCAAAATCTAACACGCCGAGACAAAACGGATATGCAATGTTTGTTTCAAACTAGGCGATCTAGTCTATACTTGTTTGTCAGGCGCATAACATAGTAATTCTAGGTTAATAATTGGAATGAGGGCATGTAATGTTTTCAAAAAGGATATCACGTTAGTAGAGGCCGGTTTTCTGACCGGCGAAAGGGGTGCTCATAGTCGACCTTCCCCGATCGCATCTAAGCCCCGAGCCGAGTAACTTTGGTGATGATTTTACGGATGGCCTCGCACCGAGTCGTGGTTTCCTAAATTTCCCATTTTAAAAATATTTAGGTGGCGATCAGAATCCGCAAAGCACCATGTTTGGCACTACTTTTTCAAAATCGCTTTTCAAACGACGGTTTGGATTTGGACTCTTTTGGTTCAGATGAACCGCGACACAAAATCGAGTCCGAATCAGAAGCGAGGTCCTCCGCGACGTGCTGGCGCTTCTCGCATCACTGGGATTTAGAGAGCTTGACTCGAACTCGTGATATCCTGCTTTGACTACACTTATGTGTTTCTTTTGCATTGCATGTGCATTGGCGCCTAGGACACCGTGGTTGGCCATCTCGCTATTCCCGAGCGGTTTGTCGGAGGCTTGTCTTGTCAAGGCATGTCCATAAGGTCGACGGCTATGGCTCGCCAAGATGGGAACACAAACCCCGTTTTACCGGCACCCTTTTTCGACCATTCGACCTAGTGCATATTCGATCCATAGTGACCATTCCAAACTAGGACAAAGTTGCTTACCCGATATTAGGTTGTTTGAAACCGCAAGGCGTAGTGAAACCCTAGCTCTCGACAAAATAGGACAGGGAAACCCTACCCCAACATAGGGGTGTATTGGCTCTCATTTACTTGCTATGTGCTTTTAGAGTGTATCTCACAGGAATGCATATACCAGCTTTGCAAATTTGAATATCCGAACCCGAGGGCACTAGTATCGCGATTGTTGGGAATCGCTATATCCGTGGATATCAAGAGCTTTTGAACAAGAATTGGGAACAAGGATCGCCAGATAGTACCGCTTTCGGCTACATCTGCTTTTGATCCGTCTGGCAACAAATACCGCCTGCTTTTCCGCTTCAGCCGTAAATTCAGGAGTTGATCCAGAGCGCTTAGTGTCTTCTCCTTGCCGAGGCAGATCAACATGACGCAGAACTCAAGAGATTGTGGTCATGACGGCCGCTGAGTCAGAAACCATCCCGCAGAGTGATGTCGCTGCTGATATGCCGCACCGCCAGTCACCCACCGCACAACCACCGACTCCTGGCCTACCAGCTCATGAGCCCACCACATTCGAAAGTTAATGGGGATGATAGGTGATCTCCAAAGGTCTATGGCGCACTTGCTTATGGGATGTCACCACCACCGTTGCACCAGATGCCGGAAATCTCGAACCCCAAGAGCCCCGACATCGGGCGGATTGTGATCGAGCTCAATCACCGGAGATGACCTCCACCCACAACAAAGAATGTACCAAGACTAACCCAAATCTCTCACCAGCCGAGGCCAGAGGCCAAGACAAAGTATAGGCCGAGGCCGACCCCATTGAGCAGCTGCGGTGGGCTGAAGAGGCTTTGAAAGCCGAGGGAATGAATCAGCAGCAGGTATCGGCAGCTATGTCAAAAGCAATGGAGATTGCCTTCCCACCCCGCCCGAGGCGCATCACGACCAGAGAATCGACAGCCCCACACGCCAAAAACAGCTTCTCCCATTCCCAATCCTCGCACCGAAAGAATCAAACCCAAGGTCAGACTCACACCCATTCGCCAAGACATCTAGCAGAGTGTTCAGTTCCAAAGTACCTGCCCGAGGGCGCAGGCCTTCCATCCTCTTTACATGCCTTTGTCTAGGCACTTCGATTTTGGCCAAGAAGGGCATCTTACACCTCTCGATCCTAGGCCACTCCCCAAACCCCTTCCAATGACCATGATGCCACTCAAGATCGCGTGCATTCATCAACACCGCCATGCTATCGATAATCGCTCTCCGCCATGAGGTACAAGACTTGATTGATAACAAGATCATCCTTCCGCCAACCTCGCCAAGTCAATTACTACGGAGTTCTTGGACTACGAGGATACAGATATCAAGGCACAGATACCGCGAGTATGTGATCGAAGATGAATCGCTCGGGCAACATTTGGTACATTTTTGATGTAGCGCTGGCACGCATTTTGAGTACCCGCCAATGCTAGTTTTGTAAATCCCGACTTGGGTGTCGAGTCATTTTCTGCTTTGTTTGTCTCATTGTTTTGAGACATTCTTTTGCTTAAGGGTCCGCTCTAATTGTAATGAGTCAATCCTCTTCAGATAGAATGCTAGGTGACTTCGGTTGTTGCCTCAAGCACCGCTTTTGTTTTGTAATTACTTTTTGCTTTCCTTTTGGGTCTCTCGTTGGAGCCAATTTACATCCGGGGAACTCGAATGAAACACCGTGGCTACCGTGTTCCCATGTTTATTGATCGTATTAGTTGTGCCAGAGAATCAATGGGGTGACAAACAAGATTCACCGCTTCTTTTGTGCCTTAAAGATTATTGCTTTGACTTAAGTTTTTCAAAACTTTTTGAACACTGTAGAAAACGAAGAGGAAGGAATTCTCGGTTTTTGCAAAATTTTGATCACATTGAGAGAAAGAGAGGCATACTAAGTCGTTAATGAATGAAATCATGCTTGTCACGGAGTAATCGAGAAGGATCCCGTCCAATCCAGATCGTTCCACACTATCTTCAGGCGAGAGGTTTGTCGCTTTCTTGAAAACTTTCAAAAACAAAATATTTTGCACAATTAATGCGAAGACTGTGTGGAATCGCCTCGAGATCGTGCAGCCCAGATCGCCTCCCGCCTCATAATCTCGGCCATTCACAGTAAACCCGGATCGGTTCAAGACGATCAAGGTCACGAAGGCCTGGTGGCCTGATTCAAAGCAAATTTCTAACAAGAGGCAAGAAAGTCAAATCAAGAAGATCGATGTCGCCAAGAGAGGCTTGGGAAGCTAGATCAAGCCCCCTTTGAACTAGGGGCAAAAATATCCGATGTGCTCAAGAGTCAAGATGGATTCTTCAAGAATCGATACAACACCCACTCTTTTGGATACAGATGGCTTCAATCTCAAAACCATTTGGCATGGACTTGTTACACTTTACCCTTTTGAGAGGCTCAGCCAAAACCCTAAGGGCGACCTGCAAAAGTTAGAGCAAGAAAAAAATAAAAATAAAAAAAAAAATGAAAATACAAAAAAAAAAAAGAAGAAAAGAAGCTCGAAGGTCGAAACCCAAGACGGGCGCCTTTGGCAAAAGTTAGAGCCTAAAAGAAAAAGAAAAAAAAAAGAGAAAAAATGAAAAAGAATTGAAAAAGAAAAGAAAAACAAAGCTCGCAAGGTTGAAAACCTGCAACAGGCGCCTTGGCAAAAGTTAGAGCATAAAAAGGAGAGGTTAAATACCCGAGAGTACCTTAACCGGAACTACGTAAGGCTTGATTCCCATGTTTGGGATACGTAGGCAACTTCATCCTGAAGTCCAAATTTCAACGCTTATAGCGCCCCACCCATGTCATGGTTTTGGTCACTTGCTCCTCCTAATCCGACGCCTGCCATAACGGCCGAATTATGCGGATCAATTCTCTTGAGCCCAACCACCAACACCTCCGGTGATTGTGTCCATATATTGATTCAAGCCATCTTCGACGCCTCCGCATCCGAGGGTCCGATCACATCAATAAAGAGTGACATACAACATGCCGCTGCATCATCCAAACAAGGGCAACTTTCCGCTGCCACCCATTGCCATCCATGTCCAAAAGTTGCCCTAAGTTACCATTCAAACTAGGGGCAACTTCCTGCCATATTCCCTTCTGCAAGGGGCAATTTTCCATTGCCTCCGATCCGAGGTTGCATGTCTCGAGGGTAAGTTTCATGCTTGTTGAGCATCGCTTATTTGCAAAAATAGTCTTTGAAAAATTTTCACGAGGTTGACTTATTTTCTCGAAAACTATTTCATTTTCAAAATTGGACCATGTTTGGACCCCTAAGGAGAATTTTCAAGGCTCACACCGATTCGCATGATTTTCAAATCAAAAATTGAATAAGTGTGTTAATCCAACTCTCATTTTGATCAAAACTGCTTTTAAGGAGAAAACAAAAAATGGTCAAAATAATGAACTAGGGGCAGCTTGAGCCAGTATCCTGTTTTTCCCACCGCCAAAGATGCACTGCCGTAAAGGCACCCCCATCTACCAAAAGAAATAGTGAGCTAGTCGTGGTTTGCACGAACTCAAGAACTTCCTATTCATCTCTGGCATTCACCTCTGGAGGGATGCAAATGAGAGAATAAAGAATAGAGAGGAGTAAGTTGAGAGAAAAGTGAGAGAAGGGTTTTTGTGAGAAAACCGAGCCCGAGGGTCGAGTGATGTGAGAATCACGCAAATCGAAGGGTGGGAGGTGTACCCGAGGAACTGGCTCCTCAAATTTGAGGTCTCTTTTAAACATGTCCGTGTCGTGTCTTTTGACTTGTCGGGCCTCATTGTTGGCTTGGAGTCTTTTCCAAGTATGTCTCGTTATGCTAGGTCGTGCCTTTTGTTTCTTCGCTTGAGTCTGCCTCGCCGTGTCTCGTGGTAGGCTCGATACCCCGCTGAAAACCCATCCTCTTCCAAAAGGCAATTGCTCAGGCTCGTAATGCCGCGGCCGTTTTCTACATCCGCAAAGCAAGAAAAGGAAATGCAAGATTTGAGGCATCCGAGGGTGTTTCAACCGCAACCGATCAATTTTGTGATCCGCCTTGTCGATTGGGTTATTCATTTAAGATTTGTCAGGCGTAATGAACCGAGTATTGTATCGCAGTCAGATGTAGCCCCAATCCTCGCCAGAGTATGGGTTATATGTTCGGATTGAGCAATGGTTTGTATGAGCTGCTTTTGTCGCTTAGTTGGTTGGTTATTTGACTATCACAAAGGCAAGTGTTCAATTGTCAAATACAAGTCGATATCATTTACACTTGAGGTGTAGTATGATGCAATGCGATGCAAAGTATGAAATGTGCAGTATACGCAGACATACAGATATAACACTTTTTAGACAAAAAGTTTGTTTTATATATAATCTTTTCCAAAGACATAGTTTTGAAAGTAAAACTCGTCAAGGGCAAAGACATAGTACCCTATCTACCAAAAAGAGAAAAGTACAAGAAAAGAAATAAGGAAAAGAAGCAAGAAAATCATCATCATCGCCAGAGGCCTCATGCCTAAGGGTCACCTCGCCTCTTCCCCGGCGTAAGCACAAAAGCATCGCGGATCGCCACTGCCGAGCCCGAGCCCGAAGCTATCCTCGCCTCCTCCAAGAATGACTCCGCCCCTCGCCCGACTCCCCATCTCCTCGAATCGAGCTCGTGAGTCGCTTCCCACATGACCACGTCCCTCTCGCACGAGGGAATATCCCGCCATCCCGAGTAGAGACGGAGGCTCACCGAGCAAAGGTCACCCATCGGAGGGATCGGGAAAGGAGGTCAAAATACAAAGAACAAACACATCAAAAAATGAGCAGCAATCAGAATGCAAGCAGGCGAGTACAAGTGTGTGAATGCCGTGAGCTTTATCAATGAAGAATGCAGGTATGAGTACAGCAGCGAATGCCGTGAGCGCTTTATCAAGATGTAATGCAAGATATGAGTACAATGTATGAAAACCGTGAGCGCTTTATCGATTTGTGCAAGTAGCAAAGTTGTGCGAAGCAAAGTATGATTTGAGATCAGGCCGTGAGAACATACCGCAAGCCGTGACGCGCCAAAGCATCGAGAGTCCGGCCGCAAAGATCCCCATCAGGGAGGCATTCAGCTCCACCGACTGACGGGTATACTCGGAAGAAGCCTGCAAAAAGTATTAAATGCATCAGTATTCTGTGGGATATCTGAATGAGCTGAAATGAAATAACAATGCAAGATGCAGAAATAAAGTAATACATACCGAAGGCAAGTCGGGAATGCCGGCTAACTCATGACTAGCCGGAGGAGGAGCGAAGGGATCCGTAGGTCTCCCCACTCGCCTCAGACGTCAATATAGTAGGCAGAGCAGCCAACCGCACTCGCCCCTTCAAGGCCTCGCGCTTCGAAGCTCGAGCCCTCCAGGATGGTCCCACTCGCCCCACCTCTACTCGAGCCGGGCGCCGCAGTCTCTCGATCACCGAGAGCCCCGGCCAGGCCGATCAAGAAGGTCCGGACGCATCGTAATAGTCGCCGCGCCAGAAGCATCCACATCTATGGCCCACCAAGGGTGTAGTCCTCCATCCGCCGCACGAAAACCTCTCAGATCCTCATGTGCTCGGAGGTCGGATCGAACTATTCGCTTCCGGCAATCCTGTGGTCTCGACGCAAGAAGCGCCACCAGTACCAGTTCGACAGACCGCCCTCCAGAGAATCCGATAGCGAGGTCTCGGTGGCGCCAAAGATACTGTTCCGTATCATCATGTAATGAAGCCCACTACCGCCAGTGACCCGAGATGAAATACAATGGATTATCTATCGACATGTAAATGTACACGGAAAGCGAAGCTCCAAACGGATCAGAAGTAAAACATACCTCGGGGGGTGATGGTGTCAAGAAACGACCAGAAGCTAAACGTGTCCCGGTCTCGGACACATCGCCTGTCAGAACGGGCGAGAGAAGGGACGACCAGAGGGTCTCCGCCTCCCAGATCGCCCAACTGGGAAGTAGGCATACACCCACAGCTGCAAAACAGACGCCAAGACGATTATCGAATAAAGCTGAATAAAGCGTATAAAGCGTAAATGACAGAGTCAGTGTTGTACAAGGTATTGAGCAGAGTGTACAAAGCAGAAAAGGTAGGTAACAAGATAAAGTAGAAGTATGTGTATGCTGGTGTACAAAGATACGCATAACGATGCAAAGCAGGTACAGAGTACAGAAAGTACAGAATAGAAATGAAAAGCAGAGAAGAAGACATACCACCCAGGCTCGCCAATAGCCTCCCAGCAGCTGTCCCCTGCCAGGAGAGCCTGCGCTCATGTAGCCATAAAGGTGGCTGTGAGCCGCACCACCCCATATATCAAGACAATCCGGCTTGGACGCCCACCAAGGCGCCGAGGAGACAGAGAGGCACCTGTTCGCCTGCCGGCGAATAGGGTGGTCCTCAAAGAAAACATGAGGAAGCCGCGCATACCTCTCAGCCTCGGTCATCGGAGCTGGCCCACCAAAGATGGTTCAGACTAAATCGCACTCAAACCAGAATAGCGACAAACCCCGACGACAAGCGGTGGCGCCGCCGAAAGCAAATAAACTCGGGCGGCGATCCACTCGCCCATGTTCTGGTCAAAGGGGATCGGATCACTTCAACCCCGATGCGCTGAGCATCGAGAAGTCGAAGGGGTCATCGCTATGTCCCCGTCACGACAGATGAAAAGAATCGGTGTCCCACCACCTCTCGCCAGAGCGCAAGAAGAGGTCTGCAAGTGGAGAGTCTAGAAAGTCCTCGCAGAAGGTACCGCCGCCCGATCCACAATGCGCTAATCGGCGCGGCAAGCTGCATCAGCGCGAAGGTAATGTTCCCATACCATGAGAGTATGGGAGTCCCTCAGAGTCAAGAAATTGCAAAGCCATATGAAAATATGCAAAGGTATAAATCTAGTATGCGTGCATTGTCTTTAAAATTCAAATGTAAACCGGTGCCGGTGCTTATATTAAACTACAAACCCATGGTGCGCCAAGATGTTTTAGATGTTCCAAGATAAACTTAGTGCATGTGTGCACATTTTTCAGATTCAAGCAGTATCGGGTTTCACCACCAAGATAGGGCTACGGTTCAGGACACGCCAAGGTTCTATGAAGATCGGTAAACAAATGTATGCTTTTCAACGCTCAAAAAGAAGCCAAGTTTCGTGATGTTTCAAGAACTACAACGCAGATGTGTCCGCAGTTGCGTAGTTTTGTGCAAATTTAGCATGCGGCGAAGCCAGACCAAATAAGCACCGTGTCGTGAATTTACAGCAGGATGTGTGCCGGTGTTTGGGTGATTCAGACTAGTGCAAAGGTGTGTGCATGTGTGTCGGTCCTAAGCAGATGTCGTTATGAAGTGGTTCACAATCAACTACGCTCAAAGACATCTAACTAAGCAATGGGTTCATTTAGCTATGGCGCTGACAGAAATCCTACATTGCGTAAAATAAAAGGCAAGAATGTTACCGGTGGCGCCAAAGCAGACAGTGAGGCCGCTCACGCAAAGAAAAGCTCCGGATCCAAAACTCGCCGGCCACGGAAGTGGCGAGTCCATCGGGTGGTAACACGGAGTGGTCGGGCGATAGGTCGCCGGATCGAATGGGCGCCGTCAACGGGAGAAGCTCGACCCGGTCCATCTCATGGTCCGGGAGTCCCGACGCAGGAATATCGCTCGCCATGGGTAATGATGGTGAGAAAGTGATCGAAAATGAAACCGGCCTAATACGAAAAGTCAACCGAGAAGGTCAACCCCGAGAGGGTCGGAAATGGCCTAAGGGCGGAATGTGAAAAGACGCGGAATGAAGAGAAAATCGAGGGAACAAGTCCAAAAGGTGAAAATAGCGAAAGGAACACCGAAATGGAGAAATGTTCGGTTCAGTGTTCAAACGCCAAGGTATTCGCGAATCGGACGATTTAAAATGACGTAAAACGCGAGAAAACGCGAGGATCGAGGGTCGAAAACACTTTGGAGAGGGAGAGCAAAGATTTTCGGCGGCTTGAAGTGAAGAAAATAGGGTTTGGGAACCCTATTTTATAAGACCCGAGGCAAATTGTCAAAACTGCCCTCGGTTAGCTATTTTTGGCCGGCACTGCTTTGTGCCGGCACTATTTTGTGCCGATATATGAGTTCATGCAGCCGTGGCAATGGTGACCACCCCACCCAGCCGGTGGTGTTCCCAAGGCCCTTTAGGCAAATTGATGAGTTTTGGGTCTTCATAGCTCAAGAAAGTACAAGAAAATGCATCCTCGATGCTCAACCGCCTCCGCTTTGACTTCGACCGCCTCATCAGGCGTGATGCTCAAATTCAAGCGAAGATTGTATCCTTTTGTATCCTTTTGTCATTTACAGAGATTCAAAAGTTGCCCCATGTGCATTGTCTAACGCATGGCGCTTATTTTGCGCAGCGACTATCTTGTGCATTACTTTTTCGCTTATTTTGGCGATCGCGCCGCTTGCGCGCCTCTTTGCATTGTCTTGCATCCTTTGGGGCGCGCATTCATTGTACTTCATTTCATTTGCATCAACGCACGCCATTTACATTGGCATGTGTGTCTCACGTCGTCAGGCATCTTTTCGCACGGTCTAGGAGACCTTAAATCCTTCAAGGTGCGAAACCTTTATGCATTGATATGTATCATCATCTCAAGAATCCAAGATCGCCACAAGATTTTGAAACCATGCACCCATCCCGTCCGGGACCGAAAACACGACGTCCAGAGACCTTAAATCCTGGGTAAGACCTTCGCATTGAGGAGCACCTCGTTACATTCATTTCGCATTTCATTGCATCTCGAGACACGACGCCTCGCTTTGCACTTCATTTTCCATCAAATGAGGTATCGTGCCCCATTTCGCATTTCATTGCATCTCGAGGCACGACGCCTCGCTTTACACTTCATTTTCCATCCAATAAGGTATGCGGCTCTTATTTCATTTCTCCTTACTCGCATTGCTTTTGCATCACGTGTGTCACATTATGCAATTGCCCCGCACGGTCCGGGCGAGACCTTAAACACGCCTCGTCCGGCGGGACTAAGAATGCGCGATCCGACGAGACCTTAAACCCGCTTGACTACATTGTCCTGCTTTGTTACAAGCACTATCATGCATTTGCACTTTGCACCGCTGTTCTTGGGGTCCGGGCGAGACCTTAAACACGCCCGCCTAGGAGACCTTAAATCCTGGAGGTGCAAGACCTTCGGTGTGTTAAGTCGCCTCATTGCATTTGGCGCAAGATTTCATCGCCGCTTAGCGCACCCTCATTTGCATTTCATTTTCCATCCTTTGAGGCACGTGTACCTCATTGCACTCCATTTTCCATCTTTTGAGACACGACGCCTCAATTGCCCCATTTTGCATCGCATGCTCTTGAATACTACCGTGTAACAGCTTGCCCGTCCGCGAGACCTTGAACACGCCGGTCTAGGAGACCTTAAATCCCTGGAGGTGTAAGACCTCCGAGCATTACAAGAGCACCTCATTGCATTTGGCATGCATTCCGTAGCGCTGTGGTGTGCACCTTATTGCATTTGGCATGCATTCTATCGCATTGTTTAGCGCACCTCATCGGTTGCCCCCTAGGTCCCATGAGACCTTAGACCCGCCATTTGCATTATCATGCATCTCAAAGCCGCTACATGCCAAGATTTCAAAAAATGCATGCATACATTTTGCATCCCGCCTAGGAGACCTTAAATCCTTTGAAGGTGTAATTCTTCGGTTTTGTCGCGTTCAACGACTTTCGGTGGTCCGTAAAGCCACCGCCTATGCTCATGTGAGTTCCTAGAAGATCAACTCGACGGTGAAAACTAGAGTTCGAACGGCTTATGCCTAGAACGCAAAGGTTCGAATTTCCGAGACTAAAGTCTCTGTTTAAATACCTGTGATGTACCGGCTTGAAATCAGATGGTAGCCCCATAGGTTGAGGCGGCGTGTCTACGCCTCAATTCTGGATACTGAACCAACCTAGTGTATCGCCCGGTTGGTAAGATAGGGAAAATCGCAATCATAGTCATTGCATCAACATGCATTGTCATGCATCATTGTAAATATTGCATATGTCATGCATTGCATTACAAAAAAAAAAAAAAAAAAAAAACAACAACGTAAAAAAACATGCATATGTCATGCATTTTCTGTAAATACCCATTGCATTTTAGCTTGCATGCATCCATTGCATCACCTTCCATCTATGGCTTGCGCCTTTCCAAGTTGAGCTTGGTCTGGTATGTGCCCATATTTTCCGTGTCAAAGCACAGTTGTCGAGCTTTTGTGTCCGAGCCTTGAGGGTAGCGGCACCGTTGCTGTGTTAGACATGGGTTGTATGTGTACATGCCTTTCCTAGGCAAGATCTGGTTTGGCCCGCGTGCCATATCCATTGTATCATTTATCCATTTCCATTACATTGTAGTGTAATTGTAGCATCCGGCATTAGGATCATTGTTCTTTCATCAGCGGGTCGTCACCCCACTTATGTCAACCCACCCAATACTTGTTCTTGTGTCCGTGCGAAGTACTCATAGATCAGACATCGATCTATGGGAGACGGACTTGTCACCTCCATCAATCTATTTGACATTTGTGAGGTTTTGAATCGCTTCATGATTGAATCATGATTCAATTGCCCCGCATGTAGTTCGTGATTTAGTTTTAATTGCACTACATTTTCATTTGCATTATCTATACATAGTTTTGTATATATTGCATATCATTCAAGATTCACATTGCATATGACATGCATGTTGTTAATCATATTGTACCGTAAGTTTGTTTTCTTTCCAGCACGATATTGTATGTACGCTCATTTATCACCGGTGAAACCTGACGAGTCGCAGTATTGTATCTCCGAGTGAGACGCTTTGGGAATTGCATAATTTCTTACATCCTTTCTACATTGTAGTGTAGATCGTTGCATGTTAGCTTATAACCTGCCGTGATGTGTGCCTCATTACGTTTCTTTGCATGATCATAAGTTATGCTTGGCTTTGCATTTTCGCCAGACTTTGCCCCCGCCACGGGCGATATCTTATCGTTGGCATGTGTGCCTCTTGCATGAACTACGCTGGTTTGATTCCTTAAGGGATACGAGGCGACTTAAGTAGTTCAACCATTTGCGCTTTGATGTTTGTCCAAGTCTTCGCCTTGTCAAAATGGGTCGCCTCGGCTTTGACATTCACTCCGTCATTGTTATGACTTTCGAAGTTCTCACAAAGAGGGGCAAATCAGAGACACCCCATTTTTGACCGTCCTCAAGACTTGGACGTCACCGCTGGAACACTCGGTGATTATCCATGTGTGTGTTCGCTTGGAGTTCCCGAGTTCTCGCCCGCGGCCGTGCCTCAGACCTCCGAACTCGACCGCTTGTGTTTGGTTTTGCACCAAACACTGTGATTTGCCTTTGAGGGGCGGGAATGCCTTCGAGGCATCCCCACACACCACCGGCCGGGCTAGAGGCTACCGGCCGGTCAGAAGTTGTCACCGCACTATATTGTGCCGCCGGCACTATTTTGTGCCGTCGGCACTGCTTTTGGGCGAAATGACCATTTTGCCTCGCCGACCACTGCACTTGCTTGGTGAGATATTTTCTCACAAATTGCTTTGTAACTTGTTTCCTCCATACACGTGTATGGAGGGATGGGTTGCTTAGTGGCCAAGCTTGTAAGCTTTTGGCCTATAAGAGGGAAGCTCTCCTCTTGGCTTGAAGGTTAGCAATTTTCTTAGTAGTTAGCCATTGTTGGAGAGCTAGAGCTCGTTTTAGGGTTAGAATAGATATAACTTCTATATCTCTCCCATTCTCTTGTTTAACTAGGTGTTTTGTGCCTTACTTTTGCACACTAGCACCTAGTGTCCCACCTTTCTCTTGGTCCAGAGGTTCTAGAGGTTAGTTTAGGTGATTCTTGACTGGATTGGAGCTCAAGGGACCAAGCACAACAACCTTTGTGAAGGTAGTCAACAAGGGTAAGAAACTTACACTTTATTCCCCATTTTTGCAACTTGTTTTTACCTAGTTTAAAACAGTTTTTGAGCTTAGTGTTTGGCACATAAAAGTTCTGTTTTAAGTCCTCTTTATTGTATATTAAGAGTGCTTTGTGGTTTGAGGAACTTTGATCACCTTTAGGCCTTGAAAAGGCCACTTTTTTGTGCCATTTTGGAGAGATCCGAGATTTTGGTCTTGGGATCTCTTCACCACTGAAATCTTGAGGGATTTCAGTGGTGAAGAGTATGCCTTGAAGTCTCAAGAAGGAGAGGGCCACCCCCTCTCCTTGATGTCCTTGAAAAGGACAAGTTTGGCTTCTTGTGAGAGTTCCATGTTTAGTTGTGTATTGAGCATGTTTTGATTGTTTATCATGCTTATATTGCCATATTATAGCATGCCTTCAAGTGGGTTTTAGTACTCTTTGCATGATTTGCATAGTTACTTTGTAATGCCTTTTATGCCTTAACATGTCTAGCTTGTTAGCTTTTGTTTCTAGCATGTTTTGAGCTTGGACTTGTGAAGATTTTGTGCTCATATTACCATGTTTTAGGTCTGTCCATAAGCATTTTGGTCAATCTTAGCATGTTTAATATAGTCCCTTTGCATTTGGCTTGTTGGCCCTAATATTTTGGATGTGTAGTGCATAGGTGTAGTTCAATGCCCCTTGGCTTGCCTTAAAGCCTTGGGCCATTCATTGCATGATTAGCTTATTTCGTTGATTGATTTGGCATCATTTTTTTTAGCTGATTTTCAGAGCTTACAATGCATGCTATTAGTCCATGTTTAGCTCATTTCAAGTGTGCTTGAATGTTGTTTGTTATGCTCAAGTGTTGGTGCCTTAATGTGTGCATATGTGCATGTATGTTTAGACCCCATCTTTAGGCATTTTGGCCACTGTTCTTGGGCCTTTTAGAGCTGTCCAATTCATGTGTAAGTCCATTCCTACTTTGCTTTGCATGCTTGTATGTTTATACAACAATATTCTTGCATTGCATCGCCATATTGCATGCTAGATGACATGCTTAGGGTTGCGTTGGTATTGTGCATGCCAAGCCTCTTGAAGTGAGTTTGATAGAGGTTTGGCACCTTCGTTTGCATTGCATGCATTTGAAATCAAAGTTGCATTCTTGGTCCTTAGGGCCATCACGCATGGAAATGCGCGATTGGTCACCCGGGAGGCGAGGCACATGCCCTCTTAAGTCCATAGCATGATTTGGGATGTGTTTGGTGCATATATACCTTGAATTGCATTGCCTTGCCTTTTGTTCCCTCTGCTGCTGTGAGTTGCAGGTTCTGCAGGGACTTTGTGCCGACCGGCACTTTTTAGTGCCGACCGGGTGCCACTGGGCAGCCGATAAGGAAATTCAATGCCGGTGGATACCTTCTTCAGCCGATGGCTAATCCCTCCAGCCGGTGGTGATCTCCAACGCCCTGAGAGGCATCCCTGAGATTTGGGCAATTTTCTGAGCTGAAGAGCAGAGGAAACAGAGGCAACCCGTGCACGGCAGTGTGATTCCGAGCGAATCCCGGGCATGCGCTGCAGTTAGCCCTCATCCCGAGGCATTTAATGCTTAATTAGATTAATTGGTCAGATTAATTAATTTGGTTAATTTGTAATATCTAATTAGCTAGTTTAATTAATTATTTATTCGGTCTGTATTATTATTTGGTCCCACCGAGCGAGGGCGAATTGGTACTAAGTGTGTGTGAGTGGGTGTATGTCTTCCACCCCCCACCTCTTTCTAACCCTTTTATTTACCCGCTTTCAGTGGTAGATTAGGGCATGTTAAATTAGCATACCTTATGCAATGCATGCGTGCATCCATGCATTTGTTTACATGCACCGCTCGGTACATCATACAAACCGCATTGCAATTTTCAAATTCCAAAATTGAATACGTGCTATGTGATAGCATTCCATATGCCATGCTTAGGATAGCGAGCTGCCTAATCGCATCCATGCTCGTGTTGCATTAGTCATTTGACATGAACTAGGTCATGCATCGCTTTTGCTAACCGGTTCTCGTTTTGGCACGAGTACGAGGTGAGCTTTTATGCTTTAGCATACCGCATGCGTGTGAATGTTGCCATGACAGTAGGATTAACATGCGGCTAAGTGCTTATGTGGCATAATTGCATGAATGCCTGTGGGTGGAGGTTGGATTGCTTGAGTTGGGAGTACTCATTGAAATCCGCATTTTAGCCTACTTGCGAGTAGCAAAATCTAACACGTTTTCGAGACAAAAACGGATATGCAATGTTTGTTTCCAAACTAGGCGATCTAGTCTATACTTGTTTGCTGTGCGCATAACATAGTAATTCTAGGTTAATAATTGGAATGAGGGCATGTAATGTTTTCAAAAAAGGATATCACGGTTAGTAGAGGCCGGTTTTCGGACCGGGCGAAAGGGGTGCTCATAGCTGACCTTCCCCGATCGTACCCAAGCTCGAGCCGAGTAACTTTGGTGATGATTTTACATGTGGCCTTGACCGAGTCGTGGTTTCCTAAATTTCCCATTTTAAAAATATTTAGGTGGCGACTCAGTCCGCAAAGCGATCCATGTTTGGCACTACTTTTTCAAAAATCTTTTCTCAAACGATTTTGCGGATTTGGACTCTTTTGGTTCAGATGAACCGCGACACAAAGGAGTCCGAATCAGAGTAGCGAGGTCCTCTCATGACGCATACAAAACCGCACCCTCCTCGACGATAGCAAAGAACGGAAAGGCAACGGTGTTCCTCGTGCCCATGCGTTTGGCATCCACCTTCACCAGTGACAAGGTAACATCATGAGGAATGTTATAATTTAAACGGAACACGGCCATGGCTTCTGGAGTATCGACCAGAGAACGGAATTTTCCCATTTGATTAAACCAGTGGGACAAAAACGAGACACCAGACCAGACGATTGAGACAGAAAAAGAGAAAGAATCGTAAGAAAACTTACAGCGGTAACCACGAAGCAAGAATCAGCGGTGAAAAAAGCCCAAGCGGAGCACCGGTGAGATCGATCCAGCAGAATGGGAAGAGGCTCTCTCTCTCTCTCTCTCTCTCTCTTTCTTTCTCTTTCTTTGGAACTCACAATCGGGACGAGGAGATCAAATCGAGGGGTTTGAATCGATAGTCTGAGCATTTATTGCGCTAGTCGGCGTGCAGGCACACAAAGCACGATCTTCAGTATGGAATCGACGCATAATCTTTGCACACTTATCACGCGTTGCCACGTGTCACACGAAAAGACGCATGCAGGAACCGTGTGTCAGGATTGAACCGTCACCAAGGCCGAACTGGGGAGAAGCCGAGACGACGCGACGCTTCGAAGGCAGAACAATAGCTCCCCCCAAGGGAACCTTGGCTAGGGGCAAATGAATTTGAATGTAAAATGGGTCAGGTCCAAGTCTTGGGACGGCCCAATCCGATAAAGCCCAAATCCAAGTGGGTCAGATGAGTATATGGACCGGTCAATTGAGCCCAGCCTCGTGATCAATAGTACGCCCAAGTCCTCAAGCACTTGGGCCCAACTCGCAGTGGAAAGGTCCACCAGAAGGCCGGTTTGGGCCGAAGCCAGGACGGTGTGTGGGCGAACAAATAAGTACCCAACAGATTCTCAGAGAATGAGCTCGAAAAGGCCGAGCCAATGTTCACCAAGACCAATCAAGAACGTAAGTACCGAACTGGAGAAGCCTCGCAAAGAAACGTGGGATCTGTGAATGCAAGCATGTGCAGGATGCCACCTCAGCTGGTCCCCCACACCTAAAATCACGGAAGTTGTTAAGCCAAGGGAATGTGGTTTGTTATCAGCATGCTTACAATGAGAATACACAATGAATGGCAACTATCAAGTGGTCCACCACGTGGAGCATTGCTGAAAGGACACCTGGCAGCACCTATACTCTATGAACTCACCTTGAGAAGCAAGTAAGGGACACAATATATATAACATAAGCTTCACATTGAAGGTAACTGAACAACCCCAATCTACACCACGCATACATACCCATTCGACTCTATACTCCTACACCGATCACTGATTACCACGCCGGAGGGGTTATCCGGCCAACCCCGGTCGGGCAGCTCTAACGGTGCTTCTTGTTGCAGGAGCCCCAGTCCCTGGATGGTCTAACTGTGCGCAGAGCCCCGATCCACTTTCATCTAGTGCGGAATCCGGTACGCACATAGTTGCAACTTGTATGTCTAATCTAGTATAATTTTTATAATATTTACAAATTATTTCTTTTCAATTTTGAAAAAAAAAATAACAAGAAGAATTGAGAGATTACCAACACGGAACAATACAACCTAATTCGTTGAGAAGTAACATAATAGCCCTCATATGGGGGTTAATTACATTTAGTATCCTTGCATTTTTATTGTAATTTTATTTTTAGTCTTTTCATTTTCAATTGTTATAGTTAATCGTTTATACTTCAAGTCAAGTTATAATATCACCATTCCGTTAATCAACTGCTAATAAGACTAATGAAATTTGTCAGGTAAATCTCAATCCTGGTTTGGTACTGAATGCAGGGGTTTATTGGAGTGTTTTTGTATTTTTGTGTTTTTCTTCTTTTTCTTTCTCTTCTCCTATTCTATTTTATCTGTGTTGGAGTATGTAGTTGTTAGAGTTTGTAGTTGATTGAGGTGGCTGATCTGTCAACTTGGCTACTGGTATGGCTCGATGCTGCTGTTGCTAGTGTATCTAGGGGTTTATTTTTGGTTTCTTGTTTCTTTGGGGATTGTCTCTTTTTTGGTTGGTTGCTCACCAATCCGATGTGATGTTGTAGATGATTAAGCTTGTTCTATGATGTGAACTTAGTTCGGATCATATTGCTTATTATGATGCTTGTGCATCTATTTTTTTTTATTGATGTATATTGTAATTCTTTTACATCAATAAAATTCCTTTTTTGCTGATTTAAAATAAAAATAAAAAAAAATTAAAAATTAAATAAAAAGCTAATGAAATTTGTCATTTGAGGTCAACTTCACATTTTTTTAAATTTTTTTTTTTTTTTTGTCTCATTAACATTTGTATACTTTCATTAAAATTTTATTTAAATTCCTACACTTTAACTAAAATTTCACTTTATTTCTCATTTTTAATTTTTATTAATCTCATTAACGATAGATAAAATTATGACTTGACTTGTATTATGAAAGATTAAAGCCTTGTTTGGGAAGATAAATAAATAAGTACTTTTTTTCTTTTTTAAAAAAAAAAAAAATTGAAAATATATAGATGTTTTTTTTTTTTTTTGACTTTTTAAAAAAAAATGTAAAATAAAAAAAATAAAAAAAAATTTTAGAAAAATTTGAATTTGAGAATTAAGTTGGTAATTGTTGACTTTTGTGAATATTTTAACTTTTTTAACTTTTTTTTTTTTTTTTTAACTTTTAACTTTTTTAGAATTAGCCAAACAAACTGTCATAGTTATAAGTGTAAGTATTCAAGTGAAATTATAGTGGAGGGGTTAAGTGTGAACGCAATGAGATGACACAGTATACATTGGCCACATCACCAGCTGTCACATGGAGACTTGGATTCCACGAGCATATTTCATGCATTAATATAATATTTTTACAAACACTGCACACTATACACATGGTCTCAACTTATTTAGGAGGATAGATATTAAATAAAGAGAAATGTTAAATTTGGTATAACATCATCCCAGTCGTGCATTAAAAATATTAAACCTCAAACTAATTTTGGAGCTGGTCAATACGAGTACATGACTTTCCCAAATAATTTTCAGAGAGAGAGAGAGATCACGGGTATATGATTTAAATTCAGTTCATAAGTTTTTCCCATTCATGGCTTCCCGTGTGTGTCTCCTTTTTTAGTTTAAAGAAGCATTCATAATTTCGTGTATAAATTATCTGTTGGAAATGGTTGGGAAAAATTCCAGAAAAACAGAATTTTTTTTTTAATTTTGGTTTATTATTTAAGTGGGATCCGTGTGTCGATTTTCGCGAGTTAAAGTGGTAACGCGTTCTATACCGCGTTGTGATTCACATAGTATATTTGATTGCTCAAAACCATTATCGAGTGAATGGGAAAATGAAGCCAAAGTGTACTCCATGGAAATAGAGTTTTTGTGGAAAATCCTCAAAGGCTTGAAAAATGGCTTGTCCCACATTGATTTGGTGGGAAGTTTTGAGTAGGTTTATAAGGCATGGGATTGGAACTTAGGGAGTGCCCCAAGGGGTACGCAAGTTTTGTAGAGAGGGAGGTTATGGGCAAGATGGGCTAAACCCATTGGATCCAAAAATCACCATACACGCACGCCGTCCAGGCGGGCTAGGCCTGGGCTTGGGCGCGGATGCGTGGTGTAAGGTTGGGTTAGGGTGTGCCTCAAGGGATATCCAAGTTTTGTAGAGAGGGAGATTATGAGTAAAATGGGCTAGACCCATTGAACCCAAAAATCACCACACGTGTGCGCCGTCGCCGTCCAGACGGGCTGGGCTGGGGCATGGTGTGAGGTTGAGTCGGGCTTGTCCGGCTCAATGCTAATCTTTTTGGGTCAAAAACATTTGAGTTTTATTTTGACATAAAATCTGACCATTTTTATTTCAAAATTCTAGTTTGAAATTAAATTCAAATTTTGTAATACACCTCTCTACAAAATTCTGTCCAAACCGAATCTGTTCCACCCGAACAGATTTCAAATATGTTTAATTTTCAAATTCAATGCAGATTCAGTTATCTGTCCAATTCAAAACCCAATAGGTTCAGTACCTGTTCAAACAGGTTGCACCTGTTTAATTCAAAACCAGCAGCCACCAATCCATCTATAAATAGGCAGCCCTCATTTGATGAATTTATTCACTATTTTCGTCCCAAATAATTCTGCTATTATTCTCTTCATATTTTTGCATTAGTTTTCTGTGAGAAAAAGTATATACACTTAGCGTGTTCATTGTACGAATAAATTGTAATACTACATTTATTCGTTTTTGATCATTTTATCTTGGGAGATAGACGTCCACATTCTGAAAGTATCGTGGAGAGGACGAATCTGTCTTAAGGACACAGTGTCTAACACTGAACTTGATCAGAATATTATTCAAGAAATTAATCAAGTAATTTGGTTATTTATTTTCAGTTTTTATTTATTTATTTAAATCAGATTTTTTTATTTTGTTTTGGTAACAAAATAAAAATTTGTTTTATTTATTTTATTTTATTTTCCTAGTTTGATTTTTGTAATCAAACAAATTCTCTCATTTCTTTTATATCTTTTATATTCTGTTTGTTGTTAAGTACATAATAGAATTTGTTTTTCAAATACAGCAAAGATTGTCTTACAATCTTAAGACAGAATAATTTTTGGAACCTTTATTGTATTTAATTTTTTGTGTTTTCACAAAGTGATATTCTAGTTGAAAAATACAAATAGTATTTATAAACTATTTGACAGATAATAGTAATATACTGTCTATTTTCTTTAACAACTAGTAATAATATACTAGTGCCATTAACAATTGCAGAATATTATTTGGTGTTATAGAAAATTTTTGTGGTATTTTATTTTTCTAGTTTTAATAACAAGGAAAATAAAATTATTTTGTGTTATAATTTATTTTCTGGTTTTAGTAACTAGAAAATTAATTTTTGGTTTGTTTTTCTGATTTTTGTAATAAGATATTATGGCTACTGCAACTGAAACTGCAACTGGAAGTGGTACTCTAATTGTTACACCAACACCGATCTCTATCCAAAACCATGTTCAAGTACCATTAAATCATGAAGAAAAATCGAAAAAATTTAATGGTACTGAGTTTAAGAGATGGCAGCAGAAGATGTTGTTTTATCTTACAACTCTAAATTTGGCCCGATTTCTCCATGATAAGGCTCTAACACTTAAAGAGGGTGAAAGTGATTGGCAAGTTGTTGTCGCTATAGATGCTTGGAAACATTCAGATTTCCTATGCAGAAACTACATCCTCAATGGCCTTGACAACATGTTGTATAATGTTTACAGTCCTCTAAAGTCAACAAAAGAATTGTGGAATTCTTTGGAGAAGAAATACAAGATAGAGGATGCCGACACGAAGAATTTTGTTGTCGGTAAATTTCTGGACTTTGTTATGGTAGACTCCCAAACGGTAATTTCTCAAGTTCTAAATTTTCAAATAATTTGCATGATATTCATTCAGAAGGTATGTCTCTTAGCGAGTCTTTCTAAGTCGCTGCTCTAATGGAAAAGTTACCATCGGCGTGGAAAGATTTCAAAAATTATTTAAAACGTAAACTCAAAGAGATGACTATGGATGAATTGATTGTAAGATTGAGAATTGAGGAAGATAACCGAAAGGCTGAAAAGAAGAATGGGAAAAATTCCATTGAGTCCAAGGCTAATGTGGTTGAACAAGTTCACAACCACATAACAAAAAGAAGAAGTTTACTGGAGATAGTCCTAAACAAGGCGACAACAATGGCAACAAGAAATTCAAAGGAAAATGCTATAACTGTGGCAAGACTGGACATCGAGCTTCTGACTGCCGCCGCCCTAAGAAGGATCGCGGAAGTACAAGAAAGAAAACTACCAATCAGGCCAATGTAACTGAACTAGATTACATCTCTGACGGGGTGAATGACATCAACCTCTCTGCTGTGGTGTTTGTGGCTAATTTGGTTGGAAATCCCAAGGAGTGGTGGGTTGACACTGGAGTAACTCGTCACATATGTGCGGACAATAAGATGTTCACTACCTATAATGAGGCTGCAAATGGTAAACAACTTTTCATGAGAAATTCTTCTACTTCTACTGTAGCTGGACAAGGAAAAGTGATCTTGAAGATGACATCAGGGAAAGAACTGACCCTCAACAATGTACTGTATGTACCTGACATCCGGAAGAATTTGGTTTCTAGCTCTTTGTTAAGTAAAAATGGTTTAGGCTTGTATTTGCGTCTGATAAATTTGTATTATCAAATAGTGGTATGTATGTTGGTAAGGGATACATGAGTGATAGTCTCTTCAAATTAAATGTAATGACAGTTGTATCAAAAGTTGCTTTGAATAAGAATAACACATCTTTTACTTATATTCTTGAGTCGAATTTATGGCATGGTAGATTAGGACATGTGAATTTTGATGCTTTGCGTAGATTAATTGGTTTGGATTATATACCAAAGTTTGAAATTGATCCTAGTCATAAATGTGAAATTTCTGTAGAAACGAAACTAACTAAGGCTCCATTTAAATCGGTTGAAAGAAAAACCGAACCTCTAGAATTAATTCATACAGATGTATGTGATCTTAAATTTGTTCAAACTAGATGAGGCAAAAAGTATTTCATAACATTTATCGATGATTGCACAATATATTGTTATGTTTATTTACTTAGAAGTAAAGATGAAGCCTTAGAAATGTTTAAACTCTACAAAACAGAAGTTGAAAATCAACTTGGTAAAACCATTAAAATGGTTAAAAGTGATAGAGGTGATGAATATGATGCATCATTAAATGAATTTTGTGAACAACATGGCATTATTCACTAAACTACAGCACCCTATTCTCCTCAGCAAAATGGAATTGCTGAAAGGAAGAATAGAACCCTAAAATAACTGATGAATGCCATGTTACTAAGTTCAGACTTACCACAGAACTTGTGGGGGGAAGCAATATTGTCTGCTAATTATGTTCTTAACAGAATACCCCATAAGAAAACCAACAGCACTCCTCATGAATTGTGGACAGGTCGACCACCTTCCTACAAATATTTAAAAGTGTGGGGGTGTTTGGCAAAAGTTGAAGTTTTTGTTCCTAAAAAGACTAAGATTGGACCAAAAACGGTAGATTGTGTGTTTATTGGTTATGCTTAGAATAGTAGTTCATATCAGTTTCTCATTTATAAATCAGAAATGCCTGATATAAATGTGAACACTATTATGGAGTCAAGGAATGTTGTGTTTTTTGAGCATGTCTTTCCTTATAAGAAAAGACAGGAATTAAGTTCATAGAAAAGAACTTATGATTGTACACAAAGTCAAGAGACTAATGACAATCAAACACAAGAGACTAGTAATGATCTTGACAAACAGGATTTAACTGGTGATGAACCAAGACGAAGTAAGAGAGCGAGAACATCAAAATTCTTTGGTCCAGATTTTCTGACATACCTATTCGAAAATGAACCTCAAAGCTTTAAGGAAGCAATGACAGGTCCTGAAGCACCTTTGTGGAAAGAGGCTGTTAATAATGAAATTGAATCCATGATGCAAAATCATACTTGGGAATTGGTAGATCTTTCACCAGGTTCTAAACCTCTTGGATATAAATGATATTCAAGAGAAAAATGAAAGCAGATGGTTCAATTGACAAGTATAAAGCAAGACTTGTAGTTAAAGGTTACAGACAAAAGGAAGGTCTGGACTATTTTGACATATATTCCCCTGTGACAAAAATAACATTCATTCGTATGCTTATTACTATAACAATGTTGTTTAATTTAGAAATACATCAAATGGATGTTAAGACAGCTTTCTTTAACGGTGATCTAAATGAAGAGATCTATATGGAGCAACCCGAAGGGTTTGTAGTACCGGGGCAAGAAAACAAAGTTTGTCGACTTGTAAAATCTCTTTATGGATTAAAACAAGCACCTAAGGAATGGCATGAAAAATTTGATCATGCAATGCTTACTAATGGGTTTAAGACAAACGAATGTGACAAATGCATCTATGTTAAAAACATTAACCAAGGATATGTCATAGTTTGTCTTTATGTAGATGACATGCTTATCGTTGGAAGTAGTCAAAACATGATCAAATCAACTAAGCAAATGCTTAACAAAAGATTTGATATGAAAGATATGGGGGTCGTAAATGTTATATTAGGAATAAAAATTACTAAAATATCTAACGGATATGTATTATCTCAATCACATTATATTGAGAAAATTCTTGGTAAATTTATCAAGGATGATATGAATTTAGCTAGAACACCTGTAGACATCAGTCATTATTTATCAAAAAATAAAGGTGATACAGTATCTCAGTTAAAATACTCTCAAATCATTGGAAGCCTAATGTACCTAATGAATTATACTCGTCCTGACATAGCTTATGCAGTCAGTAAATTGAGTAGGTACACTAGTAACCCCGGAGAAGACCATTGGAAGGCGATCATTCGGGTTCTTAGATATTTAAGATTTACCCGTGATCATGGTTTGAACTTTACTCGATATCCAGCAGTACTCGAAGGTTATTGTGATGCAAATTGGATATCGAATACTAAAGATTCAAAATCCACTAATAGATATGTCTTTACTTTGGGAGGCGCTGCTGTTTCTTGGAAATCCACGAAACAAACATGCATTGCACGACCCACAATGGAATCCGAGTTCATTGCTTTAGACAAAGCAGGAGAAGAAGCAGAATGACTTCGTCACTTCTTAGAAGACATTCCAATGTGGCCAAAAACCTGTGCCAGCTATATGGATTCATTGTGATAGTCAATTTGCAATAGGCAGGGCACAGAATCATATGTATGATGGTAAGTCTCGACACATTCGTCGTCGACATAATATCGTAAGGAAATTTCTCTCAAATGGAATAATCGCAATAGATTATATAAAATCTAAAGAGAATATTGTGGATCCGTTAACAAAAGGTTTGACTAAAGAGCAAGTGTATAGTTCATCTAAGGGGATGGGATTAAAGCCTATTACATAAGAGTCATCATAATGGTAACCCTACTTATATGACTGGAGATCCCAAGAACTAAGTTCAAAGGGACAACTAAGTTATGTGTGGCTCACTAGAAATCACCAAGGGATTAAAATTCCTTACCCATTCCTATGGTGAGAGTGATATCTGCAACATATGTTGTTTGCGGGGGTCTAAGGATAAGCTTAGCTTTTAATGATTACTTATATCTTGATTTAGGCATAAAAATCAAGACGAGTATAAGGAGATACTCACAATAAGAATCACCTATATGAGTGTCGATCTGGGGCCGGTTCTAGTAGAATGAAGAGGCTACATTCTTTAGAAGCACTCATGAAAACCAAGAGCGTTCAAGGCCAAAATGAACACAACAGTGAGAACCACGATCTGTTAGAAGATATTTTGCGTGAAATCTATTGTCTTGGCTTCCACAAATGGCTGAACAATTCAAGGCATCGCGTCCATTGGTTAGCTAGTAAGTTCGATAGGTTATCACTAGGGAAGATTCAAGGTCGAAAGCTACCTATCCTAATGTAAGATATTTTTGACTTATACTCTTTCGACAAAGTCTGCATATTGTTGCATTTCCGTTATCATCAAATTCCATTTATGTGGGGGATTGTTAGAAATGGTTGGGAAAAATTCTAGAAAAATAGAATTTTTCCCTAACTTTGATCTATTATTTAGGTGGGATCCGTGCGTCGATTTTCCCGAGTCAAAGTGGTAACGCGTTCTATGCCGCGTTGTGATTCACGTGGTATATTTAGTTGCTCAAAACTATTATCAAGTGAATGGGAAATTGAAGCCAAAGTGTGCTCCATGGAAATGGAGTTTTGGTAGAAAATCCTTAAAGGCTTGAAAAATGGCTTGTCCCACATTGATTTGGTGAGAAGTTTTCAGTGGGTTTATAAGGCATGGGATTAGAACTTGGGGTGTGCCCCAAGGGGTACCCAAGTTTTTTAGAGAGGGAGGTTATGGGTATAATGGGATAGACCCATTGGACCCAAAAATCACCATGCGCGCACGCCGCCGTCTGTCCGGTTGGTCAGGCGGGCTGGGCTTCAGTGCATGGTGTGAGATTGGGTTGCGCTTGTCCAGCCTAATACTAATCTTTTTGGACCAAAAACATTTGATTTTTATTTTGAAATAAAATCTGTCAGTTTTTATTTCAAAATTCTGGTTTGAAATTAAATTCAAATTTTGTAATGCACCTCTCTACAAAATTCTGTCCAAACCGAATCTGTTCCACCTGAACAGATTTCAAATCTGTTTAATTTTCAAATTCAAAAAAGATTCGGTTATTCGTCCAATTCAAAACCCAATAGATTCAGTACCTGTTCAAACAGGTTTGCACCTGTTTAATTCAAAACCAGCAGCTACCAATCCATCCGTAAATAGGCAACCCTCATTTGATGAATTTATTCACTATTTTCGTCCCAAATAATTCTGCTACCATTCTCTTCATATTACTGCATTAGTTTTCTATGAGAAAGAGTATATACACTTAGTATGTTCGTTGTACGAATAAATTGTAGTGCTGCATTTATTTGTTATTGATCATTTCATCCTGGGAGATAGACGTCCACATTCTGAAAGTATCATGGAGAGGACGAATCTGTCTTAAGGACACAGTGTCTAACACTGGACTTGATTAGAATATTATTCAAGAAATTAATCAAGTAAGTTGGTTATTTATTTTCTGTTTTTATTTATTTATTTAAATCATATTTTTTATTTTGTTTTGGTAACAAAATAAAAATCTGTTTTATTTATTTTATTTTATTTTCCTGGTATAATTTTTGTAATCAAACAAATTCTCTCATTTCCTTTGTATCTTTTATATTATGTTTGTTATTAAGTACACAACATAATTTATTTTTCAAATACAATGAAGATTGTCTTACATTATCCACTAGCATCATCACTTTGATAAGTTAGTTATTTTGCATATATTCTCTTTTCTGAAAAATAGATACTGCAAGAAGAAGAAAAATGTATGTTGAAGCACTAGCAATGGCTGGCGTAGACTGCATGGAATGTGAGATAGAATTTGAAACATGGGAACACCCACCTCCTCTATATCTTCTTCTGGCTGAGGAAAATCCAAGGAATAAGGTTGAGGAGGATGTGAAAAAGGGTGGTGCTGAGAATAATAAGAAGTTGGTACTCATCAGTAGTGATTAGCTGCTCAAAACAAAAATTCAAGAATGGGCTAAAGCAGTTGCCTCATTGAAGACAACAGTTCAATTTGAGATGACAAATGTATGCAGCTGTGGGGAAGTGGTTTGGTAATACTCTTCTGATCCTGGGGACGCTCGTGATCTTCAGCTAATCACCTAAAAAGGAATAAACACTTTGGTCGGGGGTGCCGAAATTAGCACTTCGACGGGCAAGTCAGTCTCTACTCTCTGAATTACTTATATTTTAAGTTAAACGTAATGGTTCTCACATACCTTTCTCTGATTGAAGATCTTGTATTTATAGTATTATCTTTGGGCCTTAGGGCCTGGCCCACCCCTGATCCTTTACATGTACTTCTACTCGACCTTTGTTCTACTAGTTGGAATGCCGGCCATTTTATTTGGCTCTTCAATTGACTAGGATCAATACCGAATAGAGGTTATGTTCTGGGCCGGACTGGTCCATTTGTCTCTATTGACCCAAGTAAACTCGGCTCCCACAATTGCCCTCTAAACACCTCACTAGCATCAGTTAGTCGGCATGTTTGGCTTCTAGCCTGGGAAGTCAAAAATTCGGCAGTTAATCCTCTTTCCAACGCGTGTCAGAACGCGTACACGCTTTTTGGTCATTGTAACGATTTCCCGCTCCTTCGTACACTGCCTCCATTTAATGTGATTTGAAATTGTCTCTTCGAATGTATGTTCTGAATATCTAAAGATATCTGGCTCACCTTCTAGTGCAACTCATTCACTTCGCGGCCTCCTCTGCAACTCCTTGTTTCTCGTTTTTCCCTTCGTCCCCTGTAAGTTTTCTTCTCCTTCATTTTTTATCACGCTTCCTTGTTTGCTTTTAGTTTTCCATAATCCTTGGGTTGGCCAAAATGGCGAAACATTTGAAGGAGCTCCTTTCAGCGGATCAAATCTCTGGCTTTCGACGCCATTTTTCCATCCCCGATAACGTCTATTTGTCACTTTTAGCAGACAACACCATTGATATGGAGAGGGATGATGAGAGCACAATCGTCTTTCCTCTCCTATCAATTGCTAAGGGCATAGTCCACTTTCCCCTTCACCCATTTTTTAGGGTCGTTCTTCGATACTGGGGTCTAATCCCTTCCCAACCCAACGTGAATTTCTTTCGCATTATAATGGGAATTGTAGAGCGTCTTAGGATTAATTTAGGTATACCCGCCATTCGGCATTGTTATGTCCTAGCCAAATCTACTGGCCGGCTAGAACGCTACTTTCGTAGAGCCAAGGATACTGATCATCACTTAGTAACTATGCTTGCCAGCTCTAGCAAGCGTGTCGATGATGTGATGGTCGTTGTCCGCGACAATTGGGAATTCGACGAGGGTCAAGATCGCCTAGACCCTGTGCCAAGGCGAAAAGGCGAACCAGGTGGCTGATTAGATCACTTTTGTTTCTGTTATTTCCATATCTATATTCGGCACTATATACAACTAATCGTTTTGTTTATGTAGGCAACGACTTGAAGAGAGTGTTAGTTTCAGACGACAACGTTGTGCTTGCAAAAATTAAAACCGCGCTACAATTCGTCGGCCGTCCAAACCTTCAAAAGTAAGAGAGGGCAGCCCACATTCTCAGCGGCAGACAACATTCCGATCGTGCGAGGCGACAACCATCTTACAGCCCTCATCTTCCCCAACTTCAAAAACTTGAGACATATTGGTTTAGAAACATCCGATTCTAAACACGTAGAAGAACAAGCGGCCGAACCAATCGCCAAGGACCCGGACCAGTTGGCAGCGGAAGTTGACGAAGCTATTAACTCGGCCTTTGAGGAAGTCGGACTGAACTCGTCTGACCCTCCATTCACATCAGGCCGAGGGGACGCCTACAAAGATATTTTTACAAATTTGGGAGACCTTCTCGGTGCTTATTCTGAGGGTATGGCTGGGGAAAGTCTTACGCAGTTGGCGCGAAGAAAAATACAGAACGCATGGCCGCCCGACGGAAAGCCGAGGCCACCCGTTCTGGACCTGCCCCGAGTGAATCTTCCGAACCCATTATTGTAGAAGAAACGGCTCAAGTTCATGCGGCCGAGACGGAGAAGGATGCCGAGCATCCGATTACCAAAGAACAGCCGATTTCAGAAGATCAGGGAGAAAAATGTACCGCTGAGAGTGAGATCGGCTCCGAGGAGCGCCCCGTTGATAAACGGCCATGCTTAGAGGAATCGGGTGTGGTTGCTCTTTTTGTTGTTGAACCAAAGATAAAAAAAACAGGCCGATCTCCTCTGAAGCGTCGGCTTTGAAAGATCCAACTGTGGCACTGAGCTTGGCTGCCTCAGTCTCCTTGCCGGCTGACAAGGCAACCTTTCGTGCTGAACTGGATTTGGTAGCAATAGCATTAGCTGCCCAGTCGGCCCTTCTGGTATGTGACTCTTAACTCCTTGTTTGGTTTGGTTTGCATATGGTATTTCTTGGTATGTGACGATCCTAACTTGTTTTGCAGACGGTTGAAAGGGTAGCTGAACTAGGCCGCCGCCAGCATGATGCCATTGAAAGAATTGGCCGCTTAAAGTCGGAAGTTGAAGGTGAAAGGAGCAGGGCCGAGTTCGAGGCGGCGAGAGCTACAATGGAAAGTGCACAAGCCGAAGCTGAAAAGGAGAGGGCTCGGAATGCTAACCAGCTCAGATCTGACACCGAGGAGAGAGCAAACGCGAGCGAGGAATCGCTCAAGTTAGCTAAAGAGGCGCTTGCCAAGATGGAGGCCGAATTGGAAGAGTTGAAAAAGGTTAATGAAAAAGACGACTTCGAGGCTTCCGCGGCGTTCGAGGCTAGGAAGAGCGCCGCCCTTGAAGACTATGTAGAAGCAGTCCCCAAATTTGAGAATCGGGGATTCAAACAGGGCTGGCTCAAAGCCCTTGCTGCCGCTGGGGTTACATTGGCCATGCCAATTCCATACGAGCAAGTGGAAGTTGAGCCACTCGAGTCTGATCCCGAGGCTTGATTTGAGAGACATTTTAGTTTTGTTAGGTATTTTCAATTTCAATGTATGTTTTTGTAAACATGTTTTGTTTTCTTAGTTTCTTAGTAGACAACTATTTGCTTAGGGTAATCTTCATGTATAAAATGATGACTATGATGTATTCAATTTATGAATGAATATTTCCCTTACCTTGCATTATTTCCTGTATTTAATTGTGGTTATCAATGAAGATTACTGTTTTATTTTTGGTATTTTGGGTAAAACTATTGTTGTCTATCGCACGGTAGACAAACGTTCATATCCACTTGCCGATTAGATAACTAAGAGTTAATAAATGTGATCAGATTAATAAATGTGATTTTGCCAAATATCATTAGTTCGTGGGGCTTAGGTATTTGGCCGATCAGATTAATAAATCTGCCCTTGCCCTGGCCAATGTATGAACTCCAAAAGCCGAATATCGTTAGTTCATGGAGCGGCTGCGGCACAAATTGGTCGGCATTAGGCTTAGGTATTTGGCCGATCAGATTAATAAATCTATCCTTTCCCCAGCCAATGTATGAACTCCAAAAGCCGAATATCGTTAGTTCATGGAGTGGCTATGAGACAAATCAGTCAGCATTAGGCTTAGGTATTTGGCCAATCAGATTAATAAATCTGCCCTTGCCCCAGCCAATGTATGAATTCCAAAATTCGAATAGCACTTCTAGATCGGAATGAATTAATAATGTTGAATATTGATGGTTGCTGGAGTGCGCGCATTGATGACGTCGCCTCGAGAGTGGGGTGCACTCCTGAGTGATTAAAAAAGGGTTGAGAGATTCCATCTGGGTTTCATAAAGCGACCCGATTCTGCTCGTCTTTCATGGCCGGAAAAGTGTGAATGTCAACCAGACTTTTCTTTAATAGTAAAGGAGAAGGCAGGACTTTGGCGGAGCTGGACTCATCAATGAATCGAGGTAGCGAGCCTCCCCATATAGGCGGTAGGGCATCTGCAGAGCACGAGAGGCGCCACTCTCCGCATCGACGAAGCAGGTCACCAAGGAAGGAGAAGCGCCAGCGAAGGAACTCTCCTTGTTCGTGAAGTGAGGCTAGTGGACCACCACGCCCATTGAACTTTTCTGTTTTCGTTGGGAATAGACCGATGACAGAGGCGGATTCCATCATCTGGGACCCAAACGTGGCGGTCGAATTTGCACAACAGATTTTTTCGCCGGAAGTACAGTAGTTAATGGTTGATCGACCTGACTTCGAGGTGTTTTGAGAGGGCGTTCATGGGGCAGTGAAAGGGCTGTACACCGTCTATGAAATCGGCATGCGCCTTCGTGCTGCGCACCGAGAAATAGAGAAGAAGGATGAACGCATTCGAAGCTTGGAAGCTCGTGCAGAAGCGGCTGAGTGCGAGCTAAGAAAGGTCAAGGCCACTCAAACACAACCAACCAGACAAGCTAACCCAATTGTGGAAGAAAGGGTGACCCAACGGCTTATTAGTAATACAGTTGCCGATTGCGATACAACGAGCATGTTTGCAATAGAGTCTGCGAAGGGGAGGACCTATAAAAAAAGGCTTCCATGAAGGCCGAAAAGTAGGGATACAGAAGACTAGGGAAAAGCTCGCCGAGGAAGTTTGCCGATGTGAAAATCGTGGATTTAAGCACAGTTAGATCAAGGCACTTCAAGCTGAGGAAGCTCTCCGAGTAGTAGGTGTTGATTCGGCGTTGCCGCTATACCAACGTGATCACTTCCCTTTTTCCGCCTTCCAAGTCAAGAAGAGTGACGACGAGGGAGACGCCGAAAAAAAATAGACATTGTAATACTCAAACACAGATTGCGTACGTCTAATTGAATAAAATGTTTTATTTTAAATGTTTGTATTTCATTCTGAATTTTTACATGCTTAATTAGGCATCTCATTTCGAATGTTGGCATGTTTTGTTTTGTTCATGCGGTTGGGCCGGCCCAAGTTAACTAAGCATTTCATTTTGAATATTTATATGCTTTGATGTGTAAATGGTTTTTGCCGGCTCAACTTGATGGAGCATCCCACTTTGACGTGTAAATGTTTTGTTTTGTATGTTAACCTTCGTCGTGAAGGGTGCTCCGAATTCGGAATATTATTCGGCCTATGAGCGTCATGCACTGATGGTGCTCCGAATTCGGAGACTTTATTTGGCCAGCTGAATCCAGAGGCTTAACCGACCGAAAAGCGTCATGCGCCGATGGCATTTCGAATTCGGAGTCTTATTCGGCTCAAAGGCATCATGCGCCAATCGTGATATCCACGAAGGGCGCTCTGAATCCAGAGCTTTTATCGGCCCAAAGGCGTCATGCGCCGATGGGGCTCCGAATCCGGAGACTTCATTTGGCCAATCGTGATATCCACGAAGGGCGCTCCGAATCTCGAGGCTTTATCGGCCCAAAGGTGTCATGCGCCGATGGGGCGCTGAATCTGGAGACTTTATTTGGCCAATCGTGATATCCATGAAGGGCACTCCGAATCCGGAGGCTTTATCGGCCCAAAGGCATCATGCGCCGATGGGGCTCCAAATCTGGAGACTTCATTTGGCCAATCATTATATCCATGAAAGGCGCTCCAAATCCAGAGGCTTTAATCGAAACACTTTTGAACTGGATTTCACAGTGAGTAAACAAGAATCTTTGCATTATAAAACTAGAATGTGTACATGGTGAGTCATTCAAAACTAGTATCATTCCCCACAGGTCAGGTTTAATGATAGAATTTACGCAAGTGTGTTGAATTCCAAGGCCGTGGCAGACTCATTTCAGACATGTCTTTGAGCCAATATGCCCTTACTCCCGTGATCGAATCGACCTAATAGGGGTCGTCCCAGTTAGGACCCAATTTTCCATCAGCCGGTTTCCTGGCAGCTGGGAGTACTTTCTTCAGAACTAACTCTCCTGATGTGTAGCGGTGCAGCTGAACACGTTGATTATACGACTTAGCAAGCTGCTGCTGATACCGCGCCATGGATGCAAGGGCACGGTCTCTTCGTTCTTCAATCAAAATCAAATCCAAGGCCAGCATCATGTCATTTTGGCCCATATCAAAAACTTTCGATTTCAAGGTTAGGAGGCAGATCTCCAAGGTAATGATTTCTTGGGTTCCAAAGCATAGAGCAAACGGCGTTTCCCCAGTAGATCACCTCGGCATAGTTCGATGAGCTCACAACACACTCGGCAATTCTTCGACCCATTTGCCTTTAGCTTTCTCCAGCCTTTTCTTAATGCCGTCTAAGATGCATTTGTTAGAGGCTTCAACTTAACCATTGCTTTATGGATAAGCCGGCGTAGAAAAGTAAGGCCGGATACCATACTTGCTGCACAACTCTCGGTAGACGCCACAATCAAACTGGGTGCCGTTGTCTGAAATGAGTACTCTTGGAATGCTGAATCGTGTTATGATATTTCTGCAAATGAAATGATTCACGTCGGTATCTCGGATGTGCGTTAGTGCTTTCGCTTCTACCCATTTTGTAAAATAATCTGTCGCGACAATCAAAAATCGCTTGTTACCCGGGTCACGAAGCAATGGGCCGACGATGTCAAGTCCCCATTGGGCGAACGGCCAAGGACTGGTTATGGAGCTTAACTCTTCAACAAGCAGGTGGGTTAAAGGAGAGAACTTCTGGCACTGTTCACACTTTTTCACGTAATATTCGGCGTCGGCTCTCATTGTCGGCCAGTAATAACCATGTGTCACGGCTCGATGAGCCAAAGAGCGCCCGCCAGAATGGGTGCCACAACTGCCTTCTTGTATTTCAGTCAGAAGCTCTTCGACTTTGTCCAGATGCATGCACTCCAAGTATGGACCAGAAAAGGGATTTTTTGTAAAGCTTTCCTTGCAGATCCAAGTAGTATCACAGGTCTTTGTTTCTTAGCTTGCGCCCTTCTTTCCTGTCCTCTGGAAGCTGTTCGGAAGAAAGGAATGCAATAATGGGATCCATCCAACTCGGTCCAAATTCTATAACATTGACCTGGACTTCCTCCGAAGGGCCAATGCTCGGCTTCGAGATGAAACCTACTTCAATAGTCCGTTTAATTTCTGAGTTAATGGCGGATGCTAGGCAAGCCAGGGCATCTGCATATGTATTCTGATCACATGTTATCTGATTCAATTCATGATGGTCAAATTTTGCCAGCAACGAGTTAGCCGTTTTCATGTAAGTCGTCATACGGTCATTTCTTGCCGCGTACTCCCCCTTGAGCTGATTGATCACCAGTTTTGAATTGCAAAATACAAGCAAACGCCGAGCACTCAGAAGATGTGCATTACGCAAAGCGGTTAGAAGGCTTCATATTCAGCTTCGTATTCGGCTTCGTTATTTGATGCTTCGAAGCCGAGCTTGATGGCTTGCTCAATTATTGCGCCATCGGGAGCCATGATTACTACTCCGGTGCCACTGCCTCATTGATTGGATGATCTATCATAATACAACTGCCAAATGTCCCCAACATAAATTCTCCAGTTCGGCTTAGGTCGAATTTCATCAGACTTGAAGTCGGTAAGACCCCCTGTGAATTCGGCAACAAAGTCGGCAAGCACCTGTCCCTTGATTGAGGTTCTAGGTAGAAACTGAATATCGTACTGGCCGAGTTCAAGAGCCCACTTTGAAACGCGTCCTGATGCTTCTGCACTTCGTAGTACTGATCGGAGGGGGTAATCTGTTAGCACCCCGATGCTATGCCCCTGGAAGTAATGCATCAGTTTTCTTGCTGCCATGACAAGGGCCAGAATGAGTTTTTCCAACGGAAGGTAGCGTGTTTCGGTGTCAACCATTGCCTTGCTCACATAATACACTGGCCGTTGCTTCCCCAGTTCTTCCATTATCAGTACGGCGCTAATGGCTAGGTCGGAAATTGCCAGATACAAAATGAGCAGATCACCGGCCGAAGGTGTTGTCAAGAGTGGAACTGATCGGAGGTAGGTCTTGAGGCCGTTGAAAGCAGCTTCGCACTCGATGAACTATCCAAGAGCCTTGCCCTGCCGTAGTGTATGAAAGAATTGTCGGCAGTGGTCCGTGGAACAACTGATGAACCTGTTGAGTACTGCAGCCATCCCTATTAACTTCTGAACTTCCTTGACCGATCGAGGGGAGCCGAGTTCTAGGATTTCTGTGATTTGCCTTGGGTTGGCTTCGATTCCTCGGTGGTTGACAATGTAACCCAAGAATTTGCCAGAGCTAATCCCAAACTCACATTGGAAGCGTTTAGTTTCATTCTATATTTACGTAGAATACCGAATGTCTCTTCCAGATCGGCTATATGATTCTGCTATTCCTTAGACTTGGCCACTATGTCATCAATGTATACTTCCATAGTGTGGTCGAGTTGCTCCTTGAACATGGAAGTGACCAGTCTTTGGTAAGTTGCCCCTATATTCTTCAGCCCAAAAGGCATAACTTTATAGTAGTAGGTTCCTCTTGGGGTGAGGAATGAAGTTTTGTCTTGGTCCTCCAGATGCATGGTGATTTGATGGTAGACTCTGTAAGCATCGAGGAAGCTCATATGCTGATGGCGTGCTGTCGCATCTACAAGTTGGTCAATTCTGGGTAGAGGAAAACAATCCTTGGGGCAGGCTTTGTTTAGGTCCGTGAAATCAACGCACACTCGTCAGGTCCCGTCTTTCTTCTTCACAACCACAGTATTAGCGAGCTATGTAGGGTAGGTCACTTCCCTAATTGGCCCCGCGTCAAGCAACCTGTCAACCTCTTCAACAATGGCGGCAGTGTGCTCTGCGGCTGACCGCCAGCTTTTCTAAATGATCGGCTTGCATTTAGGGTCAACATTCAAATGGTGCTGCGAAACTGACGGATCTACACCCGGCATCTTATATGGTGTCCACGCAAATACATCAAGGTTGCCGAGCAGAAAGGAAATTAGCTGCTGCCTGTCGGCTTGATTCAAGGAGGCGCCGACCATGAAGAACCTGTCTGGGTTGCCGTCAATCTCAACTCGATCTAGGGCTTCCGTGGCCTTTTCACTTGGGAGCTGCCTAACATCGTCGAGGCTCTCTCGATCGGGCACCTCAATTGAATTCACTTGCAACTCTTTTGGCAACTTTTCAGTAAGAAGATAACATGTTTGTGCTGATTTCTGGGAGCCACAGATTTGCTCAATGCCGCGCTCTGTCGGGAAGTATAGCAGCTGATGATAGGTGCTTGGCACGGCCTGCATAGTATGCAACCAAGTTCGCCCCATGATAAGATTATACGGTGATGGCAGCTTGATGACCAAGAATTCCACATCCACTATTCGGAAGCCCGCTCGGACGGGTAGTGTGATTTTCCCCAACGGGTATTTTGGATTGGCATTGAAGCCAAATAGTGGATAAGGAGCTGGAGAGAGATCCGATTAAGAGAAGCCGAGTTTGGTGAATGTCTTGCAATACATAACTTCCGATGTGCTCCCTGAATCAATGAGTACGCACTCAACGGTGAATCGATTTACGCGTAACTCGATCACCAAGGGATCGCTATGGGAAAGTGCCACTCCAGCCAAATCTAAATCATCAAAAGCAATGCTCGCAGCTTCATGGGGCCATTTACCCGCAGTGAGTTGATTTTGAGGGTTGGGATTCGACTGAATCGTATGCACCGCGAATGACATTGGCAAGCTGTTTATCATATGGATCATGCCAAGTGGAGGGGAATCCTGTCTTAAGGCTATTGCTTTGGTCGAGTTGCCTTTTCGGATGTATTGTTGTAGCCGACCATCTTGTACCAATTCCTCCAGATGATCCTTCAATGCGTAACAACTCTCAGTATCATGGCCATGATCCTGTGATACTCACACCGCCTATCTCGTCTTCTCATTTCGGGAGGTCCCACCATTTTGGACAGCCATTTGAAGAACGGAAGGTGTTGGACTTTGGACATAACCACGCTGATCGGCTCTGACAACTCTGTGTATTTCTTGTCGGCGCGCCTTATACGCCTGCCATCGACTTGCAGTTGTTCACTTGCTCGGTGGGGGCATTGGTTACTCGATCGGCAAGAATCCTGTCTTTTGTCCCGTTTAGCCCGATGCCTCGGTTCGGGGCTCTGAGGTGGTATGGAACTTATTGGCTGAGCAATTTCAGAAGGGGCCGTCTTGTTGGCCACGTTTCCGGCTTTAATCCGCAAGGCGTCATCCTCCACTTTGCAGTATTCCTCAACTTTCTTCATCAACGACCAGACTGTTTTGGGGGGTCTTCTAGTCAAGGAGCTGTGGAGAGCATTATCAGGGTGCAAACCCATTTTGAAGGCGGTGATGGCTATGGAGTCGTTGCAAGCGTCATCAACAAGATTAAAGCACTCCCAGTAGTGTGCCGAATACGCTCTTAGTGTTTCTCCTGGCTAGATCTGCATTGCCTAGAGAGAGTCGGCTTGTTTCGGCTGGACCTCGTTGGTGATGAATTTGGCCCTGAAGGATTTCTGTAATTGATAGAAGCTTTTGATCAAAGCCGGCTCCAGTTTATATTACCACCTGGCAGCCAATGGTCCCAAACTGCTAGGAAATATTCGGCACATGAGGGCCTCGTCGTCTGCATGCAATGTCATGGCTTGCTTGTAGTGACGGATGTGATCGGTGGGGTCTGATTTTCCATCATAGAGAGTGAACGACGGAGCTTTGAACTTTTTGGGCAAGATCGCCCTTGCGATCCGTCGTACAAAGGGATCGTGCTGGTCTTCTTCGTCTGAACTGTTTCGTCTTCTCTTATGCCTTATATGTACACTCTCTTGAGAAGAATTGGTAGCTTCGAGTTGACCCTTCTTTTTGGGCTCCGGGGATAATGAGTCAGAGTCACTGTCAGTGTCCTCTTGTCGGGCTCGAGGTCGTCGACCACCTACCCTCAAAGGTTGTTCCGGATCTTGGCGTATAGCTTGTTTGGACTTCGCTACTTCCAAGGCCAAATCCTGACGGAGACGTTTGTTCTCAGCGATCATTTTCTCTAACCTCTGTTCGTTTTACTTTGCTTGCTCCATAATCGCTTGCATTGCCTCTTGTGCTGATGTCGAGGGTGAAACAAAATTCAAGGCCCTTCTTGCGGTAATATTCTCTGGCCCAAGCATATTGCTTGGAGTGGTTTCATCTTGCGGTGTAGGGTCGATAGTGACAGCTGGTGGATCTTCCATCACGCCCACCATGGATGTGCTTGAGTATTCCCATAGATGGCGCCAATTGTGGGGAAGTGGTTTGGTAATACTCTTCTGATCTTGGGGACGCTCATGATCTTAAGCTAATCACCTGAAAAGGAATAAACACTCCGGTCGGGGGTGCCGGAATTAGCACTCCAACGGGCAAGTCAACCTCTACTCTCTGAATTACTTATATTTTAAGTTAAACGTAATGGTTCTCACATACCTTTCTCTTATTGAAGATCCTGTGTTTATAGTATTATCTTTGGGCCTTAGGGCCTGGCCCACCCCTGATCCTTTATATGTACTTCTACTCGGCTTTTGTTCTACTGGTTAGAATGTCGGCCATTTTATTCGACTCTTCAATTGACTAGGATCAATGCCGAATAGAGGTTATGTTCTAGACCGGATTGGTCCATTCGTCTCTATTGACCTAAGTAAATCCGGCTCCCACAGTAGCTAATATCATGATGTATCACACTTCTCTTTTGAAATTATATATATGTTTCTTACAAAACTATGTTAGAAGATTTTTAAACAATACATTTCTTTAAGCATATGCATTACCACCATAAATCCAACAATCACACAAATCTGACACAATTACTATATGTCTTCTTTTAGCTACAATCAAATGTGGTGTTGCTTCTGTTGGGATTTTTTCTATATATCCCTGAATGTGAACAAAAGGCCACCACACACACACAACAAACAAACAACAATTATACAAAGATTTGTATGATTTTTTTTAAACTGTTGCTAACACTCATAATTAGTATTTTTTGTGACAATTTTTAAATTGTCGTTGAAAATTAACAATTAGTGACATTTTTTAATAGTGTTTGATAAAAAAAACGTCATTAATTCTCACAGAACCTATTGGATAATAACACGTAAGTCTCCCTAAATTTTTTTGGACCAAAATAACATTGATGTGTCCAAATTATCTATTTGTTTAATTATCATTTTTTTTTCTTTTGATCGGCAAAAAAAACCTTTATTAATGAACGAAGATCTCATTACATTAAGAAAAGAAAAAAGATGGGTGCAAAAAGCATAATAGCGAGACACACCAATCTCAACTAGGTTGGCACCAATATGCCCGCCCAATCCATTGCTACCATATTATCCAAAGTTGGTGAGTAACCAACCAACGCAAAGAAAAAACAACAATTCGCAAAACAAAACAGCACAGCAGCACCCCACCAATCTATCCTCTGTTTTCAAAAACCAAGACACGAACAAGAATAAGCATATCAAAACAACACCAAAAATATCATAACAGCACAACACCAAAAATAAACTCTATAGCAGCAACAATCAGCAGTAGCTAGCATCAGCCTAATACCAAGAATAACACTGCAGCAGCAACCATTAGCAGCATCCATAGACAGTAAAACCAAACCCGATATGACACCAAGAATAATACAAATGCGGCACCTCTTCAAGACACCAAACCGAGGAGCTACCAAAAGCAGTAGTTGCATTGCTACACCTCATAATAGTGGCACACAACAGTAAATTTCCTCTCAACAACATCTCACTTGCAGCCATACAGCAAGGACATCCTCCCAACAGGAACTATACACCAACACACTCCACCAGTATCCTACAGACAACTTCTGACCATTAATTAATGTTGTCGAATACCCTTTACATACTCAGATTCTCTGTCATTCTTTCTCTACATTGATCTTCTTTACTTGTTAATTAATGCTTTGTTTCCTTGCATCAATAGGTGTGAGATTCCAAATTTTTGTGTTTTTTCCTTCATGATCACTACAGTTGCACTCCAAATACCCAAGACAGCAAATTGCATCAGCTATTAAGAAAAAGCTCCATTGCTACCCCAAGCTACACCCACTGACAGGCCACCCTAGTAGCCCACCCCTTGAGTTACTAGATGAATTTTCTTACCAGATGAATATTCCTTACAATGTCACCAACAACATAAGAATAACTAGGATCAAATGTTTTCAACCACAGTGCTAATCGAACTTTAATTAGCTCACATAACTCCTCTAGAATTGGTTGCTTGTTAGAAAAAAAATACACTCATTTCTGAGTTTCCACACAAACCATACCACAACTGAAGGGATAGCTCTCCCAAATTGCCATTCATTCTTTATGAAATTCTAGCTCATCCACCATTGAAATAAGCAGTCAACAGATCATGAAGTTGCCCAAGATAGCCCCCACCAGTCAATTATGCATGCCCAAATATGCTATACAAATGGACACAACAGTATTGAATGGTTTACTGATTCCATTTCTGATTTGCAGAAAACACACGATAAGTCCACAAAACACACGATAAGTTCACACTACTCCTCAATACACTAATTCTATTTAGATAATCTGTTGTCTTAGTCTACCTTTCCATGCCAACCAAGTGAAAAATTTGGCTTTGGGTGGAGAAAAATTATTCCATATCAAACTAGCTGCTGTCAAAGTACGCCCAGATTGTAGATCACCCCATTTGTAGGCATTGCTTACCTTGAAACCCCCTACTTGATCAGCCTTCCATCCCACGTGTTCCTCTATATCCATACTTATCCTTGGCCCTACATCTAACCTGTTAGTAAGCCGTACCACTTCTTCTTCCTTCCATGCATGAAGATTTCATCTAAAATTAAAACACCACCTATTTGAACCAACCTTTCTTGAGATCATCACACTCAATGACACCTCTTTCTATGTACTCAATTGATACAATCGAGGAAATTAAGCACACAAACTAGAATCTCCCAACCAATTATCAACCCAAAACTGTACTCTTCTACCATTCCTTACTCTTAGTTCCATATTTTCCATGAAGAATTAAAAAAGTCTAGGATTAGATTGTGCACATCCAGAATGTCCCTCCATATTTTTGAAGTAAAACTTGCTACAGTAGCTGATGGCAGCCACCTCTTACCTATGAATCCATACTTGCTACACACAATTGATTTCCAAAGTGCATCATCTTCCACAGCATACCTCCACCACCATTTGAGTAACATGCACTAATTTGTAAGTCTAATATCTCTAATCCCAAGACCCCTTTTTTGTTTATTCATTGTAATCTCTTTCCATTTGACTAAGATTTTTCTCCCAATTTCTATACCACCCCACAAGAAATTTGCTTGCAGCCTACCAAGTTCCTTAGCCACACTTTCAGGAACCTTAAATAAGGACATATAATAACTGGGTAATGAGGACAGAACATATTTGATGAGGACCACTCTACCTGCAAAAGACAACAGTCTTCTTTTCCAACTTGAGGGCTTTTTCTTAAAATTGTCGATGACTGGTTTCCAAGATAGTTTTCTGCTCGAATTGGAACCAAGTGGTAAACCAAGATATTTAAAAGGCAACTTATGACTTTTGCAGTCAAGTTTAGACACAAAATCCTCCAACAAATCCTTTTCCACACCCACCTCACATACCATACTTTTGTGAAAATTTATTTTCAACCCAGACACAACTTCAAAACACCTTAAGATTCTTTTAATAGCAACAACTTCAGACCACTCAGCATTACACATGATTATAGTATCATCTACATATTGGAGGTAGGATACATTGAAACCTCTATGACCCACATTCACTCCTTTAATGACTCACATGTTTTTTGCTCTTTTCGACATGATATTAAGCTCTTCAGCTAGAACATTAAACAAGAGGAATGAGAGTGGATCACCTTGCCTTAGCCCTCTCTTCGGACAAAACTCATCAAATGAAGAGCCATTCACAAGTACAGATACTCTAGATAAGGCAATGCATTTCTTTATCCAACCCCACCATTTTTCTCTGAAACAAAGTTTACTAACATCTGAAGGAGAAAATTCCAATTACAGTCATATGCTTTTTCAAAATCCAATTTAAGGATCAAACCCTTCTTTCTAGATTTCTTCCACCAATCCACAACTTTATTAGCTGTAAGAACCCCATCCATGATGTTCCTTCCACTCAAGAAGGCTGACTGGGCTTTATCAATCACTACTGGCAACACTTATTTAAATCTGCTTGCTAAAACTTTGGACAGAATTTTGTAGACAGAGTTGATCAAGCTAACTGGTCTATAATCACCAATGGATGAGGGATTATCATTCTTTGGGATAAGAGTTACAAAAGAACAATTCATTCCATACCCCAACCTGCTGGTATCATGAAATTCTTTCATAAACTTCATTATATCATTTTTTATTACCTTTCACCCTTTCTGAATACACAACATGTTAAAACCATCCGGCCCAGGAGTTTTATTCCTATCACACTCTTTTATTGCAGCCCAAACCTCTGCCTCAGTGAACCTTTTTTCTAGAATTTCATTGACTTGACTATGATTCACTTGATTAAAGTAACCTCCAAGTAAGGGCCTGCATCTCTACCTCTCATCAAACTGATTCTTAAAATGGTTGTACACTGCTTGTTTAATATTTGTTGGTTCTTCGACAACACCATCCTCAACCTACAATGAATTGAGCTTATTCCTGCTATGCCTAGTTGTTGCCATTATATGAAAGAACCTTGTGTTCTTGTCCCCTTTTAGTTCCTAATCCAATCTTAACTTTTGTAACCACAACCATTCCTTTCTTTTTCCAAACTTCCATGCTAACACTTTAAGCTCCTTCCATCTTATTACTTCTGATTTGGATAGGGCTCTAGATTCAGCATTTAAATCTAGAGCATGTGCTTCATCTTCAGCCTCTTTAAGCTTAGTTTCCACATTCCCAAACACCTCAATATTTCATTTTTGTAAGGCTAGTTTCAATGTTCTCAGCTTATTTATAATGACATACCTAGCCCAACCTCTTACATGTGTATCTTTCCATATCCTTTTCAATTCTTTAAGAAACATAGGATGCAAAACCCAACCATTTATGAACCTAAAAGGTCTAAGTCCCCAATCTCTATCATCTTTCATCAATAATATGGGGCAGTGATCGGATAAAAATTTGGGTAGCGCCCACACTTTGAATTTGAACCATTGTAACCATTCCAGGTTAACCAAGAATTGATCAATTTGGCTCCAACTCTGAGAATTACCCCATGTGTATTGTCTACCTATCATAGGAACATCCAGTAACTTCACTTTATTTATGAAGTTCCCAAACTCAGATATACCCATATTCCTCCTTGAGCACCCTTTTCTCTCCACAATTGAAGTGATTTCATTAAAATCTCTGCCTAAACACCACGATTTAGGATATGATTCTTTCAATTTGGATAACACCTCCCAGAAATGCCTCTTATCTGTTTCCTCATTTGGTGCATACACATTTCCAATTACACATTCAAAACTCGAATAAACTATACCTGATAACAGAGCAAATCTCCTGGAGCAGCAACAATCGTTTAAAACAAACACTTTAGGATTCCAAATGCAGAATAAACCCTCCACACTGCCTTCAACATCCACGTCCATGAACTCCATCAAGTCGATAGGCCATAGTGACCTAGCAAATCCGTCATCAACTTCTAATCTTTTTGTCTCTTGAAACAACACCATATCACTTTTTTCTTTTGTAAAAACTCCTTAATTCTTCTCCTTTTCTCTACTCTTCCAAGCCCTCTCACATTCCATGACATAATTTTCATTTAATAGCTTCAATCTCTTAAAACTCACCCTCTGGTATAGCTTCAAACACCTCCCTTAATCTTCTTTCCTTCAAGTCTTGCATCATCTTCCTCCTCCATTTGGGTGATCATGTTAGTTATTTCAATTTCTTTTCCTTCCAAAACCAAGCCCAGGGCCTTCCCCAACTTAATTGTTTCCATAGCTTCATATTGAAGGTTTATGTGCCTACCTGAACTGTTACTAATCGACATAGAAACTAAAATTGCAACTACAGCCTCACAAAACATAGCACCTCTCTGGAAACCACCTCTGAAAGTCATGCCTCTTCTTCCAGGCTTTCTTCTTGTTCGAAGCTCTTTCTCCTTTCTTTGCTATTGATTATTTCTACTCACAGATGGTTGGGCTGTGCTTTAAAAGTATCCCTGAGCTATTGGAGAATAATGTTGCTATTTCTGGGTCTCCTTTTAAGTTTTACTTATTGAACCAAATGGTTGATTACCACAACCCAACATAGATCATGGATTGTCATTTGGCCCAAATACCTGCAAATGTGTCTTTTCCACCACACTTGGGCTAACATTTACTATACTAAAACCAGCCCTATTATCAACTAGCCCATTTTGTTCAATATCAGGCTGGCCTTCATCTAATACTACCTTTAGATTTACATTGGGCCTTCTAAAATTAGTCTCACTTAAGTTCCTTATAAGTCCAATTAAACCCATGGCAGTTCCATCTCTCTGTCTTTTTATCTCTTCTATACTCTATACTGCTCTCTCTCACATGCCATTTTTGAGTCCTGAACACTCAATTAATGGTCCCAGAGTAACTTTTTGAGCCGCCACTCTATCATCAATATCATTTACCATTGAAATAGAAGTGAAAAGGTGAGTGTGATCCTTAACCAATCTCTCCACACCAACTTTGCTCCCCCTGTTTAATGCCACATCATCTTGGGCTTCCACCTCATCCTTTGAGCATGCCACGTCTTTGCCATCTTCCATGTTTCCATGGTAATACGCAACACTTTGCTCCTCCCTATTACTATTCCCCTATGACCCTTTCCAACATTGGTTACTGCTAGTGTAACAACCCTCGTACTGATTATCGATAAACTGCTGAATTAACTACTGGTTACTGCTAAACTGAACTAATAATGACTGATAATTGAATTAACTGAAGTACTGAATGGACTGATTGAAATCGAAACTGAAATTGAATAAGTTTATTTATTGAATTGCATATTGCATCTGTTTGATTGAATGACTATCTGTTTGAATTCGTATGTGTAAAATGCTAATTAAATGCCTTATCGGCGGCCGAATTAGGAACCGTTTAGAGTTTTGGAGTCAGTAGAATATTGGTGATTTAATGGTATATTTATCTGAAAATTGATTAGGAATGATTAAATTAGATTTAAACGAATTAATTGTCAAGTTTGACTTAATTACCAAATTGCCATGTGAGTAGCCCATTTGTTTATTATTATTGGAGGGCCTTATTACACTTAACAAACAATTGATCAGCCCCTATTCTTGCATTCCAACCGACCAAACTAGAGAGAGTGAGAGATAAGAGAGAATTGGACTCAAATTGTTGAAATTGCTAGAAGAACTTGAAGATTTGAGGCATAGATTGTATAATTGAGCTTGTCATCTTATAATTCAAGGTCTAAGGTAGCATTCCATCTTCTTATTTTAGTGTTTGAGCTTAATCTTGCATGATTCATGCCCAATTAGAGAGCTAGGCCATGATTTAGTGCAAATAGGTTGGATTATGCTTGAATTGTTGCATGCATGCTTGAATTGGTGCATTTTGAGTTGAATTCATGTTGAAATTGTACATGCATGTTCATGTTTGAGCTAAAGTCCATGTTTTCATTTTGTTTTCCAACTATTGAGCTCATTAGAGCAAGATTTGAACCTTAATTTTGGTTTAAAACTCATGCATTGTATGTTTTGGAATTGTTCTTGAAAATGGGTTTGAATTTTAGATTTAATTGACTCACTTTTGGGGCTTGAATTCATAAATTGGCTTTTGAAACTTGTTATACATTGTTTTGGGATGTATGTTCCAGAATTTGGGCCCAAGAGGTCGAGAATTGAGTTGAGAATGCTTGGTTTGAGCTTGGAAGGCAAATCTGGAAATTCCAGATTTGGCTTCTTTGCTCGAGCGAAGGATTCCTCGCTCGAGCGACCAACGTTTCCTCTGAGCCACGCTCGAGCGAAGGATTGGTGGCTCGAGCGTAAAAATCGAGCATCCAGTACTTTTACTGTTTCATCAGACCGCTCGAGCGAAGGATTGTTCGCTCGAGCGAAGCCTTTGATTTTGCAACCTCGCTCGAGCGAAGGAAGGCTCGCTCGAGCGAGACCCCTGTTTTCAGCAACTTTTGAAAAATGCCTTCCAACTGTATTTTTGCATCCTCATCCCATCCTAGGCATTCTTAGGCCTAGTTTAAGACATCTTAATGAGGATTTAGACATAGAACCACACCGAGGAAATTTAGGGATTTAATTATCATCCCTGCATCGTGAAACTTAGTGTGTGTTCTACTTGTTATCTGTTTAGGGTTGGCTCTCGGAGACGCGCTCTAGCTGCTATTAGCCGAATCTCTGTGAGTAACGATTGTATAAAGATATGTTCAAAATGGTTATCTTTTGAATCTTTGGAATCGAACTGTTTATTGAAGCGATATTGTTTCTTGAATGAATGTATGTCCTGTATTCGATCTGTCTTGTGGCATCCTTAGCACCTACTATTCTTTATTCTGAGATCTGTCGGTTCCTTATGGAACCATACTGCTTACTAATTGATGGCCATCATTCTTTGTTAGATGCAGTCTGTTAAGACCGGTCCTTTGGACCTCTTGTTCATAGGCTAATGGGTGTACCACATATGGTGATTGATCAAATCTTGAAAATCAAATCTTGCTTAATGAATGATTTCATTCTTTGTAAGGACATTCATTCATAACCTCTTTCGCATTATGTTATTCATGGGCTTTAGCTCACTTTGTTTATATATATATGTAGGTTCTCGGCTGACGGGCCAGGAGCTAGGGCGTGGGTTGGTCCCCGCTTTGTCAAGCGACCTATGTGCCTCCTTTGTGAGGTTCGAGTTGCCACGCGATGGCTTGGGGTGTTTTATTGTCCCCACTGTCTCCTCCTTTGTTTTTGTACTCTCAGTATAGGCTCTCTCTTGTTTTCTTGTCTTGTTATCGAGGATTAGGTCCCGTCTTGAATGTTTGTATATGATTGTATAGATTGTCTTGTTTGAACTGTATGAATGCATAAAAATGTTTTTGGCATCTGATTGTCCAGCTCTATGGACACTAGTTATTTCTTGTATTGGCTTCCGCGGAATACATACTCTGTTTAGCGTATTCTTTGTTTAGCGGGCCTTGATAATCTCGGATTCTTGGCGATTCTGATGCTAAACCCATAGGGCCGGTTTGGGTAAATGACAGTGGTATCGAGCGATACTTAACCACGAGTTATACACTTTTACGTGTCCAAATGAGCTATAGGGTGTCCTAGAAAAGTAATTAGGGCATCTCATGAACTTGAAAAGTGTGTGCTTATGGTCGATCGATTATATGTTAAAATGTTAAAACTGTTTCATTATACAACCGCTTATCATGATAAGCTGTTATAAGCTTATAGTGAAATGGATAACGCAAACACTGCAAATGAACCTGAATCATCAACCTCTGAGGCCAGAATGGCCAGACTTGAACAAATGATGCGACTGATAATTGAAAGACTGGATCAACAACCGAACCAACAGCCCCCATCTCCTCCTCCTCCGGTGCGACCGGAACAGAATGTACAGAATGTGAATGCTAATGAGGTGGACATTATTGCACTGACTCAGAAATTCAGCAAGATGAAACCGCCGTCCTTTCAGTGAGGCTTAGAACCATTAAAGGCTGAAGCTTGGGTGCTTGAAACAGAAAAATTGTTTGAAATGTTTCCGTGCTCAAGCCAATAAAAATCTTGTTAGCAACCTTCACCCTTGAGAAGAAGCAAGAAGGTGGTGGATGTTGACCAGCGATCACGAATACTATTGTGACTTGGGCTCGGTTCAAGGAGTCCTTCTTTGAAAAGTATTTTCCCGGTGCATCGAGAGACGTAAAAGTGGTGAGTTTGAACAATTTGAGACAAGGCAAAGTGTCGATTCGAGTATGAGAAGAAATTCTTGAACTTGCTAGGTATGCACCACACATGGTGGACACCGATTATAAGAAGGCGAGGAGGTTTGAAGGCGGCCTTAGTGTTGCTATACAGACCGAATAAATGTTTTGAAGCGCCAACTTTGTGGGTGTTCTCGATCGGGCATTGATGGCGAGGCGAATATTGCGAAGTGAAACAATCAAACGCCAACAACCGAGTGGCAAGGAAAAAGCGGGGTTTCAAATTTAAGAAAGGCAAGCATAACCCAAGAACCAAGAAAGCAGAATCTGAGTCGACGACTAGCCCCACCAAGGGAGTGGGTTTACTCCACCCTCCGTATGTGGCAACAAGCACAAAGGGTTTGCTACCAGTTTCGAGCTTGTTTCGTGTGGCAAGGTGGGCCATGAAATTAAAGATTGTCCTCCGCCCCGCAAGCGATAGTAAAAGCACCAAGTCGCAAAGATCGGTGCAACACCAAAACCGAACCCCAAAGCTACCGAGAAAGAGCCTATGAGGCAGGGCCGAGTGTTCGCCCTAGTAATGCGGAGACGGCAAAACACCGAGATCAAGTGTGTCAGGTATCCTCTCTATCTGTGCTCAAAATGCATATGTATTGATTGATTCGGGGTCTACACACTCATATGTGTCGCATGCTTTTTCACGGAAATTGAATAGATCCTTAGAACCCATGAATTACTTGCTAGCCGTATCATCACCTGTTGGGGGATCCATGACATGTGCATATATGTATCCTGCTTGTGAGATTATTGTTGGGGATATGCATCTATTTATTGATTTACTGTCATTGAATATCGATCACTTTGATGTAATATTGGGGATGGATTGGTTACAAAAGTATCATGCCACTATAGACTGTGTAGCAAAACAAGTATTTTTCCGTCCACCGGGTTTGCCTGAATTTGTGTTTAATGGGAGTGGAGTAGGACCTCCTCCGTATCTGATTTCTTCTGTGAAAGCTGTTAAACTGATTAGGAAGGGGTATAAAGGATATCTGTGTTCTGTGCTGACTGTGCCAACTAAAACTGATGTGAATTGTATTCCTATAGTCAGAGAATTCCCAGATGTATTTCCAGATGATTTGCCAGGGGATTTGATTGACAGGGAAATTGAATTTACTGTGGATGTGATCCCGGGTACACAGCCGATATCTGTAGACGTCCCCGAACGCATCCCGGGGAAAGGGAGTGCGAGTCCCCCCCGTTCTGGTTCGATATTGGGTCACTACAGTTCGAAGGACTCAAATGTCACGGTTCTTAATCTTGAACCGAAGAGTCCAAATCTGGCAAATCGTTTTGAGAAAAATAGATTTTTAGAAAAGAAGTGCCAAAATGGACTGCTTCGCCAGATACAGAGTTGCCACCTAAATATTTTAAAATGGGAAATTTAGGAAACCCTGACTTGGTGCCAAAAGGCCACGTGTCCGTCATCACCAAAGTTGTCTCGGTTCGGGAACTTGGGTACGATTGGGGAAGGTCACTTCGTGAGCACCCCCGCTCACCCGGTCAAAGACCGGCCTCTACTAACCATGATATCCGTTTTTGAAAACATTGTATGTTCTTATTCCGGTTATTAGCCTAGGTTACTATGTGATGCGCACAGCATACAAGTATAGACTGAATCGCCTGAATTGGAACAAAACATTTCATGTTTGTTTGTTTGAAAATGGTTTGATGGTGCTACCCGTAGGTAGGCTAAGACGTGGATTTGCCACCCTCGGGTGGGCTTAGAAAACATGATTTTGCCACTATCTAGTGGGCTTAAAACAAACATTTGATGAATTGTCCCAATTCAAGTAACTCAACCTCCACCCACAGGCATTCAAGGCAGTTATATCATATAAGCATCTAGCCTCATGGTAAGCATGCTATCATGGCAGTCACTCACACGCATGCAAGGATGCTAAAGCGTAAAACTCACCGAGTACTCCAAGCCAAAACAAAAGCCGATTAGAAATCCATGCATGGATCCTAAGTATACAGAATTGCCTAATGCGACACATGCAAAGATGCAAACTATAGCAGGCTCGGCTATTCTAAACATGGCATGTGAAATGCAACAACTAACATGTATTCAATTTGGAATTGAAATACAAATGCAGTTTGTATGATGTGCCGAGCCCGGTGCGTGCAAAACAGATGAATGATGCAAACATGTCATTACATCAGTATGCTAATTGAAACATGCCCTATATCTAACCATCATAAGCGGGTAAATAAAAGGGAGAAAGAAGTGGGGGTTGGAAGACATACATCACACTCACCCACACTCTTATTACAATTATGCCCTCGCACAGAGGGTCCGAATAAATAATAATACAGTCCGAAATAAATATACAAATTCCTAATTAATTAACAAATTAACTAAGAAAAAACTGTAAACTGGCATGCAAGCCAGGGGCTGCCTTGACTCCGCTCCGGATAATGAAATAATGCATGTTGAGCTGCTTTGCGCGGAAATCCACTGGGATGCCCCAATTAGCCTCTGTTTGCACCTTTCCTTGAAATGCGTGCCAGACTTCAAAAAGTTGCTGATTCTTCATTTTGCTATAACAGAGAGCAGGAAAGGGGCATAGCAATGTATTTCACAAATATATGCATGCCTCGATCCTCGTGCCACCAATCACGCATCTCGATGCATGATGGCCGAGGAGTCGGATTGCACAACTCAATATGGGGTGAATGCAGATGAATACTACAGCAAAACCTAACTCCATCATGGGTAATCCGGAGTATCGGTGACTTGGGAATTGAGACCCGTTCCGTCACTCGGAGTACGAAACGTGCCTCGTTTCCCGTGCCCGGGCTAACTCCTATCCCGAACACAATGCAATATGCATCATATGTATGAAATGCAACTAAGATACAATCCTAACATACACAATGCTATGAAAATGAGATGTCTCGGAATGCGTACACACGGGCACGCAAACTGAGGAAATGATCCTAAGGCATAAAATGGCCTACGCAATGCAATTGGACTTACACTAACATGAGAGAGACTCAGCCACACTCACATAAGAGGCCGTCAGATAAAAATAAAGTGCCTCGAAATGCGTGCATACGGGCACGCAAACCGAGGCAATGGCATAAAGGCACGAAACGGCCTGAAATATGATATACAATGAGACTAAAATGAGATGTCTCGAAATGTGTGCCCACGGGCACGCAAACTAAGAAAATGGCATACAGAATGCAATAGGACTAAAATGAGATATGCGATGCAATATGGGCTTATACCAACATGAGAGGGCCTCAGCCACATTCACATAGGAGGCCATCGGATGAAACTGAGGTGCCTCGAAATGCGTGCGCACGGGCACGTAAACCAAGGCAATGGCACTAAAGTATGAAACAGCACTCCAAATGCAGATTGGACTTATACTAACCTGAGAGAGCCTCAGCCACACTCACATAAGAAGCCAATGGATGAAAAACAAAGTGCCTCGAAATGCGTGTACACTGGCACGCAAATCGAGGCGATGACATAAAGGTATAAAATGGCATACACAATGCAAATGGACTTACACTAACATGAGAGGGCCTCAGCCACACTCACATGAGAGGCCGAGAGATGAAAATGAAGTGCCTCAAAATGCGTGTACACGAGCACGCAAACCGAGACAATGGCATACGGAATGCAATGAGACTAAAATGGCATACAGGATGCAAATTGGACTTACACTAACATGAGTGAGCCTCAGCCACACTCACATAAGAGGCCGAGAGATGAAAATGAAGTGCCTCGAAATGCGTGCACACGGACACGCAAACCGAGGCAATGGCATACGGAATGCAATGAGACTAAAATGGCATACAGGATGCAAATTGGACTTATACTAACATGAGTGAGCCTCAGCCGCACTCACGTAAGAGGCCGAGAGATGAAAATGAAGTGCCTCGAAATGCGTGCCCGCGAGCACGCAAACCGAGGCAATGGTCCTAAGGCATGAAATGACATGAAAAATGATATGCAAACATGCAAATGGAATTTCAGCACTCACAAATGATGCAAAACAGTCCCGAAAGGTGGGGAAATGACACTAAATGCACGGAATGGTCCCGAAATGCAATATTAAGCACCCGAAATGGCCTACAGCCATACTAAACGTGCATAATTGGTACATGACATGCAAAATAGTAGCAAGGAAGCCCCAAAATAGCATTTTTTTCAGTACAAAACATGGTGAAATAGTGAGCATAGATAGGACAACAATGGCATACAAAAATGAGGGCCAAGAGAGGGGTATTGAAACAAGTGATGTATGCGATGCTCAAACTGAAAAATTTCCTTCTAAAACACTGATGAGGGACTAAAAATATGCACATTTACTGTTTATGACAACCCTCAAATCGGTATGAAAACTTGCTAAAAATGTCATGCAAGAATGAAGCCAACAAAGGCTAGAACATGAGGTATGCCAAACATTCATCAAACAGCCTTGGACCCTTAACAAAAGATGACAAGAAGGCCAAAATGTGACTCTTTCCAGACCTGATAATGGCCAAAAACAGAAGCAAAATAGGCCTAACAAAGCATGCAAAATGAGGGCCAAAGAGGGGTATAATGACAAGTATAACATGGAGACCCCCAATGAAGTTTATCCCTTCTAAAATGTTGTATAGGGACATAAAATAAGCCTACTCACAGATCATGAAATTCTCCAAAACAGATCGCACAGAGGCTAAACAAATCATGCAAATTTACGATAAATATGAGAGATTATGAAACAAGTGCATGATAGATAGGCCAAACAGGGTTGAGACCTTCTTCAATGTTGAAGAGGGGCTCAAAATAGGCCCACTCACAGTTTATATCAGGCTCATAAATAGATCACACATGAACTAAAAAAAGCATGCAAGATATTGACATACAAAATGATATTGAAGAAAGTGCATCATAGAGGGCTCAAACAGGGTTGAGCCCTTAAACAAACATGTAGAATAGCTCAAAATAAGTCCCCTTTCAGTTAGGGCCGGAGTCCAAAACAGTGAGCAAGTAGGGTAGAGGAATGGTGCAAAAAAAAGTGCCAAAAGAGGGTGATTGATACTTACCCTTGAAGATCACACTCTTGTTGCTTCTTGGCTCAAGTTTGCTGCTCCTAAGCCTCTGAAAAACCCTTCCTTGCATCTGGAATGGAGTGGTGGTGGTAGAGCTTGAAGATGATGAAGAAATGGAGCCTAAACTTGAAGATTTGAGAGAAAAATGGAGAGATAGAGATAGATATCAATGTATATCCTTGAGAGAAATTTTCCAACCCTCCTACAAGAGCTGGGAGGCCAGCTATATAGGCAAGAAAATCGGAGAAAAGGTGGGCAAAAGGTGCTTTAGTTGCAGTGGCGGCGGCTGGAAATGGTGGCCGGCCGGCAAGGTAAATAGAAGAAAAATAAGAGAGCTGGCCGGCCATGAAGCCCCAAGTTATCTTTCCAATGCCGCAAACCTTGCATTAAAATTCCTCCTGAGAAAAAGTTATGCCGCTTCAGAAGCCAAGCAGATTCACCCAACCGGACTTCAACCAACCATATCTCCTCCCGGATTTGGACTTAGGAGATTCTTGAGTGCAAAATGAAGCCCCAGTAAGCTTTCCAATGGTGGTGGCCTCACATTTTAATTACTCTTGTACGAGAGTTACGCCTGCTTCGTGAAGCCGCTGCAGACTTTTCTCCTTCCCGGATTCATCTTTGAACCACCTTTGACCAAGCAGAAAGTCGGTTCTTTGAGACAATTGGCCTCCCACCCCCAAAGGATCTTCCCGGTGATAAAACAGAGGTACCGCCAAAATGAACAAAACCGATGCAAAACAAATGCTCGGTGGTCAAAACACGCAGCTCGGGGTCGAAAAATCGCAAACCGAAAGTGGTGTTTGGCCACAAAGTGGGTATCTAAGACCCCAGTGTCCCTCGAAAGGGAGTAAATGAGATGTATGCCAAGAACCAGAGGAATCGGAGATGGTTGGGTGGTCCCGAACCGAGGCACACGGCCTGACGGCTCCAAAAACGGGGAACCGGGCCCCGGAATGGGCAAAATGGCCTACAACCACGAAATGTAGCCCGCAGCCACTGAGAGATGGTCTACGGGACCTCTCCCTCCCCTCAGGAAAGAAAACAGAGAAAATTGAGTCTGGTTCGCAAACCGAGGCAAGGCACAGAAGAGGGTTCGGAAGTCCGGAGGCAGGGCGCACGGCCGCGACTCTGAGACTTCTGAACGAGCACAATATGCAACATCACCGAGCGCTCAATCGGTGACGTCTGAGTCTTAAGGTCGGTCAAAAATGGGGTGTCTACAATATCGAAAGCTCCTTACCGAATGACCCCAACTGAACTGAAAGAATTGAAAGTGCAATTACAAGAATTGTTAGACAAGAAGTTCATCAGGCCCAGTACTTCACCATGGGGTGCACCTGTTTTGTTTGTAAAGAAGAAAGACGGCTCACTGAGGCTGTGTATTGATTACCGCGAACTGAACAAGGTAACTGTAAAGAATAAATATCCATTACCGCGTATTGATGATTTATTTGACCAGTTACAGGGTGCACAACTGTTTTCCAAGATTGATCTTAGAACGGGGTATCATCAACTGAAAGTTAGGCCGGAAGACATCGATAAAACTGCTTTTAGAACGAGGTATGGCCACTATGAATTTTTAGTTATGCCGTTCGGAGTCACGAATGCCCCTGCTGCATTTATGGACCTCATGAACAGAATTTTTAAACCATACCTTGATGATTTCATTGTGGTATTCATTGATGACATACTGATTTATTCTAAGACTAGAGAAGAACATGAACACCATCTGAGACTTGCCCTGCAAACCTTAAGAGAGTAGAAACTATATGCTAAATTGTCCAAATGTGAATTTTGGCTTGATCATGTTATGTTTTTGGGACATGTTGTTAGCAAAGATGGAATCTCTGTTGATCCATGAAAATTGAAGTCGTGAGTGGTCGCCTAGACCAACGAATGTAATCAAGTCAAGCTTTTGGGGACTGGGTATTACAGAAGATTTGTCAAAGATTTTTCCAAAATTGCCTTACCACTGACTCAGTTGACTCAGAAGGGGACACCGTTTGACTGGACTGACCAAAGGGAATCGGCATTCCAAGAGTTGAAAACTCGACTTGTAACTGCACCGGTCCTTACCCTACCTTCAGGTACGGATGGTTATACTGTATTTAGTGATGCTTCTCATAAGGGTTTGGGGTGTGTTTTAATGCAGAATAGGAGAGTTATTGCTTATGCTTCCCGACAGTTGAGACCACATGAAAATAACTACCCGACCCATGACTTAGAACTTGCTGCAGTAGTATTTGCACTAAAAATTTGGCGTCACTATTTGTATGGAGCAACATGTGAAGTGTATACTGACCACAAGAGCCTGAAGTACTTTTTCACTCAGAAAGAACTGAATATGAGACAGCGGAGATGGCTTGAACTGATAAAAGATTATGACCTACAGATTCTGTACCATCCGGGAAAAGCCAACACCGTTGCCGATGCTTTGAGCCGAAAATCGATTGGGAACTTAGCTTGTTTGCTGACTGGACAGAAGGAGTTGCTTTGTGACCTTGAAAAGTCTGAAATTGAAATTGTTTTGAAAGAACAAGGTGGAACCTTAGCTGCTATTTTTGCTCAACCAGCATTAATTGAAGAAATTAAGGAGAAACAACAACTGGATGATTACTTGAAAAAGGTTATTGAAGAAAGAGATTCTAAACCGAGACCGGGGTTCAAATTTGAAAACAATGTATTGAAATTTCAAGAAAGACTGTGTGTGCCGAATGACACTGAATTGAAAAGAAGAGTACTGCAAGAGAGCCACAATTCAAAATTGTCTATCCACCCGGGGAACACGAAAATGTACCAAGATCTGAAACGGAATTTCTGGTGGCCGGGAATGAAGAATAAAATTGCTGACTTTGTGTCCAAATGTCTTTACTGCCAACAAGTCAAAGCCGAACATCAACGACCCGCGGGCTTACTGCAACCCTTACCCATACCAGAATGGAAATGGGAGCATATCACGATGGATTTCATTGTTGGATTACCTCGCTCCAGAAAAGGTATGGACTCTATTTGGGTTATTGTTGATTGATTGACTAAATCTGCACACTTTCTACCTGTCAAGACAATTTATAATGCGGACAAATTGGCTGTTATCTATATTGACGAAATTGTGAGATTGCATGGAGTGCCTGTATCTATTGTTTCGGGGATTCAAGTTTACATCAAGGTTACAGCGAGCCCTCTGACGCATTGGGTCTTGAATTGAGGTTGAGTAGTGCCTATCATCCTCGCATGGATGGATGATCGAAAGGACCATCCGGACTCTAGAGGATCTCGAGAATGTGTGTCCCTGGATTTTCGGAATTGGGAAAGTCATTTGCCGTTGGCTGAATTCGCCTACAACAACAGCTACCATTCGAGTATTGGAATGGCGCCTTTCGAGGCATTGTATGGCAGAAAATGTAGATCTCCAATTTGCTAGGCAGAAGTTGGAGATGGGTCTTTGCTTGGGCCTGAGATTGTATATGAAACAACTGAAAAGATAAAACCGACTGACAAGAAAGACCTAAAAGCGCATGAGTAAACAGAAAAGTTATGCGGATGTCAGAAGACGGGACAGAGAGTATGAAGTGGGTGATCACATGTTTGTGAAAGTGACACCAATGAAAGGCCACACTCGTTTTGGAGTCAAAGGCAAGTTAGCGCCAAGGTATGTCGGACCGTATCAGATTATTGAGAAAATCAATCCGGTGGCGTATCAAGTTGCACTTCCTCCTGAAATGGAGCATATACACAACGTCTTCCACATATCTATGTTGAGAGATTATCTCCGGGATCCCTTCCACGTGATTGAGCCTACTCGTATCGTGTTGAGTGATGACTACACTTACGAGGAACGGCCTATACAGATTGTGAACCGACGGATCAAGAAACTGAGAAACAAAGAGATCCCGCTAGTGAAAGTTGATTGGCAGAACCATGGTGGTGTGTATGCCACTTGGGAAAGGGAAGATGACATGGCGAAAAGATATCCTAATTTGTTCCCGCTGAACCCTATTTTCTTCCAGACTGAAGGTAACTCGAGTTTAGAGGACTAAACTCCTTATAAGGAGGGGAGACTGTAACAACCCTCGTACTGATTATCGATAAACTGCTGAATTAACTACTGGTTACTGCTAAACTGAACTAATAATGACTGATAATTGAATTAACTGAAGTACTGAATGGACTGATTGAAATCGAAACTGAAATTGAATAAGTTTATTTATTGAATTGCATATTGCATCTGTTTGATTGAATGACTATCTGTTTGAATTCGTATGTGTAAACTGCTAATTAAAAGCCTTATCGGCGGCCGAATTAGGAACCGTTTAGAGTTTTGGAGTCAGTAGAATATTGGTGATTTAATGGTATATTTATCCGAAAATTGATTAGGAATGATTAAATTAGATTTAAACGAATTAATTGTCAAGTTTGACTTAATTACCAAATTGCCATGTGAGTGGCCCATTTGTTTATTATTATTGGAGGGCCTTATTACACTTAACAAACAATTGATCAGCCCCTATTCTTGCATTCCAACCGACCAAACTAGAGAGAGTGAGGGATAAGAGAGAATTGGACTCAAATTGTTGAAATTGCTAGAAGAACTTGAAGATTTGAGGCATAGATTGTATAATTGAGCTTGTCATCTTATAATTCAAGGTCTAAGGTAGCATTCCATCTTCTTATTTTAGTGTTTGAGCTTAATCTTGCATGATTCATGCCCAATTAGAGAGCTAGGCCATGATTTAGTGCAAATAGGTTGGATTATGCTTGAATTGTTGCATGCATGCTTGAATTGGTGCATTTTGAGTTGAATTCGTGTTGAAATTGTACATGCATGTTCATGTTTGAGCTAAAGTCCATGTTTTCATTTTGTTTTCCAACTATTGAGCTCATTAGAGCAAGATTTGAACCTTAATTTTGGTTTAAAACTCATGCATTGTATGTTTTGGAATTGTTCTTGAAAATGGGTTTGAATTTTAGATTTAATTGACTCACTTTTGGGGCTTGAATTCATAAATTGGCTTTTGAAACTTGTTATACATTGTTTTGGGATGTATTTTCCAGAATTTGGGCCCAAGAGGTCGAGAATTGAGTTGAGAATGCTTGGTTTGAGCTTGGAAGGCAAATCTGGAAATTCCAGATTTGGCTTCTTCGCCGAGCGAAGGATTTTCGCCGAGCGACCAACGCTTCCTCGAACCACGCGGCGAAGCATTGGTGGCTCGGCGTAAAATCGAGCATCGATTACTTTTCTTGTTTCATCGACGCCGGCGAAGGATTGTTCGCCGGCGAAGCCTTTGATTTTGCAACCTCACTCGAGCGAAGGAAGGCTCGCTCGAGCGAGACCCCTGTTTTCAGCAACTTTTGAAAAATGCATTCCAACTGTATTTTTGCATCCTCATCCCATCCTAGGCATTCTTAGGCCTAGTTTTAGACATCTTAATGAGGATTTAGACATAGAACCACCGAGGAAATTTAGGGATTTAATTATCATCCGCCTGATTGTGAAACTTAGTGTGTGTTCTATTTGTTAACTGTTTAGGGTTGGCTCTCGGGGATGCGCTCTAGCTGCTATTAGCCCAATCTCTGTGAGTAACAATTGTATAAAGATATGTTCAAAATGGTTATCTTTTGAATCTTGGAATCTGCTTATCGAACGATATTGTTTCTTGAATGAATGTATGTCCTGTATTACAGACATTGTGGCATCTTTAGCACCTACTTGTTTCGTTACAGAGATCTCTGTCGGTTCCTTGTGGAACCATCTTTTCTTGATTGATGGCCATCATTCTTGTTGGATCTGTTAAGACCCGGTCCTTTTGGACCCTCTTGTTCATAGGCTAATGGGTGTACCACATATGACCGTTGATCAAATCTTGAAAAGTGAAATCTTGCTAATGAAGATTTCATTCTTGTAAGGACATTCATTCATAACCTCTTTACGTATTATGTTATTCACTGGGCTTTAGCTCACTGTTTATATATATATGTAGGTTCTCAGCAGCCAGACCGAAGCTAGGAGCGTGGGTTGGTCCCCAGTTTTGTCAAGCCAGCCTATGTGCCTCATTGTGAGGTTCCGAGTTGCTACGCGATGGCTTGGGGTGTTTTTATTGTCCCCACCTGTCTCCTCACTGTTTTGTACTCTCAGTATAGACCGCTCTTGTTTTATCAGACATTATCGAGGGATTAGGTCCCGTACTGTTTTGAACTGTATGAATGCATAAAAATGTTTTTGGCATACAGATTGTCACAGCTGTATGGACACTAGTTATTTACTGTATTGGCTTCCGCCAGCCACATACTCAGACTTTTAAAGCGTATTCTATCGTTCAGTGAGCCTTTAATCTCGGATTCTTGGCGATTCTGATGCTAAACCCATTGGGCCGGGTTTGGGTCGTGACAGCTAGAAGTACCATGGTGCAACTGTGATCCAACACCATGATTACATTTTTCAACTACCCATATTGGGTAAGAACTACCTTTACTATCCAAGATGACCAATTTATCAATACGTTCCAAATGTAATGACCAAATTCTTATTCTACCATGCTTCAAGGAATCCATGTTTAGAGTACTTCATCAATCTCCACGACATCTCCCCATACTTATCCTATCTTTTGAAATTTTTACTTATTCCACAAGCTTAAAGGGACACCATAACAACTAAGCCAAACTATTCTGTCATTGTCTACTCTCATCCTCTTTCCCAATTAGTGTACGACTCACACCAATCATGCATCCATTCACCTAACTCATTCATCTTGGGCTTCATATTAGCTGTTGAAGCAAAGGATAGGTAGACTATTCTCCCGCCACCTTCTCAAACTTTTAGATTTGTCCACCCTCTGTGCTGGAGTTTGTTTTGAAAAGCTACACAACTACAATTCCTTCGCAGCTTGACTATTACACTTTCATATAGCCACCCATTTCTATACTCCTCTGCTTGGATTCTAGTATCACTTCTGTATCTTGCAGTCAGTTCTTTTAACACTTCAGCATAGGATCTTCTTTGTACACCTCCAACAGTTTCAAACCTTCTTGCTGCTTCTCTTTCTTGCTTCGCTGGCTCTTGTCGCCTGTGGAGTTGTTCCCTACCACCCTTCTCCATTCTAAAATCTGTCTTCTTCACCTTTAATGTCTTGTCTTCACACCAAGCTCCATGAGCTTTTTGGATAGCAACCTCGGCAGCTACTGGACAATCAAAACGAACAAAACCAAACATGGACTATGTTGCTTTCCTCTTGTTTGGGATGAAAACATTCTTCACAACCCCAAAGTTTACAAACATAGCACACAAACCTTAAGGACTCATAGAATCAGAAATATCATCAACAAAGCCTGTATGTATGTTTGATGATGAAGCAAGTCTCCCAAATCTTTTTCTGAACACCAGTTTCCATCCTCCTCCTCTTTGAGCTGCCATTTTTAAGAAGTTTAATATATTTATGTTTAATTTGTCTAAACGTCACTTATTTTCCCAAATATCATCTATCTATTCACATGTCACTTATTTGTCCAAATGTCTCCTATTTCTACACATATATCTATTCACTTATCTGTTCAATGTTACCTACATATCCACATGTCACCTATCTATCTAAATATCACATATTTGTACACATGTATCTATTCACTCATCTATTCAATATTACCTATCTATCCATCTCACCACATCAATTGGCGTTGACAGCCCTCGATGACTTTTCAAACAAATTTTTCAATGACTTTCCAATAATTTTCTAAATAACTTTTCATTGGTATGAATTTTTCATCAATTAATCTTAAAAATTATTATAATTTAGTTGAAATAATTACACTTCTCTAAATCCCAAATCCCAAGTGCGTGGTAAGTTCAGTGTTGATAAGTGTCTCATAAAGTTTAGTTATGAATAGCTCCACATACATTACTAAGGGTTTAGTAAACCCCAATAAAAAAATTTAAAAAAAAAATTCATTATGAAAATTTGTTTATATATAATTTTCGGTATAGGAACAATTTCTCTGCAGTCCACTTTTAGTGAATTGCATCGTGTAGTTTGCCCAATCTAGTCTATTAGATTTATTTATTTTGATAATTTATTTAATTATATTTTAATTTATTTAAAAGAGAAAAATAAAATTTAAAATTTATTTTGATGATTTATTTATATTTTAATTTATTTAAAAAAGAAAAATAGAATTCAAAATTTATTTTGATGATTTATTTAATTATGTTTTAATAGAATCCAAAATTTATTTTGATGATTTATTTAATTATGTTTTAATTTATTTGAAAGAGAAAAATATAATCAAAATTTATTTTGTCTCATTATTTCTCATCTAAACTTTCATCCTAAATATTATTTGAATGTATTTAATATTTGCTTAAATCAGGAGTTTATTTCAACCCAAAAATAATGCCCAAACTAGAGGTTCAAACAGCTCAAAATAAAGGTTCAAACAGCCCAGCACAGCAACATGCCAAAAGGTTCAAGTGGAAGATATTCAAATTAGTAATAATGGAGTGGAAGATATTCAAATTAATAATGATGGAGTGGAAGATATTCAAATGAATACAAAACGACTATAAGTTTCATTATATATACCAAAGCCTCTGATCTGAACAAGTTACAGAAACCAGAAAATATTCTTTGATCTAAAATCACTTTCATCTATTCTCTGAAAAATTTTCTGAGAAGTGTTCTTCAATTTTTATTTACATCCTCTCTCAGAAATTATACATTAAGTCGTATAGCTTTAAGCCCATCTTTCCTGTGTGAGGATTACAGAAAAATCAGAGTCTCATTTTTATATCTATCTTTGAGAGATAATTCTTGTAGCTTTCTGTGAAAGCAAAAACACCTTCTTTTCAATCCTGGAAGAGTGTAGTACTCTTAGTGTTTTTTTAGACTTAGAAAGTCTGTGTAAAATCCGTAAAGGATTGCTGCATCTGTGAAAAGGTTGCCAGCACCCTGTGAAGCTAGAGAATAGTGGAAAATCTCAAGTAAAGCTTGAGGAGTGGACATAGGCCGAGTTGAAGCCGAACTACTATAAATTTGTTTGCCTCTCTCTCTCTCTCTCTTATCTCTTTATTTTATTTAAACTGCCATAACTATATTTCATATTTTTATTGTACAAAAATCATTAATTGACATAGTTATTAGAACACTTGTTTTAATTATTTTTATTTCATTAACTATATTTATCTATTGTGCTAGTCATAATTTTTATTAGGGTACTATTATTTTTATTTGTAAAAACCTAATTCACCTCCCTCTTAGGTTGTCTTTTGGGTAACATAGTCTCACCTCGATAATCCGAATTGTACATGGTTCATTGATTAGATCATTCATACCAAAAATTAAGTTATCAAATATCAGTACGCACATTGAACCAGATTTTTCTCTAAACCTTAAACCTTAAAAAAAATTAACAATCAATTCTGAAAATAATGCATCATATTCATTTTTTCAAAGCTAGAGACCCCGTGAAGTAAATTATGGCACATATGGTCCAACCTATTGGAAGAGAATCAACAAATTCCTTTTCGGGAGTGATTCATCCTTAATGAATGCAGCATACAACTCGCCGTTGTACTGCACTCTCCAAGTGTCCTAATTAGCCAACTTTATTGAGAAAGACTATTATTTTTTAGGTCAAGGGGTGGATAAAATGAAAGATATGCACTAACTTAAACTAACTAAAATAGAATTTTAGAATTTTTTATTTTTACTTATTCTGAGGCTTTCCTAAATACTTCAAATATTCAAATCACGAAGTCACAATTGGTCAAATAATATGACTAAATTACTAGTAAAAAATGAATAGGCCCAAAGAAATAAGCTTTCATTGCTGGTGTTCTTTCTGATCTCTACGCATTTCACCGCTCCACCGAAAATTCCCTCTACCTCTACCGATGGGAGCTCCTCTAGAAGAAATAACACATTGATCTAGTCACCACCAGAGCCACAAAAGGCTATCTAAATTGATTCATTTTTTACGATAAGCTCCAATTGGATCATAGAAATTACAAAAAAAAAAAAAAAAAAAGGTTTTAATTTTTTAAATGGATGATCTACTCGACATGTTCTAGAAGATGAAAAGTTTGAATTATTAAGATACACCTGAAGTGAGCCCACAGTGGGCAAACTGCATGATGCAATGCAATCCACAAAAGATGGACGACGGAGAAGTTGTTCACTTTAGGTAATATGAAATTTACTAATTAATAAAAATTTAACCCTGTTGATGACTTAAAAAAAAAAAAAAAAAAAGAGTTAACCTAGTGGGATTGGTTCCGAGATTAGTCGAGATGCGCATAAGTTGGTTCAGACACCTGATTATAAAAAATCAAATAAAAACATAACAAATAATTGAAACAAAGAAAAGCACCCCCCAAAAAAAAATAATTTGTAGTCCAAATTCATTTTAATCTTGAACTCCATCATACATAAATTGAATTTAAGCCACATACTTTTTATTTTATATTTTAACTTTGCTATTTCTGAATTCTTTATCTCTAGCATTACTCTCTAATTAGACTTTAATAAATAAATCATATCTATGTTGCTTCAAAGCCTACTACAATAAAAAAGTGATTAGCATTGTTTGTATCATATATTCCTGATATTTGTAATATTTAAATATAATTTATTAGTGAGAGGGTAATTTATATCTAAATTGGGCCGAGCTAAAGAGGAGACTTGGAAATTGGGCCGCGTAATGGACCGAGGTGAGGATAGATTTACTTCGGTCCAAGAACTAAACGAATATGGGCCACGGTAGAAAAGTCTAGCAAGTGGGCCATGTCTAAGTGTTAGTTCGTCCAAGTGTGGTAGGACTTTACCGGTCCAAGTGTTAGTTCGGGCCAAGTGTGGAAGAAACTTTTGAAGTGTTACCTCGTCCAAACGTGATTATAAGTTACCAATCGGAGTAGAGATAGTTATCTCGCCATGGCACTCCTTCGAAGTAATGGCTTCTCTTGGTGGGCTTCGCTCTGGATAGCGCGGTAGAAGCTTACTCTGGTTAGTTCGGTCCAAGAGAAGCCTTGAAGTTAGTTCGGTCCAAGAACGCCTCGGAGTTAGTCCGGTCCGAGAAAAGGTTGAAGTTAGTTCGGTCCAAGAGAAGCCTTGAAGTTAGTTCGGTCCAAGAACGCTCGGAGTTAGTCCGTCCAAGAAAAGGTTGAAGTTAGACCGGTCTAAAGATGCATGGGAGTTAGACCGTCGTAACATGTTAGTTCGGCCTAACCACGCCATCGGTAATCCATGAGAAGACGAAGTAAGAGTAGTAGAAGGAAGAGCCGAATTAAGGATGGTTCGGCCTATTCTGCGGCTAAGCATAGTCATGTTTACTTCGGTCATATTGGAGTCCGGCGAGGGAATGTTACTTCGGTTGTATGACAACTTGCCGAAGTAAAACCATCTCACTTGGTTCAAGCAGTGAGGGGGGTGTTGGAGGATAAGCATTATCCTTCAGGAGTATGAATCCTAGGAGGACTCTGAATGGAGGAGTAAGAGTCCTACTAGGATTGTGCTACGCGGAACCTATATAAGCTCACCAATATCACCTTTGGAGAGGTAACACAATTTTGCTTCCTGAATACGGAGCTTTTGCCTTCTTGTCAAGTTTACTGACTTAGGCATCGGAGAGGTTTCCGGCACACACCCGCCGGCTAGCTTACGTTTGTGTTTTCAGGTGATAAAGCGACGTCGTACGGAGGAACGCAGACTTGATCAACAGGATTATACGAGAAGGTGAATTTCTTTCCCGTACAATTAGGGTGTTTATGATTTATTATAATATTTTTATGATTTATTGTGATATTAATTTATGATCGAAAAGATCTTTAGCTATGCCTTATATGATATTTGATTATGACTTATTATTTATTTTTTGCATGACTAATAAAAATTTAATTATAACATTTATAATAATTAATATCACAAATACAATCGATTCAATAACAGTTCAAAGCCAAGACCCTCGTAGCAAGTTGGCATGTAAGTGTAAGTTAGAGTGCACTGAGGAAAGGTCACCCTTGTGGCAAATTGGTGTGAAGCTGCACATTAGGGTGCAATGATGAAAGATCATGAGTTCAAATTGATGGAGCGGTGACAGCCTTTTTAGTGGTATACGAACTTCATTAACAAACTAACAAATTTAACTAATGTTGAAAAAAAAGGGTAAATTATACACATAGTTTATATAGTTTACAAGATGTGTCAATTTGATCCATATTCTTTTAATTTAATTAATCTTTTCTCTTAATTTAACGGATTGTGTCATTTTAGTCCAATAAATAACGGTTGTTAAGCTTGATGGACGGAAAGTCAAACTATGTGTCAATTTGGTTCCTGTATTTTGTACAATGTGTCAATTTAGTCCTTGTCAAAATCGAGCCAATTAAAACAATAAGGACCAAATTGACACATTATGTAAACTTTCTATCCACCAAACTTAACAACCGTTATTTATTGGACTAAATTGACACAATCTGTTACATTAAGGGGCAACATCGAGCAAATTGAAATAATATGAATTAAATTGACACATCATATAAATTATATGGACCATTTACATAATTTACCCAAAAAATAAAAAAAAAATAAAAAAAAAAGCCAACAGCACAAAAAGGTTGGCATATTCGTTAATCTCCAGATGCATGGATGTTAGGAAACAAAAGGCAAAGTTAGGTTCCAATAAATAAATAAATAATAAAAAAATAAAAAAATAAAAAATAAAAAAGGAGGAAGGTAAGATTAATGAAAAAGGTAGGTAGGTCTTGTGTTGTGCGTATAAATGTGTTCATATTCTTAATAAAGAATGAGAACTCCGGATTCAATGATCACACAAAAAAAATGGTGATTCTAAAAAATAAATAAATAAGTCATTGACAATACATTAGAGGTTAAATTAATGAGAAAAGCTTGGTATATAAAATAATTTTAATTAGAAACATATAATTTTTTGGGGAACTTATTGAGAAAACTAATTCACATAAAATAATTCTGATTAAATATATTACACATTAAATAAAAATACTATGACAAAAATAATTTCACTCACACACATCGAATAGGGGTACCCATTGTTGAAGAGATTATTTATGCCTTGGTTGTTTGGGAACTTCCGTATAAGTCACATTTTTTTTTTTTGCTCCTAGTGATTTTTTTTTTTCAAAATTCTGTCAAAAAAAATTTTTTTTTTAAAATTTCTCGAATCCATCTTGTGTAAAAAGTAAATTGTTTTAAAAAATTTCAAAAATTTTTTTTTTTGAATCCAAAATAAGTCCAAAAAGTCTGTTATTTTTTTTTTTTTTCTTATTTTCGTTTGTTTTGGAATTTAAAAATAATAATAATAATTTTTCGATTCATCTTGTCAAGCAAAATCTAGAAACTTAATTCCTTTAAAATTAAAAAGTTTACTAAAAATAAAAATAAGTCACCAAAAAAAACCCCAAACACCTTAGTTTAAAGATTTTTAGAGATCATTGACTATGCTGCTGAATTAAATATTGTGACATGCAATTGCAGCAGAAAGTTCTTCTTCCCTTAGTTCCACATTCACATATAATATTTTTTTCACGTATTTTACACACATTCCACATTATACTCGTGACCCCCTTTGCCCACATTAGCATTCAATCTTCAAGCTTTTTCATACTCTCCTAGAGAGACGAACAAAGAGAGAGAAGATAATGAAATTAGTAATGTGAATTTTGCACGTGCTACCCGTGTACCATGTCAGATATAAATCTCCCCCCTTTATGGTGTCTTTGATATTTTCATTCATTAATTCTTCCAAATACAGTGTAACTCTGTAAGTAGAAACAATGTCTATTGAAGCTCTGGCAATGGCAGGTGTAGATTACATGGAATGTGATATAGATCTCGAGGCTTGGGAGCGATGCGGACAAGAACAACCACCTTCATATCTTCTAGCAGAAAAGCATTCAAGCAATCATCAGAATGTAAAAAAAGGCACTACTGAAAATTAGTGACCATCATCAATGGTGAGTTGGTGATGAGAGCAAAAATTCAGGAATGGGCTAAGGCAGTGGCTTCTATGAACAATGCCTCTGGTTTTGAAAAGAGAAATACATTTAGAGAGACTTCTTCTAAATTAGTGTATTAAGTTATTTATCTGTTGTTGATTCATTAACGTTGTGTTTGGTTGGGGGATTTGGAAAGGGATTCGAAAAAGGAAAGGGAAAGGGAAGAAAAAAAAAATTTAGTAGTTGATTATCGGCTTTGGGCCTCGGAAATCTCAGGGCCGGGCCTGTTTATTGATGTAATAGTTTTCTATTTTATCAATAAAGTTTCTTTTTTTTTGCTAATAAAAAAAATAAAGTATAGTAATGACACTTTTAGCAACAAAATTGTCTCTAGAAAGAAATTTTATTCCTAAATTTTTATTTGTTAAATCTTAATTTGTTGTAACGGGAGATTTACCAATAAATCCCATAATCAGATTTTATGTACCAATTGATCCCCATTTTATTCTTTTGAACCGTTTAGTCCCAGAAGATTGTTAGGGACGTAAATAACCCTATTTGACCGTTAATGAGTTCGACTGGGTGATGCAAGATTGGGGTGAGGCGAGTGGCTAGCCACGTGCGTGTGTGGTTGATTTTTTTTTTCTTGCGCGTGATACACAGAAGGGGCGTCACAAATGTATAAAAGGCTGTAAGGGCTTTTTGTTGTTGGGCTGCGTTTGTGTGTTTGGGACAAAACGGCCAAGCCCACACACCTGCAACCCGGTAACAATTTTGACCCGATTTGTCCATTTATATGTGATCAGTCGTTCTGCTGTGATTGTCTATTGTGTGAAACCCTACATTTTGACGAGTGAGCTGTGTGGCGATCGGACGGTGTGACGTTGGCAGAAGTGTGCGATACAGGAAACGAAAGACTACTAATCCGTCAACGGTGCTGTGACATAGTGCAGTCATGGACGGGATGGGTACGTGTTTGTATATTCTTATGTTGGTTTTTGTGTTTCGTAATGTGGTTAGTTGTGTTTATGTGGTTTCCCTTTTGATTCCGTTCCTTATGCTTATTAATGGTGATGAGTCGAATAAGTGTCATGTGTGTGGATGTGTGTTTAGTAGTTGTATGTTTTTTGATTATGTGGTTTTATTGTCCTGCTTGATGTGTGGTGGGTGTTTTAGGTTTTAATTTTGTCTGTTTGTGGTACGGTGGTGCTTGGTGTGGCCCAGCGTAAGACTTTTTTGAGGTTTGGGTTTTGTATGCCCTTGTGTGTTTGTGTGTATGTGTTGTTTATAGGGTTTGTTGGTGTGGGTTGGGGACCACGTCAATTTTTTTTTTTGTTGGGGACCATGTCTGATTCTCGAGTATAGGGTTTATTTGTGTGGGTTGGGTGTTTGTGTGGTTTTGTGGTTTTAACATTTTTTATGAAAACATGGAGTTATAATGCTGTGCGTTTTGGGTTTTGTGGGTGTGTGGTTTTATGGATTTGTGTTTTGGTGGCTTATTTGTCACTTGTGTGGGACATGTTTTGTTTTTTAATTCTTGTGTGAGTGGGAGTAGGGTTAGGTTATTGTTTGTTATGGTATTGGTTGGGGGGGATGTGAACATGCGAGGTTTGGGTGTGGTTTTGGTTTTAGTTTTGTTTTGTAAATGTTGCCGATTTATGTATGGGTTGTGGTCCTTGTTAGTTGTGTTGGTTTTTTTTTTTATTTGTTCTTTTGTTTGTTTTCGTGTGACTGGGAGTAGGGTTAGATTATAATTTGTTATGGTATTGGTTGGTGGGGACACATATTGGTGTGAAATGGTGCTGAATTATGCATGGGTCGTAGGTACGTGTGTGTGTGTGTGTGGGTGTTTGGTTAAGTAATGTTATATGATGTGATAGTATTAGGTCATTTGTTTAGTGGGAGTGCGATGTTGGTTTAATGTTGTACAGTATGATTCTTTTTATTTGTTCTTCATTTTGGTATGGGGGTTGGCTGTGTGGATTTATTTTCTTGATGCAGTAGTTGGATTAGTTGATTAATTAGTTAATCTCTGGTGTTACAGATAGCAGTACGGTGCGCAGTCCGTGGACTCGTTCGTGCGAGAAACGAAGGGTTGAGGCAGCATCCGGGTCGAAGCCACACAATGTAGGTGTGAAAATGGAGGGACGCATCCTTTTCAAACAGTCGAAAGTTGTGCGTATCTGGTGGGGCCTTAATGTTAGTAAAGTTAACTTCTCCCACGGCCGTCACACACCGGGATCAACTACTGGTCAAAGCGTTCTTTGGAATAATTAAACTTGTTAGTTACGTGAAACAGCGAGAGGCACATATGAACGATTAAAGCGAACACCATTTTGGATTATGATCGAGGCGATCCACGTCAACAAGTTGAACCACAATGAATTGAAAATGTGATGATCGATTGCTAAAATCATAAAACTTATGACGCTGCGTGATGCGTTTCACATTGGAGGCGAGTCGAAGTTTGCTAGCGATGATGTGACCGATTTTGGCTTGCAATGCGGGAAGAGGAATTTGGATTTATCCCGGGTCAACGACGATGTGAACTTTATTCAACAAGAGTGTCGTGACACGTCTCGGCTAACATCGAAACTTGTGAAACGTTTGTTCTATGAAGCTGTTAAAGGGCGGACCAAGCAAGATGAGGAAGATGTGGGAAAACTATTGGGTTTGTACATTTGTGGCAAACTGTTCTTCTCTAATTCAGGCGAGACAATCAGTTGGGCATTTGCTCGGTATATGAATGATTTGAACACGGTGAGGGTGTCTGATCGACTGCGCGATAGTGTCAAAGACCTTGATGGGGACTGTGAAGGAGTTCCATCAAATGCCGTGGAAGGTGACAGGATGCGTGGTTGCGTTTCTGGTATGTGACTGGTCAATGTAATTTTTAGTTGTGACGAACATGGGTGAATGACATATTAGTTGGCTGATGTGTTTTTTTTCCTTGTTTGTTTTATTTAGTATTGGTTATGTGAACACTCGACAATAATTGAGCCACAAACGGAGAACATGTTTCCCAAATTCATGAAATGGGACATTGGGAAATTGCTGGTCAAAGGTCAGGGGGTCGATCTGTCTGGCCCAGTTAATTTTCAGGTATGTAGGTTGGGTGTGGGTGTTATTTTAATGGTTTTGTGTTGAATTTTTTTTTTGTACAATTCGTGATGGAATTATGTTTGTGACTGCGTAGGTTAAAGTGGACCGACTTAGGTCGTTTGAATATGAACGTGAAATGATGGGTGCGGATGTTGTCATGTTTGGAGATGTTCAGGCAGATGTAGTTGACTGTGTTGGGGGTGATGATGCTTTTGTGGAAGGTGGTGAAGGTATTGACACAGGAAAATGTGATGCAATGCACACGGATGACCTGGAATGTGGGTTTGGAGTTGTACGAGAAGAGTGCAATTCGTGGGAAGGGCAGAAAGCAGGATCCCCAGGGGGTGGAAATGCGGCAGACGTGGTACGCGGTTCTGTATTTGGGAATAACAGTGAGGGAGTGAAAGGCAGTAGAGTTGATGAATATATCAATGCAATTGCTATACTGGAATTGGAGAATAAAAGAAAAGATGGAATGATTGCATTGCTTGAGGAGAAGTTGATGGTTTGAAAAGAAATTTGGAGTCAAGCGAGGAACATTGTAGGGGGTTTTGAGTGTGTTTTGGGAATTAAGAATGACGAGGTGGAGAAGTTGAAAAAAGAGAATATCGAGTTGCGGAGGAGTTTATTGGTGCTTGAGGATCAAATCGCTGATCGTGATGTGCATGTTGTGACGCAGGCTTTCCGGGATGTGCAGGTCCATCGTGACGGTTGCGGAGGTAATGATGATGGGGTTAAAGGTGGAGGTGAAATTGTGTACAATGTGTCGCCGATTAGGGCTGGTCTGTCTCCCAAGTATGTGTGTACCGAGGCTGTGGGTCCAAGTACAGGATGCGATGTTGTTGATTCGGTTGGTGAGCAACGTGGGAGATGTGCTGGTAGTAACATGATTGTTGATCTGTGTGATATGGATGATGGCTTAATTATGATTGGGGGGCAAACCTCGTTTGTGCGTAACATTAAAAACAAAGTTAGGCAGGAAAAAAAATTGCCGGATTTTGAGTACCCACTATTAAATGGGCGTAATAAGAAGTCTGTCGCAGATGCGGGCGTTGTGGTCAGAAGTGATGATGTTGTTACCAACAGCGGAATTATTGATGTGGATGCCGTGGTTGTGAAGGGTAGTAAGTGGTCTGGCCTTGATATAAACAACCGGTTGGGGGTGTGGAAGATGATGACGGTTGAGGAGAAGTGTAAAATCAAGCAAGGATATGATAGGCATGGTGATCGGTACGTATGTTTTTTTTTTCTTGTTTTGTTATTACTCGTTTTAATGATGTTATTGCTGTGGGGGCTGATGTTTGTTGGTGTGTGTAGGGCGGTGATGTGGGAAGATAGATATGCTGGTGTGGTGGTGGATTTTACTGACGTGAAAAACATCATACGACAGAGTGCCGTGTGTGGAAATGTGAGGACGTGTTTATATTTTGATGCAAATTATTTATTTCCGATGTTTTGTTGGGGGAAAATTTGTGGGACAATGTACGTAGCGTTTGTGTTTGGTGTAAATTTTTTAATTTGGTATGTGGGTTTTGGCAGGTGATTGACGGTTATGTTGAGTTGCTGAAAAGCGAGCATGTGAAGATGTATGGGGCTGACGGTTTGGATGATAAGTCTTATTTTTTTAGCAGTGTGTGTCTGGTGAGTTGTGTATTTTTGTGGTGAAAGTATCTAGTTTGTTTGTCGTGGTATTTTTTGCATGATGTGTTGATTGTGTAGGATACGATAAAAAGCGAAGACGTGCGTGCTAGGGAGAAGTTTGTTCGAACCAATGTCTCTGCGGCTACCGATTGTAGGTTCATACATTTCCCAATGTGTCATGATGGACACTGGACACTTGTTGTGTATGATACGGAAGAAGGTACTTGGAAACATTACAATTCGATGAGGCAGCGTGGGGACAGGGCTGATGTTCATTACGGTGCAGCCACTTTGCTGGTATGGAATTTGAGTGTAAAATTTGTTTTGTGTTTCGTGATAATATGATTGCTATCTGGGTTAGGTTAATGAAATGTTTGTGTTGTTTCTGTGTGAGTTGTCACAGAAAGAACGTGTGACTGTTGTGATGGAACAGACTTTGCGTGAATTCGGGTTGGATGAGCAAAGCATAAGAGCGAATTTCAACAGCACACTTGAAGCTGTGACAAAATGTCCGCAACAGAAACCCGGGACGTAAGTTTTTTGCCTGAACCATGAATGTGGGGACTGTATTTGTTGAGGTTGTTTGTAATGTAAGTTTGGATGCTGATTTTTTTTTCTTTTTTTTGTTTGGTCAGGCTTGATTGTGGGGTCCTTGTGTGTGCTATTATGCGACAGTATGTGCATAGGGCTGACGTGGAACGTTCGCTTCACGGAACTAATTGCATCATTCTACGTGCAAACATGGTGAAGGCGTTCGTGAATGATCCAACACGTGGCCTGAAGGAATGAAGTGATGGTGCATTGTTTGGAGGAGAACATGGGCAGCAAATAGATGGCAAACGAAAATTAGGATCTGATACACTCAATGTGGTTTGTGGTTTTGTTTTTTTTGGTGGACATAATTATGGTGAAATATGGATTATTGGTTTTTGATTTTTTATGAGTATAGTTATGCTGTAGTTATGTTTCTTTAAGAACTATGGTTAAAATGTGGTAATTGGAATTGATGTGTTTGGTTATGAAAAGTGTACTTGTTTTTTTTGGCACACTGTATGTGTGATTGTTTTGTAGAGGAGACGTAGGAGGTTGTTTGACCATGCGTGTTGGTTGTGATTGTGTGTGGTGTGTGTTAAGTGGTTTAAGGCAGGGTCCCTTTGCGTGGGTGTGGGGTTTTATGTGATTGAGACATTGTGTTGCTTAAAAAAAAATTTGTCCGCGTTGTAGTTGTGGTGCCTCAATATGTATGTGTGATATTTTTACTATTTGAACACGGTGACAACGTACACGTAAAACAGTAATGTTTCGAATATCATATAGTTTGTAGAAAAGTGAATTAAAAAGTTGAAAAGGTAGTAATGGTGTCGTGGTTTTAGTAGAACGACCTGCACTGATGGACTGCATTATGTAAATTGTTTGGTAAGAATTTGAGTTATATACAGTTTTAAATAGTGGTTGTTCGTAATCAAACAGTGACAGTGTTAATGGGATACTCAAAATAAAAGGGGAAAGACAAAATGAAAATGCGGTTGTAACAAAAGTTAAATATAACAAGGTAAATAAGTATTAATGGTAATGAATTATGAAATGTTAACATGTTGCTAATAAACTGTAAAATGTGAAAAGTTTGTTGTAACCTGCACTGCTAGGATAGTGTATGTTGTGGGTGTGGAATACCCACTTATTTAGATGCAAGCAGTTGGGAATTAAAAAAAAAATATGTAATGCGGGTAGGTGTGTGCTTTCGAAGCTAAATTGGTTCCTTGCACGTTGTGCGATTGTGGTGACCCATGCGTTGACACCGGCCGCATCGAATCTGTTGCGCTTCTTCGCCTTGTGACAGAATTCTTTTTTTTTTAGGCCTGCCGGGTGGTCGCTTTACTGTGGGTGGTTGGATGACAAAATCCTCAGGATTGAATGATGGTTTCTCAACAGTAGGAATGGGTTGTATGTTTTGTTGGTATGATTTGCGGTAAGCACTGACGTGGTAAAAATCAGCGACTAGATCGTACAAGTCGAGGCCGCTATTCCGAATAGCAACAACTGCATGGGAGCATGGAAATCCATTTATTTGCCACTTGAAACAGGAACATGTGCGCTTGTCAACGTCAACCATGACGGATGGGAAAGAGTGGACCTCGAACACTGTGTCAGTGAATTGGCTGACGATCCATGATCTACCTTTATTGTACGCTTCAACCAAACGAGCTTCCATTTTAGGGCAAATAACTCCGGGCCACGCGTTGGATTTGATTATGCGTTTAGACATTTGGCGCATAATCTTTACTCGAATACTGTCAACTAGTTGAGTAATTGGTAGATGTCTTGCTTCCCGTATCCATGAGTTAAACGATTCAACAGCGTTGGAACTCATCTCACCGTACCTTGAACCGCTGGTTGTGGAAAATTATGATATTAGTGTGGATGTGGACATATTGTATGTAAATGTTGAAAGAGTTTAAATGGCAATAAGGAAGATCGAAATACGTACCGGAAGTAAGCGTTAGCCCAATAGTGAAGGGGTAAATCTTTTAAAAACGATGGAACAACCTTACGTCCACATTTGGTAAATTCGTCAACGCATTTGTTGAATGAAGACACAGTGGGTGCGTAAGCACAAGCCCGGAATTTACTCAACATGCCCGCTCGGTATGAAGTGTTGACATATCGCAACCTATGTTGCAAGTTGCGCTGCAGATGTTGTAGACAGAATGCGTGGTGGGCTGTGGGGAAAATGATTGGTATTGATTCCAATAAACCTGCGTGTCGGTCAGATACGAACGTAAGGGTTCTATGACTGTTGACAACATTTGCGAGATGTCCCAAGAACCATGCCCAGTTTTCGGTGTTCTCCGAATCAACAATCGCGACTCTGAGAAAAGACACGAAAGAGATATTGTGAGTTTAGTTTACAAATATGGTGGTGGTATGTTGGTGAGAGCAGTTAAGATTTGATTGATTGAATGTGCATGGGAACATTGTGTCAATGTACAGGAAAATGAATTTATAGCTGTGCAAATTATAATGTTTTTGTGGCAACGTTAGAACAGTACCTTGGTTGCCATCCTTTGCAGTGGCAGCTAGCAAATGACCTTTGAATTTTCCCTTCAGAAAAGTCCCATCCAAAAATAGTAATGGACGGCAATGGTTGAATCCGTTGATACATGCTTTGAATGATATGAAAAACCTTAGGAAACGGTTGTTGTGTTCGTCACAGTCAATGTTGACATAACTTCCAGGGTTGGTTTCATTGACAACGGAACTGTACCAACGCAATTGGTCGAACGAAATGGAGTGTGCACCAAACATCTCACCACGAGCTTTTTCGACACCTAACCATGCAACCCGGTAGCTAACCTCCAAGCCGTAGTCTTTTTTCAGGTCATAAACCACATCTGTGGGGCGCGTTAGTGGCTTGTCACGTACCCGTTCAGAAATAACGTCTGACACTAAATCTGAACCGGCTCGTCGGTTTTTCGGGGTCCGAACAGCAACGCCACATATGTGATCCTTATTCCATTTGCGGAGGTAAAAAAATCCGTTAGCATGCAAAACGCGTGCGTGTACCGACCACATGCATCCCTTCGATTCCCTCAGTTTGCAAAGCTAACGTGATTCAAATGTAATCGTTTTTTACATATTTAAAACGGAAACCACATTCAACAGCGTACTTGCGGAGAACACTCCGGAATTCGTCCGCTCCACCTTCAAACCTTTGGCCAATACATTGAATCCCGTTAGCCCATTGGGCAGACAAGAACACCTTGTCAACGTGAGGGCAGAAATTAGCAAGTAAATCCTCTTCGTCATCGACGTCGGACTCGTCGAACACATCTGCCGTTTCACAGATAGCTGACTGCAATTGGGTGTTTGCATTATCACCGACTCCTGCGCGACGTATTTCAATTAGTACATCAACGCATCGCAATTGAAAAGACCGTGCGAGGCACACCATGTTCACAACATCAACATCGTTCTGCAATATGAAATTGTTGTAACCGGGAATCTTGAAGAAAAAACAGGCTTCGGCAGGTGTGAGCCCTTTGAACTTTTCACACACAGAACGGACGACGTCGTCGAATCGAACTGGAACTTGCAAATTAATAGCGGCGTTGACATTACCGTAACAACATATTAGCATAATTGCGTCGTCCATCCTCCTGCGAATGTAGAAAATAATTGATGAGTGGGGCAGTAACAACAGGTGGGAAAAGGAAAACACGCCGTAAACTGGGCAAGACACATAACCGGAAATTTGACTCCCCCCAACGTGGAACCCATTTTCGTAGGTCACTCAAACAAAGCATCTTCCGTCGGGATGAAGTGACACTTCGTTTCCAGTGTTAACAAACAGAAGAAAATAATAACACCATTAAAGCAGCACGCGACATCAACAACAACTCGTGTAAAACACACAGACGCAAATAACACCATGATCGGCACAAACCGAGGAACAACCAACACAAGTTACACCATGAAAATCACAGACAGAACACACTGTAAAATACCAACTATGAATAACAAAGTTGAACGACCCGAAAGAGAAATAAACGTACCAGTTATACACTGCACTGTTCCGAACCTCTGCGGAATGTCACACAGCCGTCAGCACACACATTGAAACACGAAAACCCTACCTCCAACAGTTTTTGAATGTATACTTAGAATTAGTCAAAAACGGAACCCACAACACAATATTCCCACGTTACCCCCAAAAGGGCACGACCGTCAAAAACCCACACCAAAATATGGAAAACTGAATTAATGGGACCAACTAAACCCACCAGTAGGACTATGTGGTGTAAAGGATAAAAAATGGGACTATTTGGTATAACATATTCTGAAGTAGGATTTATTGGTAAATAATCCATGTATCAATAAATTTTCTTTTATTGATAAAATTTTTTTTATTCATTCCAGGTTCCTATTTGTAAAAAATAATTTATAAATATTACGAAAATTACATTTAATTTGACATTGTTTGGATGGAAAATATTTTTCTATGTTTGGTGGTTGTGGTAGTGGAAAGAAGATGGAGATGGGGGTGGCGGCATGGTGGTGTGGCAACGGCGATGGTGATTGCGACACTGATGGTGGTGTGGTGACATTAGTAAAATTTCAGTTTGAAAAACATTTTTCGCTTTTTAAAAGTGGAAAATATTTTTTACCCAAGTATGATGGTTTTCTATTGATCATATAAAATGTTTTTATGTTGATTTTTGTTTTCCATTGTACCAAATACCAAAAATATATGAAAAATATTTTCGGAAAAATATTTTCTGGCCAAACAAATGCAGTGTCACCAAGTTTTCTTTTTTCACTATTGTAGACGTCCCCGAACGCCCCGGGAGGGATGGGTCCTGTTCCGTTCCGTTCATTTTGGGCTCACTACAGTTCAAGACTCAATGTCACGGTTCTTAATCTGAACCAAAGAGTCCAAATCCGGCAAATCGTTTTGAGAAAACAGATTTTTTGAAAGAAGTGCCAAACATTGACTGCTTTGCCAGATACAGAGTCGCCACCTAAATATTTTATTTTTGGGAAATTTAAGAAACCCTGACTCGTTGCCTAAGGCCACGTGTCCGTCATCACCAAAATTGCTTCGGCTCGGGAACTTGGGTACAATTGGGGAAGGTCACTTCGTGAGCACCCCCGCTCGGCCTCTACTAATTATGATATTTAATTTTGAAAACATTATGCATTCTTATTCTAGTTATTAGCCTAGATTTACGATGTGATGCGCACAGCATACAAGTATAGACTGGGTCGCCTGAATTGGAACAAAACATTTCATGTTCATTTTTGAAAGATGGTTTGCTACTCGCAAGTAGGCTCAAAGTGCAGATTTTGCCACTCTCAGGTGGGCTTAGAAAAGATGGTTTTGCCACTATCTAGTGGGCTTAAAATTCACAGTGAATGAATTGTTCCAATCCAAGTAACCCAACCTTCACCCACAGGCATTCAAGAAGGTATATCACATAAGCACATAGCCTCATGGTAAGCATGCTATCATAGCAGTCACTCACACACATGCAAGGATTCTAAAGCATAAAAACTTACCGAGTACTCCAAGCCAAAACATAAGCTAATTAGAAATCATGCATGATCCTAACTATACAGAAATGCCTAATGCAACACATGCAATAATGCAACTAAGATAGGCTCGGCTATTTTAAACATGGCATATGGAATGCTACAGCTAACAAGTATTCAACATGGAATTGAAATACAATGCAGTGAGTTATGATGCGCCGAGCCCGGTGCATGCAAAACAGATGAATGAATGCAAACATGCTATCATACTGTATGCTAATTGAAACATGCCCTAATCTAACCATCATAAGTTGGTAAATAAAAGGGAGAAAGACGTGGGGTTGCAAGACATACATCACCCACACACACACTTATTACAACATTGCCCTCGCTCGGAGAGTCCAAATAAATAATATACAGTCCCAAATGAATAATTACAGTCCGAATAAATACAAAATCCTAATTAATTAACAAATTAATCTAGGAAAGCAGTAAATTAGCATGCAAGCTAGGGACTGCCTCGACTCTGTTCCAAATGATGAATGATGCATGCTCGGATTGCTTGGCGCAAAAATCCATTGTGATGCCCCAATTAGCCTCTGTTTACAATTAAGCCCGGAATATTGCGCGAAGCCCCAAAAGATTGCCGGTTTCTGATTTGCTGCAACAGAGAGCAGGAAAGGGGCATGGCAATGTATTTTCATATATGTATGCTTGACTACTCTTCAGGGAGCGTAGTCTTCGATCCTCGTGCCACCAATCGCGCATCTCGATGCATGATGGCCGATGAGTCGATTTGCACGACTCAATATGGAATGAATGCACACATAAACACAACAAGGTCTAAACTCCATCATGGATAATCCGGAGTGTCGGCGACTGGGGATTGAGACACGTTTCGTCACTCAAAGTACGAAACGTCCCTCGTTTCTCGTGCTCGAGCTAACTCCTATCCCAAACACAATGCAATATGCATGACATGCATGAATGCAACTAATATACAACCTAGCATACACAATGCTATGAAATGGCATACACAATGCTCGATGTAACATGACATACACAATGTTTTAACATACAACGTAGCATACGCGATGCTATGAAATGAAATGGCAATGCATGATGGACTTACGCCAACATGAGTGGACCTCAGCCACACTCACATCAGCGGCCATAAGATGAAAATGAGACACTCGAGATGCGTGCACACATGCACACAAATCGAGGACCGATCCTAAGGCACAAATGCCATTCTAACAAGGCACGGCAAGACACGAAATATGGCATACAAACATGCAAGTTCCAGCACTGAAATGTGATGCAAAATGATCCCGAAACATGGAAACATGGCACCCGATGCATGGAATGGTCCCGAAACACAAAACTAGGCACATGCATTGACCTATATCTATACAAAGAATGCATTATTTGATTATGAAGCATAAAGACAGAACCAAGGCAATCCCAAAACATGAACATTTCGAGTTCAAAGCATGGCCAAAAGATGCTAGCAAGATGGACTAAAATAGCATGCAACTTTGACTAGCAAACATGATTTACACGGCATGTATATGAAGCAAGTGAGAACTCATCAAACTAGAAAAAATCAGTGAATAAAACATTCCAAAACATGCCCAAATAACCTCTGAAATGCAACCAACACAAGCACAAATGATTGGTTCTTTTAGAAGGCATACAAAGGGGTTATTAAGCACATGCATCAAAAACACTTAGCATAGCCAAATCAACTCTGAAAATCAAATATGATAGCCCTAAAACTCACCAAATTGGCCCTAAAATCAGTCAACAAGGCATGCAAGATAGGGCCTCTTTGGAAGGCCAAAAAGACCATCAAACAAAATAAGGTGAGAGGGGGTCACCCCCCTCTGATTTTGATGCTCAAAAATGCATCAAAGCCACTGAAAATCCACTGGATTTTAGTGGCTAAGAGGCCAAACCATAGCCAACGCAAGTGCTCTAATGCATAGCCCTAATCATGAAAGAATGAAGCATGCATAGGGGAAGGTGACCCCAAATAGAGAATAGACCTTAATCAAACATGAAGATGATATAGAAAAAAGACTATTTTTAGTTTAGGTCGAGGTCCAAAATGGCTCACAAATAAGGCTAATGTATCATGCAAAAATAGCCCTACAAGAGAGATTAAATGAACAAGGAAGCAAAAGGCCTCAAACAGGAAAGATCCCTTCAAAAAAGTTGAAGATGGGCTCAAAAAAAGATACTTTTTAGTTTATGGAAAATCCCAAATATGCTTACAAGTAAGGCTACAATATGATGCAAAAATGGCCCTAAAAGAGAGATAGAGAGCAAGCGGCAGTAGCTGGCCTCAAACAGTGAAGAGCCCTTCAACAAAGTTTAAGAAGGGCTCAAAATAAGGCACTTTACAGTTTGGCTCAAAGCCCAGAAATGCTTACAAAAAGGGATAATATATCATGCAAGAAATAGCCCTAAAAGAGAGATAAAGGGAAAGCGGCAACAAATGGCCTCAAACAGAGAAAATTCCTGGATCAAACATGAAGATGAGCTCAAAATAAGACTATTTCCAGTTCGGGTCGGAGCCCAAAAATGTAAAAAAATATGGCTTATAGATAAAGCAAGAAAAGACTAGAAAAGGGGAAAAGATGACTCACCCTTGTAGCACAGTTGGTCCAAGATTGTGAGCTTTCAACCTCTGGAAATCAGCTTCAAGGGGCTGGAATGGATGTTGGAGGTAGTGGGCTACGAGTTGTAGTGTAATGGCAAAGAACCAAAGGGTATTTGAGCTTGGATGGGGGAGATATATGGAGGATGGAGTGTATATGCCTTAGCTGGTTTTTTGTAACCCCTAAAGATGGAGGAGGGGTGCTGGTTATATAGAGGAGAGGCCAAGGGAAAAAGGGGGGAAAAACCAATTCAAATCTCCCCCCCCCCCAAAAAGAGCAGATCCCCGGGCAGGGGTCTGGTGCAAATTAGCTGGCATGCACCAGGAGAGAGGAATTTGGCCGGCCAGGTTCAGGAGGTTCAGGTGGCCGGCCGGCCACCTCCCCTGGCCGGCCGGCCAAGGTCAAAAGGGTCAACAAAGATTAGTGGCCGGCCACCCCAAAAAGGTGGCCTGCCATGTGTGTACAACACAGCTATATGGTCAAAACCCAGAAAATGTAACCCAAGAGAGAGAAAAACCAACTTTTTAGAGGGGTTCAAAAGGGTCAAGAACAATTGATGGCCGGCCTATCCGTATTGGTGGCCTCCCAGGTGTGTACAACACAATGGTGTGGTGGAAAGTCAGAAAAAGTGGCCCGGGAATGGAAAAAGTCAGCTTTCCAGTGAAGAAAACGGGCGATGAAGAGCGATGAAGGAATAAAGCTGGTCTTCAGAAAAATTGCTGGCCTCCCACCCTTCTATAACCTTCCTGACAATGAAAATAAGTTATCCGCCAAAAATGAACCCAAACCGATGTAAAACAAAGGTTCGGGGGCCAAAACGCGCGGCCCGGGGCCCCGAAAACAAGTTGTTAAGCACCGGAGGTGGCGTTCGACCACGAAGTTGGTCTCTCGAGCCACAGTGTCTCTCAAAAGGGAGGAAACAAGGTGTATGCCAAAAACCGGAGCAAACGGAGGTGGTTAAGCGGTCCCGAACCAAGGCACACGGCCGACGGCTCCGAAAATTGAGAACCGGGCTCCAAACGGAAAAAATGGCCCACGACCATGAAACATAGCCTACGGCCACTGAAAGATGGTCTACGAGACCTCTCCCTCCCTTGGGGAGGAGAAGACGCAGAAAACGGGGCCTGGTTCGCAAACCGAGGCAAAGCACAAAAGAGTCCGAAAGTCTGGAGGCAAGGCTCGCAGCCGTGACTTCGCAACTTCAGAGCGAGCACAATATGCAACATCACCAAGCGCTCAGTTGGTGACGTCTGAGTCTTAAGGTCGGTCAAAGATGGGGTGTCTATAGTTGCCCCTCTTTGACAGAACTCGAAAGTCATAAGTGACGGGAGTGAATGTCAAAGCCCAGAGACGACCCATTTTTTACAAGGCCGAAGATTCAGACAAACAGGCGAGATAAACAAAAAGATGTGCCTTCAGGCATGCCCGCAGGCAGGGGGCAAAATGCAAAGCGGTATGCACAAAGCTGGATGTAATTCAATGATCATGCAAAGCAGCAAGCTGTAATGAAGCAAATATTCATAATAGATACAACAGTTTTAAGCAAGAATGCAAAGCAATACTACATTTTATGCAGTTGAAGAACGCGGAGAATCATTGAATTCTCACCATGTCTCACATGGAGAAGATACAATACCTGTGCGGCACGTCTGGTCGCACCAGCCTCAACTGAATCGTACATACAATATCGTGCCTGCAAAAGGAAGAAACTCAACAAGAAAAACATAGTTAGCAATATTTGTTCAATGTGATATCGAATGCAGGCAAACGCGGTGTTGATGGGTGAATGCATCGCAATACGAGAAGCGACGCGCGTGACAACGCAAGTTAAGCACAAGGATATGACAATGCTCGTGAAACGTGCAGAACAGTGCAAGTGGTGTGCATGAGAATGCAAGTGATGTGCATAACAATGCAGGATAAGCATAAACTCGAATGCACATTTCGAAACGAAACAACGAGCAAAGCAATGCAAGTTTCGACAAAGGTGGCTCAATCGCGACCTCCGGTTTACCTCCCGGAGGGGTCACAACATATTTCAAAAAGGATACACCTTGCTCTTGACGAGTGACGATGAGACACGCATCGAAAGTTGGAGTTGAAGTTCCTGCGGCGGGATTTCGCGATGAAAAGTGCACTTTCTTTGTACTTTCTCGGGTGCCGGGGACTCCAATCATCACCAAAATTTGCAGGGACCTTGGACACCATGTTGGGAAGGCTGCCGGCCATGCTTGGTCCAAGGAGGAGGCTGCCGGCCATGCTTGGTCTAAGGAGGAGGCTGCCGGCCAGAGGTGAGGGAGTGAGATGGCCGCCCTGCCAGAAAAGGTGGCCGGCCGGCCACCTAGCCCAAATCCGGGGCAGTTTGGTCCTTTTGCTCTCTTTTCTTTAAATGTGCTTATCCAAAGCACTTTTCCTCACAACTCCAGATCCGAAATTGCCTCCTCTTCCTTCCTCGACCACTTTCTCTCTCTGATCTGTGCTCTATACGCATTTTCCAACGCCCCACGCAAGTTGTTTTCGCGAAATCTTTCAGTTTTCGTCACTTTAAACCAATTAAATTTTGATTTTGGTGCTTCTTTTCTCATTTTCACCACTTGACGTAAGTTTATCTAAACATTTGGAAGATTTTCTCGGGGGTTGACTTTTGTTGACTTTTTCCAATTTTGGCTCATTTTGCTCGTTTTTGCTCCTTTTTGTAGATTTTTCGGGATGGCGGGTCATTTTCCCCAAGGTGGAGGTTCTCCAGGCGCTAGGGGTGAGCCAGACATTATGTCTTTACCCCCGAGGATCCGGTCATTCATTCCCAAGAGGTACGACCCTCCGGCGCATATCCTCCTGCAGGCAGTTTTCTACCATTTTACTGATTTCGATGATCGAGCGCCTAGGGATCTGCTTTTGCGAGAGCCGGAGTCCCATCTCTCTCATCAGGCACGAGAGGTATTTACTCTACTTTTACATTTTCTGCAATGTATTCTGCATTTTCCGTGGATTTCATGCTTTTGCTATGTTTATCTGCTCACTCAAGCACACAGCTTGTCTTGAATGTTTAGTCTATAACACCGTATTCTGTTTGTATCTTGAACACACAGTTCAAACACTCTGACTTTCTGAACACGCGGTCCGTATATTGATTGTGAACACACAGCACACACTTGTTGAGAATTGAACACACAGCCCAAACTTTGAGTTTCTAAACACACAACCTAAATTGAAGGTGAACACGCAGCACACACTTGTTGGGAGTAGAACACACAGCCCGCTGATTTTGAATTTTTTAACACACAGCTCAAACACTTGACGTTGAACACACAGCTCGAACTGATTGTGAACACGCAGCACACACTTGTTGTTAGTTGAACACACAACCCAAACTTTGAATTTCTGAACACACAGCCCCAAATTGAAGGTGAACATGCAGCACACACTGATTGAGAGTTGAACACGCAGCCCAAACACTTGAATTCTGAACACACGGCCCATTGTTAAGGTGAACACACAGCACACACTGATTGAGAGTTGAACACGCAGCCCAAACACTTGAATTCTAAACACACGGCCCATTGTTAAGGTGAACACACAGCACACACTGATTGAGAGTTGAACACGCAGCCCAAACACTTGAATTCTGAACACACGGCCCATTGTTGAGCTGAACACACAGCACACACTGATTGAAAGTTGAACACGCAGCCCAAACACTTGAATTCTGAACACACGGCCCATTGTTGAGGTGAACACATAGCACACACTGATTGAGAGTTGAACACACGACCCACTGATTTTGAATTTTGAACACGCAGCTCAAACACTTGACGTTGAACACACAGTTCGAACTGATTGTGAACCCGCAGCACACACTGATTGAGAGTTGAACACGCAGCCCAAATTCTGTATCTGATTTGATTTTGCACACAGCTTATACATTTCATTCTGAAACTGAATACATGTGTTCATCCTGAATGTAGGTGACTTCTCGCGCTGCGCGAGGATATGGCTCCATCACGGTGAGGGAGTGGTACACAGAGCTCCCGGAGGCTGTCCGGGATTTGGTTGACGTGGCAAGGTTTGGCCCCTTTTGCACTGGGATCTTCTGCTGTCCTGCTAGTAGGACATTGATGAGTGCTTTGGTAGAGAGATGGTGGGACACCACCAACTCCTTCCATTTCTCTGCCACCGAGGACTTGACCATGACCCCATTTGACTTCGCCGTACTGACGGGCCTCGATGTGGGAGGTTGGGCCACCCCATATGACGAGGATATGGGCCAGTGGGAGGCCACCTAGATATACTTATTGGGAGCTCGCCCGCCAGTTGATAGATCTTCGGGTAGAGTCTGATATACTTGGTTTTCTTCCCATTTCAGGAGGGCGGAGATGGAGCCTGAGACTGCTGAGGAGGTGGCACAGTATACCCATGGATTTCTGATGTTCCTTTTTGGGACCACTTTGTTCACCGATAGGGGGAACACTGTCGGGCTTTATCTGTTGAGTGCCCTAATGGACCTATCACAGGTCAGCCGATATGATTGGGGCGGCGCCAGCCTGGCTACTCTCTACTGCTACAGGAACCCAACCTCCCGCAGACGGGGGAACATGGTCGGTGGCTATTGGAGAGCCTGGGAGGTACTTTATGCCCTCTTGATTTGCATTTCTGTTTCTTATTACTTGTACATTGCACACACAGCGCACTTTACACTCTGTACCTCGCACTTTGCGCTCAGCATTTTGTGTTTACATTCTGCACTCAACATTCTGTATTCTGATGGCTATTGTTCTGTTTCTCACAGTTATGGGTCTACGCGTACTTCCCGACGCTAGCCCCAGAGCTTGAGGTAGAGGTGCCTCTCACGACCCCTTATTCACTCGTATTCGAGCGCCAGCAGCGGCCGAGATCTCATGAGTCTTTCCTCTACCTACGCAAGATTTTGATACAAAGGCTGTCACCGAGGTATTTCGAAACTCTCAGTTCTTCATGTTTCTGATCTTTGATTTATCTTGCACATTCACAATTTCTAATTAGCTTATACATCGGTTATCCGCAGATCTCGTGGCAGCCCCGGGCGCCTTTAGGCAGAGACCTCCGATTTTAGTTTGCCGGAGCATGGGGTGCCTCTCGGTATAGGATCTTGTTCGAGGGGCCAATTGGTAGGGCCTGGTTCTTGGGGGATCGCTTCTTGCAGCAGGTATGGGGCTACCTTACTCAGGACCTTCCTTCAGCGCCTCCAGACGACATGCGGACCGCTGATAGGCTCTCTCCCCAAGATGTCGTCAGTGCTATGCAGGGTACCGATGCATTCTTACATCTGGAACAGGGAGAGTATGCGACCTATCGTCACACATACTTGATGCCTCCACTGACGGGGGTTCGTACTCTGACGAGGAGGTCTACTGGTATGCCCTCATCGAGCCGGGCTCGGACTGCAGATGTCCCTTCCACCAGCAGGGCTGGTACGTCTAGAGGCGGGGGTAGACTGGTTTCCCTGATTCCTCCAACTCATCATCATCCCGATGGCCGATATGCCGATCGAAAGGACAGGATGGCGATATGGGACTTCCTACCCGATTCCGATAGAGCCTCCTATGCCTGACCACCGATATGTCAGTGACCCTGATTCACCACCGATATGTTCCACTGTTTTCCGTTTATCACACAGATACTTTGGCATTTGTTTATTCATTGATGACTTGAGCTTGTATCTGCAGCCACCCAGGGAGTACATGGATGAGGTGCTCGGGATGGTAGCCTCACTTGAGGGCATGGTCCTACGGAGAGAGGCACAGTTGTCCCTCATGGGTGTCCAGGTACCCTTTAGTTTACTTACATTTATCATACTTCTGATGACATGCTGATCTTGAACATTTTAGTGCATTGATAGGCTGCCTGTGTAGAGCACATCTGGCACACATCATATTCATGTACCATATCTGTATGCGCCCATTTCATGTAGTTTTCTTGCATCTGTATCTGATACACATATTTTGGCTGATGTATTCAAATTGCATTCTTCCTTTTCAGATGGTGTCGATATATGCCGAGCCACAGTTCAGGCCACCTGGGCCTTCCCGAGGAGCTGGGCCATCTAGGCCTCTTCGAGGAGCTGGGAGAGGGGAGTCGTCTCGCGGACGAGGCAAACGCAGGGCGCACATTATAGAGGAGAAGTCCAGTGAGGAGGAGGAGGCTGCAGATCCCCGGTCAGAGACATCTGCTGACAAAGAGGGTGGCTCCGATCCCAGTTCCAGTAGTGGAGATGAGGCTGAGGAGGGTTCTGAGGATGGCAGCCCCGACTCAGATGATGGTGACGATGGTGCAGAGTCTGTTCCGCAGAAGAGGATGAAGAGGGCCTCTCATTCTTGCTCTTGAGAGCATTGATGCAGTTGTTCCCTGCTTTATTTACCTTTTTACTAGTAGTTGTAGCACATTGTACATTGTTAGGCAGTTTTATTTTCTGTAAAACTTATACCCGTGTTATAAAAAAAAAAAAAAGGAAGCATGATGGAATGAAACAACTTTTGAAAAAGTGTTGTATTTTATGCTCTTAGCATCGCATCGCTGTCACGACCCAAACCCGCCCCTATGGGTTTAGCACCGTAACCGGCCAGTAATCCAAGATTACCGAAGGCCTGCTTAACAGTAAGACAGTATAACAGAGTACAGGGGCATGGTGGAAGCCAATACAGTAAATAAACAATGTCCAATGAGCTGTGACAATCTGTATGCAAAAAGATTCTTTGTACATGTAGGCATTCGGTACAGAAACAGTATATACATATATGTACAATCATTCAGTAGACAGGGACCTAATCCCTATTAACAGTACAATACAGTCTATACAGTATTACAAAACGGTACAGAGACAGACGGGGAAATAAAAACACCCCTAAGCCATAGCTTGGCAGGCTCGGAGCCTCGCAGTGAGGCACAGTGGTTGGCTTGACAAAACTGGAGTTTACCCCGACGCTTCTAGCCTTGGTCCGGTGCCTGTACACCTACATATATATATGAGCAGTGAGCTAAAGCCCAGTGAATAACATAATGCGTAAAGAGGTTTAGAATGAATGTCCTTACAGTAATGAAAACAGTTCATTAAATCAGTATTTCAGTCTTTCAGTCAATCAGTCATATGTGGTACATCCATTAGCATAACAGTACAGTAAGTAGTAGGTCTTAAAGACCTAAAGAATGATGGCCATCAATCAAGAAATGAGTGGTCCCACGAGAGAACCGACAGAGATCTCTATAACAGTAACAGTAAATAGTAGGTGCTAAGGATGCCACAGTACAGTTCAGAATATAGGACATACATTCATTCAGTAAACAGTTCAGTTCAGTATTCAGAAGATAATCATTTTGAACATATCTTTACACAATTGTTACTCACAGAGTTCTGAGCTACGGTGAACTAGAGCGTCTCCTCGGAATGCTAACCCTATACAGTTAACAGATTGAACACACACTAAGTTTCACAGTTGGAAAAGATAATAACTAAATCTCTAAATTTGCCTCGGTGTGTTCTACATCCATATCCTCCCTAAGATGCCTTAAACTAGGCCTAAGAATGCCTAGGATGGGATGAGGATGCAAAGATGCACTTAGAAAACATTTTACAAAATTTGCTGAAAACAGGGGTCTCGCTCGAGCGAGGATTCCTTCGCTCGAGCAGACATGCAGACAAAGGATCTCCGCTCGAGCATGAATTCCATCACTCGAGCGGACTGTGTGCTACAGTAAAAATGCTGGATGCTCAAAATTTACGCTCGATGCTCGCCGAGCATGAGCATGACACAACGCGTGAGGTCCTTCGCCGAGCGTCACGCCAAGGCGCACCAAGATTCTGAGAGCTTGAAATTTACGCTCGAGCCACCATTCCATCGCTCGAGCGTAGCTCAGAGTAAACGATGGTCGCTCGAGCGTAGAATCCTTCGCTCGAGCGAAGAAGCCAAATCTAGAATTTCCAGATTTGCCTCCCAAGCTCAAACCAAGCATTCTACAGCTCTAAACTCGACCTCTTGGGCCCAAATTCTAGAAAACACATCTAAACTCAATATATAACAAGTTTCAAAGCTCAATTTGTGAATTTAAAGCCCAAGAGTAAGTCAATTAAATCCAAATTTCAAACCAATTTTATGAACATGTTATAACATGACATGCATGAACTTTAAACAATTTCCAAGCTTCAATGCTAGCTCAAATCAGCTCAAATCTTTGAAAAACAAGATGAAATCATGGTCCCAAACCTCAACATGAACATGCATGCAACATTTGCCATGAAGTCAACCCAAAACTCTTCAATATAGACATGCATGCAACAATTAAGCTTTATATCAACACTTATTGAACTAATTCATGCCTTAACTCTACAATTTAACTTGAATCATGCAAGATTAACCTCAAACACACAATGAAGGAGGTCAATGGTCTACCTTAAGTCTTGAATTCAAGTGTAGAAGTCCAAAAATGCAAGAATCCCTTCAATTCTCTCAACCTCCAAGCCAAATCTCAAGAACTCAAGCTCTCTCTCCTATCTCTCTCTCTAATTCGGCTATGAACAAGAAATGAGCTGAGCAAAATGTTGCCTAAGTGTATAAAGGCTCAAATATATTCATATAAACAAAAGCCCACTCACAATGGCAATTTGATAGAAAGCAACTTATGTGTTTTACATTATTTAATCTAGTTTAATCATACAAAATCAATTTTCAGATAAATGCACCCTTAAATCACATAAATTCTACTGATCATGAAACACTAATCGATTTCTTGTTCGGCCGCCGATAAGGCCTTCAATTAACAGTTTAAACATAACAACATGAACAGATAATCAAATAGTCAAACAGATAGAATGCAAATTAACATATATGCTCAGTCAATCAATCTCCAACAATACCAAGATTTCGATTACTTCAGTTATCAATCATAATTAGTCTCGGTTTGGCGGTAATCAATAGTTTATCGGCAAACAGTGGTGAGGGTTGTTACAGTCTCCCTTCCTTAAAAAGAGTTTAGTTCTCTAAACTCGAATTACCTTCGTTTTGGAAGAAAACAAGATTCAGTGGGAACAGTTCAGGGTATCTTTTAGCCATGTCATCTTCCCTTTCCCAAGTAGTATACACGCCACCATGGTTTTGCCAGTCAACTTTCACTAACGAGATCTCCTTGTTTCTCAGTTTCTTGGTCCGTCTATTTACAATCTGTATAGGCTGTTCCTCGTAAGTGTTGTCGTCACTCAACACCACACGAGTAGGCTCAGTCACATGGAATGGATCCCGGAGATAATCTCTCAACATAGAAATATGGAAGACATTATGCATATGCTCCATTTTAGGAGGAAGTGCAACTTGATAAGCCACCGGATTGATTTTCTCAATAATCTCATACGGTCCGACATATCGTGGCGCTAACTTGCCTTTAACTCCAAAACGAGTCTGGCCTTTCATCGGTGTCACTTTCACAAACACATGATCACCTACCACATATTCTCTATCTCGCCTTCTAACATCTGCATAACTTTTCTGTCGGCTCTGTGTAGTTTTCAGTCTCTGTTGTATCAGTTTTACCTTCTTAGTCGTTCCATATACAATCTCGGGCCCAAGCAAAGGCCCATCTCCAACTTATGCCCAGTAGATCGGAGATCTACATTTTTTGCCATACAATGCCTCGAAAGGCGCCATACCAATACTTGAATAATAGCTGTTATTGTAGGCGAATTCAGCCAACGGCAAATGGCTTTCCTAATTTTCCTGAAAATCAAGGACACACATTCTCAATAAATCCTCCAGAGTCTGGATGGTCCTTTCTGACTGTCCATCTGTCTGAGAATGATAGGCACTACTCAGTCTCAATTCAGTACCCAATGCAGTCTGCAGGCTTTGCCAAAACCTCGATGTAAACTTCGAATCCCTGTCAGAAACAATGGATATAGGCACTCCATGCAGTCTAACGATTTCATCAATATAAATTATAGCCAACTTGTCCACATTATAAATTGTCTTGACAGGTAAGAAGTGAGCAGATTTGGTCAGTCTATCAACAATAACCCAAATTGAATCCATACCTTTTCTGGAGTGAGGCAATCCAACGATAAAATCCATAGTGATATGCTCCCATTTCCACTCTGGTATGGGTAAGGGTTGCAGTAAGCCTGCGGGTCGCTGATGTTCCGCTTTGACTTGTTGGCAATAAAGACATTTTGACACAAAGCCGACAATTTCTTTCTTCATTCACGGCCACCAAAAGTTCTGTTTCAGATCTTGGTACATTTTCGTGTTCCCTGGGTGGATAGAAAATTTTGAGTTATGGCCCTCTTGCAAAACTCTTCTTTTCGCTCAAAGATCATTCTACACATACGCCTTTCTTGAAATTTCAGTACATTGTTTTCAAATTTGAATCCCGGTCTCGATTTAGATTCCCTTTCTTCAATGATTTTCTTCAAGAAGTCATCCTGTTGCTGTTTCTCTTTAATTTCTTCAATCAATGTCGGTTGTGTAGAAATAGCAGCTATTGTCCCACCTTGTTCTTTCAAAACTATTTCAATTACAGATTTTTCAAGGTCACAAAGCAACTCTTTCTGTCCAGTGAGCAAACAAGCTAAATTTGTAACCGACTTCCGACTCAGTGCATCGGCAACGGTGTTGGCTTTTCCCGGATGGTACAAAATCTGTAGGTCATAAGCTTTAATCAGTTCTAGCCATCTCTGCTGTCTCATGTTCAGTTTTTTCTGAGTGAAGAAATATTTCAGACTCTTGTGGTCGGTGTATACTTCACATGTCGCCCCATACAGGTAGTGAAGCCAGATTTTCAGTGCAAACACTACTGCCACAAGTTCCAGATCATGGGTTGGGTAGTTCTTTTCATGTGGTCTCAGTTGTCGGGAAGCATAAGCAATAACTCTCCCATTCTGCATTAAAACACACCCCAAACCCTTATGAGAAGCATCACTAAAAATGGTAAAACCATCCGCATCAAGGTAAGGTAAGAACTGTACCACAAGTCGAAGTTTTCAACTCTTGAAATGCGATTCCTTTGGTCACCCACCAAATGATGTCCCTTCGAGTTAATTGAGTCAATGGTAAGGCAATTTTGGAGAAATCTTTGACAAATCTTCGTAATATCCAAACCAATCCAAAAAGCTTCGGACTTCTGTTACATTTGTTGGTCTAGGCCAGTTCACTACAGCTTCAATTTTCTGCGGATCAACAGAAATTCCATCTTTGCTAACAACATGCCCCAAAAACATAACATGATTAAGCCAAAACTCATATTTAGACAGTTTAGCATACAGTTTCTGTTCTCTTAGGGTCTGCAGGGCAAGTCTTAGATGATGTTCATGTTCTTCTTTAGTCTTAGAATAAATCAGGATGTCATCAATGAATACAACAATAAAATCATCAAGGTACGGTTTAAAGATTCTATTCATGAGGTTCATAAATGCTGCAGGTGCATTGGTAACTCCAAATGGCATAACTAAAAATTCGTAATGGCCATACCTCGTTCTAAAAGCAGTTTTATCAATGTCTTCTAGTTTAACTTTCAGTTGATGGTACCCCGATCTAAGATCAATCTTGGAAAACACTTGAGCACCTTGTAACTGATCAAATAAATCATTAATACGTGGTAATGGGTATTTATTTTTCACAGTTACCTTGTTCAATTCACGGTAATCAATACACAGTCTCAGTGAGCCGTCTTTCTTCTTTACAAACAAAATTGGTGCGCCCCACGGTGAAGTACTGGGCCTGATAAACTTCTTATCTAACAGTTCTTGCAATTGTACTTTCAATTCCTTCAGTTCAGTCGGAGCCATTCTGTAGGGAGCTTTAGATATTGGTTGTGTACCCGGAACCACATCAACGGTGAATTCAATCTCCCTGTCAATCAAATCCCCTGGTAGATCATCTGGAAACACATCTGGGAATTCTCTAACTATAGGAATACAGTTCACGTCAGTTTTAGTATTATCACCAGTAGATACAGTCAATACAGAACACAGATATCCTTTACAACCCATTCTAATCAATTTAACAGCTTTCACAGAAGAGATCAAATACGGGGGAGGTACTACTCCACTTCCATTAAATACAAATTCAAGTAAACCAGGTGGACGGAAAACAACTTGCTTTGTCACACAGTCAATAGTAGCGTGATATTTTTGTAACCAGTCCATCCCCAATATTACATCAAAATGATCAATGTTCAATGGCAGTAAATCAATAAACAGATGCATATCCCCAACAATGATTTCACAAGCAGGATACATATATGCACATGTCATGGATCCCCCAACAGGTGATGATACAGCTAACAGATAATTCATGGGCTCTAAGGGTCTATTCAATTTCCGTGAAAAAGCATGCGACACATAAGAATGTGTAGACCCCGAATCAATCAGTACATATGCATTTTGAGCACAAATAGAGAGCATACCTCACACAACGGTTTCAGTATTTTGCACGTCTCCCGGTACTAGGGCGAACACTCGGCCCTACCTCATGGGCTCTTTCCCGGTAGCTTTGGGATTAGGCTTTGGTGCTACAGTTGACGCCACTGGCCTGCGGAGCAGAGGGGCAGTCTTTAACCATGTGGCCCACCTTGCCACACCTGTAACAGGCTCCAGATATTTTGTAACAAACCCCTTTGTGCTTCCTGCCACATTCAGAACAAGATGGAATGAAACCACTCCCTTGGCTGGGGCTAGTTGTTAATCCCGTATTCTGTTTCTTATTTGATGGGCTATGCTTGCCTTTCTTGAACTTGAAACCCTGCCTTTTACTACGCCATTCAGATACCGGCGTTTCAGATTGTTTCACAACTTCGATGTTCGATTCAGCCATCAAAGCTCGATCAAGAACATTTACATAACTCGGTAGCTTCAAAACACTAATTTGGTCCAGTATAGCAACATTAAGGCCGCCTTCAAACCTCTTGGCCTTCTTATAGTCGATGTCTACCATGTGTGGTGCATATCTAGCAAGTTCAGTAAATTTGGTCTCATATTCAGCAACTGACATGATGCCTTGTTTCAGTTGCTCAAATTCAGCCACCTTTTTGTCTCTGACACACTGAGGGAAGTACTTTTCAAGAAGGCTACTTTGAATTGAGCCCAAGTCATAACAGTGTTGTCATCACGGGTAAGCATCCACCACCTTCTAGCCTCTTCTTGTAAAGTGAAGGTGGCCAACAGCACCTTATGTGCCTCAGAACATGAAAACACTTCAAACAGTTTTTCAGTCTCCAAAACCCATGCTTCAGCTTTTAACGGTTCAAGGCCTCCCTGAAAGGATGGCGGTTTCAGTTTGCTGAACTTCTAGGTGAGAGCAATTATGTCCCCATCATTCACATTCACATTTGGTTCCGGCTGTACCGAAGGAGGAGGTGGGGGCTGTTGATTCTGTTGTTGCTCAAGTCTAGCAGTTATCAGTTCTATCATCCTATCCATTCTTGCCATTCTTGCCTCAGTGGATGAGGACTCAGATTCATTTGCATTATCCATCTCACTATAAGCAATTATAGTAATTATAAACATAAGCTATGCATTAAACAGCTTTAACACATTAGCACATATTCAGTCATGTCATAACCACACACTTTTCATGTTCATCCAATGCCCTAATCACCTTTCTAGGACATTCTATAGCTCATTTGGACACGTGTGTGCGGTATAACTCGTGGTTAAGTATCGCTTTGATACCACTCTGTCACGACCCAAACCCGCCCCTATGGGTTTAGCACCGTAACCGGCCAGTAATCCGAGATTACCGAAGGCCTGCTTAACAGTAAGACAGTATAACAGAGTACAGGGGCATAGCGGAAGCCAATACAGTAAATAAACAATGTCCAATGAGCTGTGACAGTCTGTATGCAAAAAGATTTTTTATACATGTAGGCATTCGGTACAGAAACAGTATATACATATATGTACAATCATTCAGTAGACAGGGACCTAATCCCTATTAACAGTACAGTACAGTCTATACAGTATTACAAAACGGTACAGAGACAGACGGGGAAATAAAAACACCCCTAAGCCATAGCTTGGCAGGCTCGGAACCTCGCAGTGAGGCACAGTGGTTGGCTTAACAAAACTGGAGTTTACCCCGATACTTTTAGCCTTGGTCCGGTGCCTGTACACCTACATATATATATGAGCTGTGAGCTAAAGCCCAATGAATAACATAATGCGTAAAGAGGTTTAGAATGAATGTCCTTACAGTAATGAAAACAGTTCATTAAATCAAGATTTCAAATTCAATCACCATATGTGGTACATCCATTAGCATAACAAGACAAGAGATGAGGTCTTAAAGACCTAACAAGAATGATGGCCATCAATCAAGTAAATGAGTGGTCCCACGAGGAACCGACAGAGATCTCTCAGAATAAAGAATAAAGAAACAAGAGGGTGCTAAGGATGCCACAGTACAGTCCAAAATATAGGACATACATTTATTCAGTAAAGAATATCACCAAGAACAGCTGGGATTCAAGATTCGTAAGATAATCATTTTGAACATATCTTTACACAATTGTTACTCACAGAGTTCTAGGCTCAAATGAACTAGAGCGCCTCTCGTAATGCCAACCCTATACGCTAATGATTGAACACACACTAAGTTTTACAGTTGGGAAAGATAATAACTAAATCCCTAAATTTGCCTCGGTGTGTTCTACATCCATATCCTCCTTAAGATGCCTTAAACTAGGCCTAAGAATGCCTAGGATGGGATGAGGATGCAAAGATGCACTTAGAAAACATTTTACAAAATTTGCTGAAAGTAGGGGTCTCGCTCAAGCGAGGATTCCTTCGCTCGAGTGGACATGCAGACAAAGGATCTCCGCTCGAGCGTGAATTCCATCGCTCGAGCGGACTATGTGCTACAGTAAAAATGCTGGATGCTCAAAATTTACACTCGATGCACGCTCGAGCATGAGACACAGCTCTTCGCTCGAGCGTAGGTCCCTTCGCTCGAGCGTACGCCTGCGCGCACCAAGATTCTGAGAGCTTGAAATTTACGCTCGAGCCACCATTCCATCACTCGAGCGTAGCTCAGAGTAAACAATGGTCGCTCGAGCGTAGAATCCTTCGCTCGAGCGAAGAAGCCAAATCTGGAATTTCTAGATTTGCCTCCCAAGCTCAAACCAAGCATTCTACAGCTCTAAACTCGACCTCTTGGGCCCAAATTCTAGAAAACACATCTAAACTCAATATACAACAAGTTTCAAAGCTCAATTTGTGAATTTAAAACCCAAGGGTGAGTCAATTAAATCCAAATTTCAAACCAATTTTATGAACATGTTATAACATGACATGCATGAACTTTAAACAATTTCTAAGCTTCAATGCTAGCTCAAATCAGCTCAAATCTTTGAAAAACAAGATGAAATCATGGTCCCAAACCTCAACATGAACATGCATGCAACATTTGCCATGAAGTCAACCCAAAACTCTTCAATATAGACATGCATGCAACAATTAAGCTTTATATCAACACTTATTGAACTAATTCATGCCTTAACTCTACAATTTAACTTGAATCATGCAAGATTAACCTCAAACACACAATGAAGGAGGTCAATGGTCTACCTTAAGTCTTGAATTCAAGTGTAGAAGTCCAAAAATGCAAGAATCCCTTTAATTCTCTCAACCTCCAAGCCAAATCTCAAGAACTCAGGCTCTCTTTCCTATCTCTGTCTCTAATTCGGCTATGAACAAGAAATGAGCTGAGCAAAATGTTGCCTAAGTGTATAAAGGCTCAAATATTTCAATAAACGAAAGTCCACTCAAAATGGCAATTTGGTAGATAAGGCAACTTATGTGTTTTACATTATTTAATCTAGTTTAATCATACAAAATCAATTTTCAGATAAATACACCCTTAAATCACATAAATTCTACTGATAATGAAACACTAATCGATTTCCTGTTCGGCCGCCGATAAGGCCTTCAATTAACAGTTTAAACATAACAACATGAACAGAAAATCAAATAGTCAAACAGATAGAATGCAAATTAACATATATGCTCAGTCAATTCGGTTCAGCCAAGAAGTCGGTCAGATTTCGATTACTTCAGTTATCAATCATAATCAGTCTCGATTTGGCGGTAATCAACAGTTTATCGGTAAACAGTGGTGAGGGTTGTTACAATCGCATTATTTTGCACCAAAATAAGATTGAATGGAAATGTGCATTGTGTATTTGCCAAGTCAGGTAGTGAACCGACACGACAAACTAAACAACTCAACTCACTAAGAAATAATGAAACCTTAGCAAGTTTACAACTCGATAAGTAAGACACAACAACGTTGATTTAAACAAAGAGTGACGACTCAAAATACAAAGCTCGACAACTATGACAAACAAGACTTGATAAGCAAAACAGCTCAACAAACGAAGTAACAACTCGATAAGCAAAACAACAACTCGATAAGCAAAACTTAACAACAACTCTATGAACAAAGTGTAATTCGGACGATCTGGGTGACGAAATATTTCCGAAACAGAGGAAGATGAAGGCCTTCGACACTCCCGATGCATGGAAATGCTAGGAACTTCCTTCTAGAGGGTAAAATAGGACCAAAGGCACACTCTGCAGCATGGCCGGCCAGCTTTTTGCATTTAAGGGGAGAGAGGTGGCCGGCCTACCAGAAAAGGTGGCCGGCTGGCCACTTAGCTCAGCAACCACCAGTTTTTCGACACGTGTCCCCCGAACAATGCCTTATCCTCTTTAAAAGTCCCAGCCTCATAGTTGATTCATTTCATCTCAGTTTTGCACCAAAAATGGTGGCGTTTCTCGTCGAAAATCTCACAGCTTGGATCGCCTCTCTAGATGGCTCGGAAAAGTTGAACTTCTGAGGCTTTGGCTTGAATGCACTATTCAAGCCACCATATATGACACTCGGTCTCTGATCTGTAACAGGGAACTGGACATCCTCGGCTTGATTCATCGCTTTTCTGATGCCGATGACCGCGGCAACCATTATTGGCAAGGTTTTCGGCAACACACACTTTGCTTGTGCATGCTATCTCACTTTTTGCTTGCCCCTGGTTTTAGTGGATCTAGCATTCGTCTGATTGAAGTTGCTCAAGGCTTGAAAGAAGGAAAGAGCTGCATTGCCATGACATTGGCCGAGACACTAATAGGCTTAGATGTTTTCTATCGCCAGGAGACGACCAGATTTGCGGGGAGTCCACTACTACTGCAGGTAATGTTTCCCACCCAGACTCACATATGTATTGCTCACATCACTCGGCCCTCAGGCTTGGTTTTTCTCACAAAATCCTTTTCTTACTTTTCTCTCATCGTACATCTCTCTATTCTTTATTCTCTCATTTTTCATCCCTCCACAGGTATGGTTGATGGATAAATTGCAGGTTGTGGACTCTTGCCCAGCCTACTCAGCTTGCGACTACTTCTTTCGACAACGCCTAGTCGATGCCCTTGATGAGGGATGGTGGTTTGACTGGATGTGCAATTTGTCTGCAGATCGCATTGCTTGGCACTGTCCTTGGCTCAATCTCCCGGCAATGAGCTATAGCATGTCCCGGCAGACTGGGATCCAGTTGATTGGTCTGACCCACTGTGTGTTCTACTTTCCGTTCCGGTTCCAGCACCAATTCGATCATGATCTGACTTGCCCACAAAAGGGGATAGAGTATCCTGCCGTATTTCCGGTCCGAGGCGCACAGCTTGCCTGGTATGCCACGACATGGAGGACTAGAGAGCTCCTGGCCCCCGCTCCCACTTTCAGTTGCACTTTGTCTGACGAGTGCTTGGATTGGCTCAATGAAGAGGCACAGATTGGGCTCAGCTTGGCATCAGAGGCTTCGACCAGCACTGGGAGGGGGCGCAGGGACACCTGACTTATCTATGCCCTGGATTTATTGCTTTACCAGTACTTTCAAATTTTCTTTATGAATGTAATAAAAAGCAACTTCAATTTGTATGCAAGAGCAGGAGAACTCTGTATTGAAATCAATGAAATTGAAGGTTGTGGGTACTGAAAATTTTCCGTTTTGGTCCAAAAATGGTTTGAGTTGTAAAAAGATTAATTTGAACAAAGTCAACTTTTATTAAAACTTTTCAAAACCATTTTCGGTATGGATCAGAACTGGACACACTTGAGCTCTGTCACCAAGATGCACAACCCCGGGTCCTAGCAACTGGAAAGTTGCCCCTAGTCTGAATAGTACCGCAGCACTACATAGCAACAAAAAGTTGCCCCTAGTCTGAATAGCACTGCATTAGAGATCACGATGAATGCTGATAGACAAAGATGACTGAGATGACCAAATGGACAAAGTTAATCGGTGAAGAGTTTATGGCTGAACTTCAGGATGAAGTTGCCTACGTATCCCAAAGATAGGAATCAAGCCTTACGTAGTTCAGGCTCGGGTTCACTCGGGTATTTTCACTCTCCTTTTACGCTCTAACTTTTGCCAAGGTCGCCCTTTTCGGGTTTTCAACCTTGCGAGCTCAGTTTTTATAATTTCAAATTTTTTGTGCTCTGTGTTTTGCCTAGGTCGCCCTTTCGGGTTTTTGGCCTAGCGAGCCTCTCAAGGGTAATATTTCTTCAACTTGTCCATATTGATCGGTTGTGAGAACTCCAAGCCATCTAGATCCACCAGAACCATAGCTCCACCTGACCAGATATACTTAATGATGTAGGGACCAGTCCAATTGGGTCTGAACTTGCCCCTTGGGTCGTGGATGGGAGCTCGGTTGTCCTTGAGCACCAAATCTCATTCCTTTAGATTCCTGGACTTAACTTTCTTGTTGAAAGCCCGGGCAATTTTGCGCTGATAACCTTGAACATGGTACAATGCTTTCAGTCTTCTCTCATCAAAGAGCATGAGTTCCTCAAACCTGCTCTACTGCCAATTTGCTTCAGCTATTTGACACTCAGCCAATACTCGCAATGACGGAACCTCAATCTCGATAGGTAGAACGGCCTCCATCCCATAAACCAATGAATACGGAGTCGCCCCAATAGAAGTTATGATTGAAGTCTGGTAGCCCCACAGAGCAAACGGCAGCTTATCTGGCCAATCCCAGTAGGTTTCCACCATCTTCTGCAGTATGTGTTTGATGTTCTTGTTGGCAGCCTCAACCGCTCCGTTGGTTTGCGGCCGATATGTGGATGACTTATGAAAAGCCACGTTGTATTTTTCCAACAAGTCAATCACTTCCTTCTTGAAGTGGGAACCGTTATCTGAAATTACCTCATTTGGGACTCCGTAGCGACAGATGATATTGTTTCTGATGAACTTTGCAACATGCGAAGCTTTCAACACCGCATAGGATTAGGCCTCGACCTATTTCGTGAAATAATCTATCGCGACCAGGATGAACTCATGCCCATTCTACCCCTTCGGAGTGACAGCCACGATCACATCAATTCCCTAGATTGAAAATGGCTATGGCGAAGTCATATTGTACAGTTTCGACTGCGGAATGTTCATGCGATTTGCATGAATTTGACATTTGTGGCATCGCCGAACAAAACTGATACAATCCTCCTCCATGGTTGACCAATAATAACCCTGTCTGAGGATCTTCCGTGCTAGCATTACTCCGTTCATATGCGCACCGCCTTCCCCTCCATGGATGGCTCCATTAAGCGCTTCGATTCTTCGACATCGACACACAGCTTATGCATTTCCAGATGACCTCTCTTATACAGTTTACCCCCACAGATGATGAACTGAACGGCCATTCTTCTGATTGCCCTTTTATCCTTGGCATTAACCCCTAGAGGGCATGCTTCCTTCTCTAGGAAATTCCAAATGTCGTAATACCAGGGGTTTTCGTCCTGAGCCTCATCTATAGTAGCAATCGACTCGTAGGCTGGCGCAAATTTCTGGTCAATGATGACTAGACGCATTCGTACTCCGAACGGGATGTATATCATGGAAGATAGAGTTGCTAAAGAATCAGCGAACCTGTTGTTCTCTCTTAGTAGATGAGCAAAGTTTAGCTTCTCAAACCGAGGAATTAACAAATCCAAGGTCTGGTGATACATCATCATTTTCTCTTCTTTGACTTTCCAGTCTCCTTTTGCTTGAGACACAGCAAGGTTCGAGTCCCCGATGACATCCAACCGTCTTGCCCCTAGTTCTAGGGCTGCTTCTAGACCGGCGATGCACGCCTCATATTTTGCTTCATTGTTCGAGACTTTGAACCGAAGTTTGAAGGCTAGAGGGATACGGGACTTGTCGGGTGCTATCAGTAGCACTCTCATCCCATACCCGTAATGATTTGACGCTCTGTCAAAGTACATCGTCCAAGTTTCATCGTCGATGTGCAAAATGGCTTCATTTGAGAATAAGTACTCAACTGCTCCTTCCACTGGATGGTCGACTAAGAATTCTGCTACTGCTCTTCCCTTGACTGACTTGCGTGTTATATATTTCAGATCGAATTCGGAGAGCAACAGCAACCAAAGAGCTAGCCTACCCGTAAGTGCTGGTTTCTCGAAAAGATATTTGATGGGATCAAGTCGTGAAACCAATATTACAGAGTGAGCTAACAGGTAGTGCCGCAGCTTCCTGGTAGCCCATACCAAAGCTAAGCAAGCCTTCTCCAACGGTGTGTAGCGAGTCTCATACTCTAGCATCTTTTTGCTCAGATAGTAGATGGCTCTCTCCACTTTGTCCTCTGATTCTTGCGCGAGCATACAGCCCATTGTAGTCTCACCATCGAAGGTACAATATCAACGGTTTCCCTGGCTCTGGTGGTGACAACACAGACGGGTTCTGTAAGTAATGCTTGATTTGTTCAAAAGCAGATTGGCATCGGCCGTCCCATTGAATTTCTTGCCTTTCTTCAGAGACAAAAAAGTGGTTCACAAGTCAAGGTTAATTTTGAGATAAACCGTCTTATGAATTGCACTTTACCCAGAAAGCCTCGCACCTCCTTTTCAGTCCTTGGTGGGGGCATTTCTAGGATGGCCTTGATTTTGGAAGGGTCGACTTCGATACCTCTTTGTGTAATCAGAAACCCCAGCATTTTTCCCGCTGTAACACCGAACGTACATTTCTGAGGATTCAGCCGCAACCGGAATTCTCTGATCCTTTGAAAGAACTTTTGCAAGGCGGTGTAGTGGCCCTCTCTTTCTTTGGACTTGACAATCATGTCGTCCACATACACCTCAACCTCTTTATGGATCATGTCATGCAATATTGTGGTCGCGGCCCGTTGATAAGTAGCTCCAGCATTCTTCAACCCAAACGAGATCATTCAGAAGCAAGATGTCCCCACGGTGGTGAATGCGCTTTTCCCGGTCTTCTGGTGCCATCACTATCTGATTGTACCCCGAAAAGCCATCCATGAATGAAAGTAGAGCATGCCCCACTGTAAAGTCCACTAGCTCATCAATATGCGGCAAGGGAAAGTTGTCCTTCAGACTCGCTCTGTTCAAATCCCTGAAATCCACGCATACCCGGATCCTGCCATCCTTCTTCGGTACCGGAACAATGTTGGCCAACCAAGTCGGGCATTCAGATACCAACAAGAAGCCTGCGTCGATTTGCTTGGTGACCTCTTCCTTGATCTTGAGAGCCCAATCCGGGCGGATCCTCCCGAAGTTTCGCTGATTGGTCGGCCTCGGGTCAAGAGGATCCGGTCAGATAATCTCAGATCGATCCTGCATGTCTTCGTAGGACCACACAAAAACATCTTTGAAATCTTTTAATAAAGCGACTAAGCGCTCGCGTTCCTCCGAAGACCACGTGGACCCGATCTGGACCAGTCGTGGGTCCTCCTCAGTACCAATATTCACAGTAGTGATTTCATCCATTAGGGTTTTAACAAATCTCTCCTGTTCTTGTTCAATTAAGCGTTACAAAATCGGAGGAATTTCTTCCTCGTCGTTTTCATCAAAATTTTGAAAGTCTGAGTTAATGCAACAAATCAAGGGTACAGAAAAGTACTTAGAAACCACAATTACTTGATTCTCACTAAGCACATCCAAATCGTCCGATCTCTCAGTTACAACAGACTCGAAAGAGAAAGAAAAAGACGACCTGGACAAGACTGTGGCATCCGGGTTATCATCCCCAAGATTACCAGACTCAGACTCAGTCGAGCTGGAACCTGATTTCGACTCACAAGACTTGGTGGAATCAGATTCTGGCTCACTACCTGACCCGGTGCTGCTGGACAAAAATCCCTCTTCATATTGCCAAGTGAGAGAGGGTGTGATAGATGCATCCAAAATAGTTACCAGTAGGCCCACAGCCGTTTCATTCCCAATCATGGAAACTGAGAAGTTATCCCCCAAGCACTTATGGTCGATCGGAGGATCTGAAAGTAGACAAGCCAATGCTACCCCCATTTCAATTTCAGCGCCCTTGGAATCCACTGCCTTACACTGCTCAACCTCAGCTGATGGGTCTGTCTTCTCTTCGGCAACGTCATCCCCGGATAATTGTAGGTCAAAGAAGATCTCGAAACCTGGCACGCACTTCTTCTCCGCGTTCAGCCACGGCTCTGGGAAGCCACAAAACGGAAAGTCTTCCCCCTCCTGGACGAAGCGTCCGTTTAGGGTACCCTGGATGGGCCGGTGCATTAAGTCAAAAGGCTTCCCTGCCTTCTTCGCTCTGGCTCTTCTAGCCATTTCCTTCCCCTTTCTTATCCAATCTTCTTTGGTGGGCTGATAACCCAATCCAAAGGTATGAGGGTTATGTGGCACTTCGGCCAATGCTGCGACGCCCTTCCGGCCGCTCCTTCCTAATCCCATCCCGGGGATGTGTTGTAGCTTGTTCATGAGGTATACAGATTGAGCACTGACATACACTCCCTCATTAACAGCCATGATGTTTTGCACAACCCAAGCCTCAGCTAAGGTAAACCTTGACATAAACACGTCCTCCATGCTGTGCTCGATTTCTAGGACTAGTGTAGATACCTCCGGAGGTGGATGGATCGATGAATTCCCGAAAACAATGGCTACTCCCTTTCCATAGGGGTATTTCACCATCTGATGTAGAGTGGATGAGACGGCCTTTACCTGGTGCAACCACGGCCGCCCCAAAAGCAGATTAAAGGTTGCTGGAACTTCTAAGACATGGAAATCTATCTCATGTTGTCCTGGCCCAACCTTGGTCTGGATCTTTACTGTCCCCATGACTTCTCGGCTCGTGTTGTCATATGCCCGAATTACCTGGGCTGTCAGTATAAAGTCCGCGGTCTTCAAACCGATCGCATATGCTGTCCTCGCCGGGCACACATTGATGGCGGATCTGGTATCAACAAGAACCACCGGTTTCCATTTATTTCTACACTCCACAGAGATGTAGAGTGGCTTATTGTGGCTTGCACCCTCAGGTGGCAGTTCCTTGTCAGAGAAAGTCAGCGTAAGGGTAGCTCCTCCCGGAAAGACTAGTCCAACTAGCTGCTCTGGTGTAGTATCTATAGAGAGTTTGGCTTTGTCCATAGCAGATAGAACAGCCTGTCTGTGCACTCGTGATGCCATAAGCAATCCCCAGATGGAGATGTCTGCTTGTATCTTCTTCAGCTGCTTCAATACAGCTTCTTCTTCAATCTGCTTCTCTTTCTACTTTTCAGTTTCCTTGTCCTTCCCAGATGCCTCTGGCTGGTCCAGGTGCGGGGGCTTGAAGTACCGCCCGCTTCTTGTCATGTGATCAACTTCGTCGAGATACCAGGTGTCGTCTGGTTAATTGCTCCCCCAATCCTCGTCTGTGTGGGCAAGACATAAATCATCGTCTTCCCACCACATTCTGTTGGCATTCAAAAGGCACTTGTCTGGCTACGGCATGATTGTACTTGCAGTACTTTCAGCCCACATGCTCACAACATCTTCTGTCCTTGTGCCCACAGCATTTCCAATCCCCTCATAGGTTTTGGCTTTCCCGGTTCTCTCAGAACCCTGTTGTTCCACCTGCATCAGTGCAGTTTGTTGTTCAGCTTTCCCTGCATCTTGAGCGAATTTCTTCGTACTGGCGCTCTCTGGCAATGTACTCTGACTTCCGGCCCTTCCGGCCACAACTGATACCCCCGCCCCTGCCGAGCCCTGTTGGAACTCTACAACATTCGGTTGATCATCCAACCATCCGGTAGCCTCTGCCGACTCCTCATAATCAAACCAGTTGACTGCTACGTCCCCTGATTCTTGGTCATTGAAAAACTGGAGGTTGGCAAAACCCTCTTCTACGGCCGTTAAATCATCTGTACCCCACTCAAATCCATCCCCCTGGATCACACACAGTTCTGCTCTCTTTGGTAATTCTACACTTGGCTCAGACTGGCCTGCTGACAAAATATAGTTGCTTGGATCGTAGGCTTCCCTAGCAAAATTCCCAGACTGCTCAAACCCTGACTTAACCATTCCATCCTCTTCTGCAATCTCCCATGTACTCTCTTCAATAACCACCACCATTGGCTTAGGTTGGATTATGGAGATGTCCATCATGCACAACAGGTCAGTGCAATCAGGAAGGAGCACCTCCGGCTTAGGTAGATAGGAAGGAGTGATATAGATGCTAGGATCGTAAGACACGACCCCAGTCTGGATAAAGTTAATTCTTTTGGGAGGTGAAGCTTGGTTGTGTGTAGGGAGTAGGTTGGTTGTGACATTGGGTCTTTCTGGTGGCAAAATCACCTGTTTGTCAATGAGATCTTGAATCTCGTGACGCAACCTGAAACATTGGTCGGTGTCATGACCGTGTTACTGGTCATATGCACAATATTTGGCTGGGTTGTGAGTGGGGGGTAGTGGATTTGGTAACGGCCTCGGCTCCAGGGGTTTTAGATGTCCTTTTCTGATTAAGATCCCTAGAGCCTTGAACAGGGGCATGTACAATGGGGTGAAGGTTCTTTGGCCTCTGGGTTGGTATTTAGTGGTCTGTGTATTGCTTCCGGATGCACCGGAGAAGGGTGTGGCTGCCGTGGGCCTTGGAAGGGGAGGGGGAATGGTGGCGACCATGCTTACCTCCGAAGTTCTTGCAGTTGCAGTGCCACTCGGGCCTGCATTGTTGTTGCGGTTAAAGGTTCTCCGGGGTTGCTCCCTATCTTGGTCAATCAGACCCTGTTTCATTGCATCTTCAATTTGTACTCCCATCTCGTGTAGATCCGAAAAGGTGGGGAAGAGGAGCACAATCATCTTTTGCATCAGTTTTGGCTGGAGATTGCGCACAATCATCCTGATCTGGTCCTTATCGGTGGGCCTTAAAGTCATCATCGAGGCCTTCGCCCTCCACCGGGTCACGAAATCCGAGAAACTCTCTTTGGGCTCCTGCCTTGTTGTTTCGAGATCACGAGTTGTAATCTCAATTTGGGTGTTGTAAGAGTATTGCGCAACAAAGGCCTCGGCCATTTCATCCCAACTCCGCTTGACATCATCCTCCAACTTCGCATACCAGATAGCGGCCACACCCGACAGGGTCCGGCCGAATAGCGAAAGCTTCTGGGGTCTGGTGAGGCCCATTGGCCGTAATATATCTGAGAATAGCCGGAGGTGGACCATGGGATCACCAGATCCGTCGAAGCGATCGATCTGCGACATTTTAAATCTTTCTGGCAACGTCACAGCCACATCGGTATATCCGTCATCGATATCCGGGATAGCTTTTATCCCCTGAGACTTTTTGAATAGCTTCTCAAGCTTGCTCAATTTCAGTGCTGTAGGGCCTACTTTGAACTCGAAGGAAGAGTCCGGGTGGTTGACGAGTATATGTACTTTGGATAATTGAGGTGGAAGCGGGGGCGGAGCTGGCCTTGTTGGGATATCTGTGTCCTCCTGAGCGGTATGGATATTGGGCAAAATGTTCTGGGCATTCGGCAAGACATTCTGGGTAGTTGGTGTCTGCTCAGGTAGTAGGACCCCTGGTGGAGAAGGAATTGGATGTGAGGCTGATGCTCCGGTTTGCTGTTGTAGCCGGGTAATTAGCTCCGCTTGCTGGGCCATGATTGTGGCCTGCTGTTTAGAGAACTCCGCTTGGCGGACGACGTCCTCCTGCATTTGTTTCATACTCTCTTGGAGTTGGCGCATCATTTCTTTCATTCCGGCCATGTTCTGCTGATCTTGCTGACTGACCAGTATGTGTATTTCTATGGCAGAAACTAAGACCTCAGCCCGACTGTTCACTACTAGAGTAGACCACTGCTCTGGTAACCTCTGCTCAAACACACTGCGCTTTCTCGGCCTTCTTCTGACAACCGGGGTTAGAGAATGGAACACTGTCCGTCACAACCGATCCTCGAGATCGATTGAGCCGACCTTTTGTCCAAAGTGCTTGGGGAATATCTCTGGTCGAAGCAATTGTGCTAAACCGCCTAGCAAAAAGATAAATAAAGCAATAAGGAAATAAATAACCAGATAAACGAACAAAGATAACAAACTTAAAATAAATACACAACACACAAATGGTATAACAACACACGGTCGATAAGTCAATACACACTATCTCAAACACCGATCACTATCCTCAATCATCGTCCCTAAAATCGATACCCACAGATAATCGATTCTCAAACACCGATCGATGCCCGCAGTTCGATGCCCAAACTCATAAACCGATACATGCATTTCCTGAGAGACGCACTCTAAAAGCACATAATAGATAAGTGAGAGCCAAAACACCCCTATGTTGGGGTAGGGTTTCCCTGTCCTATTTTGTCAGGAGCTAGGGTTTCACTACGCACGCAGCGGTTTCAAACAACCTATATCGGGTAAGCAACCTGTCCTAGCTTGGAATGGTCACTATGGATTCCGAATATGCACTAGGTCGAATGGTCAAAAGGGTGCCCCGGTAAAACCGGGGTTTGTGTTCCCATACTGGCAGAGCCCGTAACCGGTAAGCCTTATGGCACGCAGCCTCTAGCAAACCGCTCAGGAATAGCAGATGGCAAACACGGTGTCCTAGGCGCACCAATGCAAATGCAATGCAAAGAAACACACAAGTGTAGTCAAAACCAGATATCATGAGTTCGAGTCAAGTTCTCTAAATCCCCAGCAGAGTCGCCAGAATCAGACGCCCCGAACGCCCGAGAGGATGAGTCCTGCCTGCTCATTTTGGGCTCACTACAGTTCAGGACTCAATGTCACGGTTCTTAATCTGAACCAAAGAGTCCAAATCCGGCAAATCGTTTTGAGAAAACAGATTTTTGAAAGAAGTGCCAAACATGGACTGCTTTGCCAGATACAGAGTCGCCACCTAAATATTTTATTTTTGGGAAATTTAGGAAACCCTGACTCGTTGCCTAAGGCCACGTGTCCGTCATCACCAAAGTTGCCTCGGCTCGGGAACTTGGGTACGATTGGGGAAGGTCACTTCGTGAGCACCCCCGCTCGCCCGATCAAAGATCGGCCTCTACTAACCATGATATCTAGTTTTGAAAACATTATGCATTCTTATTCCAGTTATTAGCCTAGATTTACTATGTGATGCGCACAGCATACAAGTATAGACTGGGTCGCCTGAATTGGAACAAAACATTTCATGTTCATTTTTGAAAGATGGTTTGCTACTCGCAAGTAGGCTTAAAGTGCAGATTTTGCCACCCTCAGGTGGGCTTAGAAAAGATGGTTTTGCCACTATCTAGTGGGCTTAAAATTCACAGTGAATGAATTGTTCCAATCCAAGTAACCCAACATTCACCCACAGGCATTCAAGGAGGTATATCACATAAGCACATAGCCTCATGGTAAGCATGCTATCATGGCAGTCACTTACACACATGCAAGGATGCTAAAGCATAAAAACTTACCGAGTACTCCAAGCCAAAACAGAAGCTAATTAGAAATCATGCATGCTCCTAACTATACAGAAATGCCTAATGCAACACATGCAATAATGCAACTAAGATAGGCTCGGCTATTCTAAACATGGCATATGGAATACTACAACTAACAAGTATTCAACTTGGAATTGAAATACAATGCAGTGAGTTATGATGCGCCGAGCCTGGTGCATGCAAAACAAATGAATAAATGCAAACATGCTATCATACTGTATGCTAGTTGAAACATGCCCTAATCTAACCATTATAAGCTAGTAAATAAAAGGGAGAAAGACGTGGGGTTGGAAGACATACATCACACACACACACACACACTTATTACAACATTGCCCTCGCTCGGAGGGTCCAAATAAATAATATACAGTCCCAAATGAATAATTACAGTCCGAATAAATACAAAATCCTAATTAATTAACAAATTAATCTAGGAAAGCAGTAAATTAGCATGCAAGCCAGGGACTGCCTCGACTCTGTTCCAAATGATGAATGATGCATGCTCGGGTTGCTTGGCACAGAAATCCATTGCGATGCCCCAATTAGCCTCTGTTTACAATTAAGCCCGGAATATAGCGCGAAGTCCCAAAAGATTGCCGGTTTCTGATTTGCTGCAACAGAGAGCAGAAAATGGGCATGGCAATGTATTTTCACATATGTATGCTTGACTACTCTTCAGGGAGCGTAGTCTTCGATCCTCGTGCCACCAATCGCGCATCTCGATGCATGATGGCCGATGAGTCGATTTGCACGACTCAATATGGAATGAATGCACACATAAACACAACAAGGCCTAAACTCCATCATGGATAATCCGGAGTGTGGGCGACTGGGGATTGAGACACGTTTCGTCACTCAAAGTACGAAACGTCCCTCGTTTCCCATGCTCGGGCTAACTCCTATCCCCAAACACAATGCAATATGCATGACATGCATGAATGCAACTAATATACAACTTAGCATACACAATGGTATGAAATGGCATACACAATACTCGATGTAACATGACATACACAATGTTTTAACATGTAACCTAGCATACGCGATGCTATGAAATGAAATGGCATACGTAATGCATGATGGACTTACGCCAACATGAGTGGACCTCAGACACACTCACATCAGCGGCCATAAGATGAAAATGAGACACTCGAGATGCGTGCACACATGCACACAAATCGAGGACCGATCCTAAGGCACAAATGCCATTCTAACAAATGCGGCAAGGCACGAAATATGGCATACAAACATGCAAGTTCCAGCACTGAAATGTGATGCAAAATGATCCCGAAATATGGAAACATGGCACCCGATGCATGGAATGGTCCCGAAACACAAAACTAGGCACATGCATTGACCTATAGCTATACAAAGAATGCATTATTTGATCATGAAGCATAAAGACAGAACCAAGGCAGTCCCAAAACATGAACATTTCTAGTTCAAAGCATGGCCAAAAGATGCTAGCAAGATAGACTAAAATAGCATGCAACTTTGACTAGCAAACATGATTTACACGGCATGTATATGAAGCAAGTGAGAACTCATCAAACCAGAAAAAAATCAGTGAATAAAACATTCCAAAACATGCCCAAATAACCTCTGAAATGCAACCAACACATGCACAAATGTTGGGTTCTTTTAGAAGGCATACAAAGGGATTATTAAGCACATGCATCAAAGACACTTAGCATAGCCAAATAAACTCTAAAAATCAAATATGATAGCCCTAAAACTCACCAAATTGGCTCTGAAATCAGTCAACAAGGCATGCAATATAGGGCCTCTTTGGAAGGCCAAAAAGACCATCAAACAAAACAAGGTGAGAGAGGGTCACCCCCCTCTGATTTTGAGACTCAAAAATGCATCAAAGCCACTAAAAATCCACTAGATTTCAGTAGCTAAGAGGCCAAACCATGGCCAATGCAAGTGCTCTAATGCATAGCCCTAATCATGAAAGAATGAAGCATGCATAGGGGAAGGTGACCCCAAACAGAGAATAGACCTAATCAAACATGAAGATGATGTCAAAACAAGACTATTTTTAGTTTAGATTGAGGTCCAAAAGGGCTCACAAATAAGGCTAATGTATCATGCGAAAATAGCCCTAAAAGAGAGATTTAATGAACAGGGTAGTAAAAGGCCTCAAACAGCAAAGAGTCCTTCAACAAAGTTGAATAGGGGCTCAAAAAAAGATACTTTTCAGTTTATGAAAAATCCCAAATATGCTCACAAGTAAGGCTACAATATGATGCAAAAATGGCCCTAAAAGAGAGATAGAGAGCAAGAGGCAGTAGCTGGCCTCAAACAATGAAGATCCCTTCAACAAAGTTTAAGAGGGACTCAAAATAAGGCACTTTACAGTTTAGCTCGAAGCCCAGAAATGCTTACAAATAGGGCTAATATATCATGCAGGAAATAGCCCTAAAAGAGAGATAAAGGGAAAGCGGTAACAAATGGCCTCAAATAGAGAAAATTCTTTGATCAAACATGAAGATGAGCTCAAAATAAGACTATTTCCAGTTCGGGTCGGAGCCCAAAAATGTAAGCAAATATGGCTTATAGATGAAGCAAGAAAAGACTAGAAAATGGGAAAAGATGACTCACCCTTCTAGCACAGCAATGTAGCAACTCTTGGTCCAAGATTGTGAGCTTTCAACCTCTGGAAATCAGCTTCAAGGGTCTGGAATGGATGTTGGAGGTAGTGGGCTATGAGTTGTAATGTAATGGCCAAGAACCAAAGGGTATTTGAGCTTGGATGGGGGAGATATATGGAGGATGGAGTGTATATGCCTCAGCTAGTTTTTTGTAACCCCTAAAGATGGAGGAGGGGTGCTGGTTATATAGAGGAGAGGCCAAGGGAAAAGGGAGGGAAAAACTAATTCAAATTTCTCCCCCAAAATGGCAGATCCCCGGGCAGGAGTCTGGTGCAAAATAACTAGCACAGCTGGCATGCACCAGAAGAGAGGAATTTGGCCGGCCAGGTTCAGGAGGTTCAGGTGGCCGGCCGGCCACCTCCCTTGGCCGGCCAGCCGGCCAGAGTCAAATGGGTCAACAAAGATTAGTGGCCGGCCATCCCAAAAAGATGGCCTGCCATGTGTATACAACACAGCTGTATGGTCAAAACCCAGAAAATGTAACCCAGGAGAGAGAAAAACCAACTTTTTAGAGGGGTTCAAAAGGGTCAAGAACAATTGATGGCCGGCCTATCCATATTGGTGGCCTCCCAGGTGTGTACAACACAATGGTGTGGTGGAAAGTCAGAAAAAGTAGCCCGGGAATGGAAAAAGTCAGCTTTCTAATGAAGAAAAAGGGCGATGAAGAGCGATGAAGGAATAAAGCTGGTCTTCAGAACAATTGCTGGCCTTCCACCCTTCTACAACCTTCCTAACAATGAAAATAAGGTCTCTGCCAAAAATGAACCCAAACCGATGTAAAACGAAGGTTCGGGGGCCAAAACGCGCAGCTCGGGGTCCCGAAAACAAGCTGCTAAGCACCGGAGGTGGCGTTCGACCACGAAGTTGGTCTCTCGGGCCACAGTGTCCCTCAAAAGGGAGGAAACAGGGTGTATGCCAAAAACCGGAGCAAATGGAGGTGGTTAAGCGATCCTGAAGCGAGACACACGGCCGACAGCTCCAAAAATCGGGAACCGGGCTCCAAACAAGAAAAATGGCCTACGACCACGAAACGTAGCCTACGGCCACTGAGAGATGGTCTACGAGACCTCTCCCTCCGTTCGGGAGGAGAAGACGGAGAAAACGGGGCCTAATTCGCAAACCAAGGCAAAGCACAAAAGAGTCCGGAAGTCTGGAGGCAAGGCTCGCAGCCGTGACTCCGCAACTTCAGAGCGAGCACAATATGCAACATCACCAAGCGCTCAGTTGGTGACGTCTGAGTCTTAAGGTCGGTCAAAAATAAGGTGTCTACAACTATTAAAAAAAAACAACCTTCATACTCCAAGCGAAGCTTGATGCTGTTCTACAATTCCGCATCTCAGCTTTAATCAGAAAAGTTCCCACAGGCATTAGTCATACCTGACCTCATAATCGAAGAATTATGTTGGTGTGGATACAGAGGGAATCACGAGAATGTTGTTTCACAATCTTGAATTCATAATCAACTTCTGACTTCTTCTCCTTCCTTTTTTCTCATTCTCAATGTTCAAAATTCCTATTTTAACTCTTGATTTTTAAGATAGAAACAGTTTGCCATTTCAAAGCGTAGATCACAGAGTGTATATATATGTCTGTTATGTGGTGGCCTCATGTTAGAAAACAATATTGGAGTTACATTTTTGAACCATCAAAGCTATACTTACCAAGATCCTAATATAATCTTCCAAAAATCATGTCAATTTCATTTGAAGCTCTAGCAATGTCTGGAGCTAATTACCTAGAGTTTGGAATGGACATTGAAGAATGGGAACGCCTAGACTCGGTACTGCCTCCCCATCTATATGCTGAAGATGAAGATAAAGAAGGAGAAAGAGAGGAAGACGCAGGCCCGAGGAAGAGGGAGAATCTGGTGCATGATTTCAAAGACAAAAAATTAACAAACAGCTCATCACCATGTGAAGAAACTTGTTGTCCTTCAAATAGAGATAGTGATGACGATCACGGCCGCAATGATGATTGGATCCAAAATTTTAAAATTAACAATGAGACAAACTTTCAACTTTCAGTAACCCTTTAAAATAACTCAAAATCTTAGATTTTATTCTTTTAAGCTGTTAAATCCACCTCTTAATTTACTTACCTAATCGTTACTACCTTGCATTAGTTACGTATTTCAATCTTCTTCCCCAATACTTTTTGGATAAATTATAAATACACTCTAAAATTTACTTAAAATATTGATTGTTTCTTATAGTTTAGAAAATTATAGATACTTTATTGTCAATAATTTTTATTTAACAGAATTAACTAAAAAAATAAATTTTCTAATTACTCTACTATGCAATAATAAAATTACTTGAATCATTAATTATAATATATTTCTAATATCATTAAAATTTGCTAATTGGCTTTGTGATTTATTAATAAAATGGATCGTTTGTTATGAAATTATAAACTTTAAAAGGTGAGATGTAATTTTTATAACTATAGAGGGTATTTCCTATTTGAAACAAACCTCAAAGAATGTATTTGCAATTTATCTATACTTTTTTATGCAGTAGAGTTTTAGGGTCCTAAGCAAATTCTTAATCAACAATGCTATACATTCCTTTAATTTATCACCCCTAATGATGTGCCATTGAGATTAGACCACATATGATAGAATGTTTGACAAATCAACATTTGACACTTGTCAAACACATCATTAAAGGTGATTTTTAGGGATGATAAATTAAGTGTCTCAAGTAATTTTTATTCTCAATATGGGATGTTTACACTTCTACATATCATAAAAAATAATTATAATAATCAGCTTAAAAAATTATTTATTACAAAAATATAAAAAGATAAAATATACTTAAAAGTTTTGTTGGCAAACATCCACCTGACCCACCAAACTTAATGGCCCAAACCAATCCACTATAAAATGGACTGTTTCAATGGTTTGAATGCATACGAATGGTAGATGAGAGGGCACCTAACCCAACCCGATCCACCAACACCCCTAAGAAAATGATGTTATGCTTTTATAATGTGTGTTTAAAAAATATTATTTAATAATTATATTTTGTTTTTATGAAATATGAAAATTGAGCCTTTATTTTATTATAAAAAATACATAATAAAATATTTTGAGCTCAAACTAGTAAAGGCCAACCTGTCAAACCAATCCGCATCCATTCGTCAACCCGTATGCCAGCTCAATCCACATCCACTAACTAAACAAACAGATGCGGATTGATTTTTTCTAAACTTTTTAAGTTTGGATGAATAGTAAATGAAAGGTTACCCAATCCAATCCAATCCGCAAGCATATCTACTTAGAGGTGAACCAATTGCACCACAATATCTCTTAAACATTATTACTCACATTTTAGTCACAAAATTAAACCAGGAACTAATTACCCAAAAAAAATTAAATCAAGAATTCTGCCTTGAGATTGAATTATTTATTCTATTTTCTTTTCATTTTTTTTTATCAATAGATAAATATTGTATAGAAAGTATGATTAAATAAATATAATCCAACAAGCAATAATCAATTCAAATTTTAACCCACAGTAAAGTAGAACTAGAATGATACAAAATTTAAAGGCATTTAAGGTTGTGTTTAGAACATGAATTTAGGTAGGGATTTGAAATGAAAAAGGAAAAAAGTATGTGAAATGTAACTATATTTCATTCACATTGTATTTACATTTCCTTTTTCCTTTTCAAATTCTTACACAAATCAATATTCCAAACATAGCTTAAAGAGAATATTAAAACATAAGAAAGTTCAAACTCAAAATCGTGAATTGGCTAGGGCGAAGTTTGGTAAAGTAAAACAATTATTTTGAGTTCTCTATAACAATTTTGTTTTTGGGTTTGGTATTAAACATTGGACTTATTTAGGTTTTAGTAGGTTAAAATCAAAATAATTGGGGATCATCCACTAATAAAAATGTTTTATTTTTTAGTTGGTGTTGAGAGCTAGATTTAGGAGGAGTTTGATTAAAAATAAAATAAAATAATTGTGTTCAGTTATCATATAATAATTATTTTTAGATGTGGTGGCCCTATTTTAAAGCCCAAATCTCAGGATCTAAAGCGACCACTTTGTCAGCTTGCTATCAGGGTTGGTTGTGTCAGATTTCGAGTCTGTTTTTATTCTAAAATGATTTAGGTGGATTGGTTGGACTGGAGCCGATTGTCAATTCAATGGAACTAGTAGTGATGGAAAATAATGTACCACATCATTCATAGCGTGATATTTATCTAGTTATCTCTAAAAAAATCTTTAAAAGATTAGTAGATCTTATTATTGTAACCAATAAAAATTATGTTAGTACGTTATGTGTTTGTCCTAAGAATACATCTATTTGTCCACAAAAATAACATAACAAAAATCACAGTCTTTATCACATAATTAAAGAGATTTTGAATATATGATTTGTATTGAATGAAAGAATAATTACATGGATTGATATCTTTATATGTGAAGTTGATACAAATCTACTAACCTAACCACAACTAACTACCTGACTTAACTATGGTCAAATTCTAACAAACTAACTATTTATAGCTGTGTAACCTCTCTAAATTACGCCACGTGTAACTTGAGGAATTGTAAAGGACTAAATGTTTGCTTTGAAGATACTAAAATTGTGCCACAGGCAAGAGTTCAGTAAAGATGTCTGCAATTTGATCTGTAGTGGAGATGTGACAAATATGAAGCTTCTCGGCTGTAACTCTTTCTCTTACATAATAATAGTCGACTTCTATATGCTTGGTTCTAGCATGAAAAGCAAGATTATTGGTCATGGCAATAGCCGATAAGTTGTCACACCAGAGAGTAGGAGTAGGAACTCTAATATGCAACTCAACCAACAACATGCTAGAAAGAGCAAAAATATCATTGGGCCAAGTGTGCTACGGGAATCATTGGTCTTTGGAACAAAGGATCTAAGACTTTGGACAATATCATTGAGTCTCAACAAATTTGTTCTGACAAGAGTGACATTGGCTTTGGTGGTAAGAAAAAGTAAAAATAGAGTGCATCCACATCTCATGATACAAGAACTCAAGGGCCGGCGGAGCACAAGATTCAACAAGAGAAAAGACTTCTCAATCCTCGTAACGTCAAACAAAAGAAGGTACACCCTGTTTTTACTTATCATTATTGTGGTATGTATGGTCATATTCACCCTTATTGTTATGAGTTACATGGGAGAGTGTCTCATAGAGATGGAAGAAATTCCAACATCTCGTGGGATAGAAGACACTTCATTGGTCGTAATGAGGTTAAGGGTCATAATAGACCTTGCTATTTTGATTTGCTTGAAACCAAACATGGAGCGAGTTTGCATTTGCCTAGACCTAGGAATAGAAAGTTGGAAACCACGTCGAGACGGGTTCCCATGGAAAGAAAAGGGAACCACAATGTCAAGACACCACCCAAGAACGTCAATTTTCACAGCTTTGTTCATTCTAAAGCGGTTTGGGTGAGAAAACTTGGCTTGTGTTAATTTGTTTATTCGTTTTAGTTTTTTTTTTTTTTTTTTTTTGGTTTTTGTTTGTTTTTTCTTTTTGGGTCTTTTAGTGTGTGCTTATTCATTTTCTATCTTGCTTCTTTTTTTTTCTTTTTTTTTTTTAAAGGAAAAAATCCAAAAAGATTTTCTTAGTGTGGTTTTGCAAGCTTGAAATTTTTGAGAAGTTCTTGTTGCATATTGGAATTGATGAGAATATCCATTACATGTTAATATATGAATGCTTTCTGTGGTCATTACTCATTTTGGAGTGTGTGTTCTTTGATTAGTATGTCTCATTTTGTACACACTCTTAGATTAGCAAATATTGGAATCTTCCGCAATAGTGATCCTTTTTCTCTATGGATTTCTAGCATTGTATCTTTTGCTTTTATAGAGGAATTGACCTATACTAGTATATCATGAGTGATGTTAAGTCTCTTAACCACCTTCCATCTTTTTGCATCTCTACGGCTTTCCCCTCTGTTCTTTGTAGTCTAACCATAAGGAAAAGGCTACCTCAGAGTCACCAACTAGGCTATCCTTATTATATCCACGCTTCTCTGGTTCGGTTTCCATACTCTTAAGCGTGTCAGCCACCAATGAGTGTGCAAAAGAAAGAAAAAATGTGTAAAAGAAAAAAGGAATAAGAAAAGATTCATTGATTGAGAGAGAGCTTTCCCTTTTACTCAACAAATACCTCTTGATTCCTAGTGGTTTGACTTTCCTTTGTTGTGCTTAGATTCTCTTGCCGGAGGTCCAGCTTTCAAATATCTACTAGGATTTGAATCTTGTGTTTGTCGAACTCCAAGAGTCACACACACACTTTTTTCATGGGATCTATGCTTTTCACATAATGCATCACTTTCTTTTATGAGGAATATTCTAGAGGCTGTGCACATTGTGTTTTCAAGTAATTGTGTTTCTTGGATAATCTTGTGTGTTTTAAGATACAAATTTGAAATTCCTTACTTGCTCCACCATATTATTTTTGTCGTTTTCTTTTTGTTCATTGTTTTCCATGCTTGTGGTTGTTTTTAGTGAGGGGGAGTTCGGGTTATCCTTACATTCATTGGTTTGGTAAGAGAGATTGGCATTAGTTGGTTTGTATGTTGCTATCCACTTTTTGTTTATTGCTTACTTCTCGCAGGTTATTAATTTTTCCATCATCTTGTCCCTGTATGTGTGGTTTTTGATCTTGCTTTCGTTGTTTAAGCTTCCTTTGACAATTCATGACAAAAAGGAAGAGAAGTTTGAGTACTAATAGCAAAAATGGTCTTTGAGCGTGTTTGCATGTTTCTTAGGATTGTCATCATGTTACATGTTCTTAAAATCTCCAATTTACATCTATTCATATTTTCATCTCATGCTTCAAGATAATCTTGTCATATGTCTATTACTTTTTCATATACTCTTATGGCACTAATAGTTGTTTTGGAGAATATGGCACTAATAACTGTTTTGCAGATCATGACCTTGAGAAAGAAGTTTGTTTTTGTTGGCTGTAATGGATTGGGGTGATTAGGATTTTTTTTTTTTTTTTTTTTGGTTAGGTGTGTTTTGTCACGGTATTTCCAAAAGGGGAGATTGTTAGGTTTTTATTCTTGGCAATCCCGTTTGACAAAACTCCATTCAGTTGTAATTTTGTGCTAATTTTATTTTAGCGAGGCTATGAGTTTTTAGATGCGAATCCAACCCGAATTGTGCCTTGCAGAGTTATTTCAGAAGTTAATTCTTTCATGTTTGCCACTTCGCTGACTATGTTCGAGCAGCGCCCAAGCTAGGTCAAGGGGCAGCGCCCTCGAAACAAAAAGCAAAAATGCAGTCGAAGTTGCTTGCCCGCTCGAGCAGAGAATCTTTGGTTCTAGAAGTTTGATCGCTTGTAAAAGTACTGGGAGTTGAATTTTTCCGCTCGAGCAGCCTTTTTTGCACTCAAGCGTGTAGACACCCCATTTTTGACCAACCTTAAGACTCAGACGTCACCGATTGAGCGCTCGGTGATGTTGCATATTGTGCTCGTTCAGAAGTCTCAGAGTCGCGGCCGTGAGCCCTGCCTCCGGACTTCCGAACCCTCTTCTGTACCTTGTCTCAGTTTGCGAACCAGACTCAGTTTTCTCTGTTTCTCTTCTTGAAGGGAGGGAGGGGTCCCGTAGACTATCTCTCAGTGGCCATGGGTGACATTTCGTGGCCGCAGGCCATTTTGCCCATTTCGGGGCCCGGTTCCCGATTTTCGAAGCCGTCAGGCCGTGTGTCTCGGTTCGGGACCGTCTAACCATCTCCGATTCCTCCGGTTTTTGGCATACATCTTATTTACTCCCTTTTGAGGGACACTGAGGTCTGAGAGACCCACTTCGTGGCCGAATGCCACTTTCGGTGCTTAACAGCCTATTTTCGGGACCCCGAACTGCATGTTTTGGCCCCCGAGCATTCGTTTTGCATCGGTTTTCGTTCATTTTTGGCAGGTACCTCTGTTTTATCACCAGGAAGGTCACTGAAGGGTGGGAGGCCAGCAATTGTCTCAGCAACCAGTTATATTCCTCCGGCGCCCTCCGACGCCCGTTTTTCTCACTTCCGAGCCAATGTTGACCACCCTAGGGCCATTTTCTTCAACCCCAAACCACATATTTGTGTTGTACACACATGGGAGGCCACCAATATGTGGTGGCTGGCCAGAAAATCATATTTTCCATTTTTGCCCTTGGCCGGCCGACCACCTGCAACAAAAGTAGCTGGTCAGCCATGTTCCTTGGGATGTGTGCTTTACAACTGTATAGCTTTTTCTCCCAAAATATCTTATTTCGGGGGACTTTTTGTAGAGAAGGGAACTTAATCCCATAACACTACACATTTTCCTCTCCCTTTCTCCTCCATCCTTGCATACATACAGCAGCTCCCTCTCTATCTCAAGGGTTGGAAAATTGCTCTTAAGCTCATACACACATATCTCTCTCACTTCCTCTCAAAATCTCCAAAATTTGGCTCCATTTCTTCACTACCACCAAGCACCACTACCACCATTCCATTTCCAGCAGCTTGGGGAGCTTTCCAGCAGCTAGGAAGCAACATTCCTTGGTCCAAGAGGTAGCAAAAGTTTGGTCTTCAAGGGTAAGTTCAATCTCCCTCTTTTGTAGCACTTTTTTTGCACCATTTTTCTAGCCTATTTGCTTGCTGTTTTGAGCTCCGACCCTAACTGAAAGGGTCATTATTTTGAGCCATTCTTCATGTTTTTTTAAGGGCTCAACCCTGTTTGAGCACCCCATTTGGTACTTGCTTCAATACCCTCTTGTATGCCATTATTTTGCATGGTATTTCTAGCCTATGTGTGATCTTTTTTTGAGCATGATATAAACTGTGAGTGGGCTTATTTTAAGCCCCTATACAACATTGTAGAAGGGATCAACACTGTTGGGGGCCTCCATACTGTACTTACTATTATACCCCTCTTTGGCCCCCATTTTTGCATGCTTTGTTGGCTTGTCTTGCTTCTGTTTTAGGCCATTATCAGAACTGAAAATGGCCATATTTTGACCTTCTTGGCATATCTCATTAAGGGTCTTTGGCTGTTTGGTGAATGCTTTGTATACCTCATGTTATAGCCTCTTGTTGGCCTATTTCTTGCATTGCATTTTGAGCATGTTTTCATACTGATTTGAGGCTTGTCATCTACTGTAAATGTTCATATTTTTAGTCCCTCTTCAGTGTTGTAGAATGGTATTTTTCCATTTGGGCTTTGCATCTATCACTTGCTTCATTACCTCCTTTGCGGAGCCATTTTTGTATGCCATTTTAGCCTTACTTGTGATTGCTGTTTGGCCATGTTTTGTACTGTAAAAATGTGATTTTTGGGGCTTCCTTGCTTCTTCCTTTTCATGTCATGTATCAATTATGCATGTATGGTATAGCTGTAGGCCATTTTATGCATCGAAATCCATGTTTCGGGATCATTTCATGCATCGGGTATTATTTCGCCTCGCTCCGGGGCAGTTTTGCCCCTCATTTTGCCACTGATTTTTGCATGTTTGCATATCATATTCCATGTCTTTGTCATGTCTCATTAGAGTGGCATTTCGGTGCCCGAGGGTCCGTTCTCGGTTTGCGTGCCCGCGGGCACGCACTTTGAGGTATCTTGTTTTCATCTGATGGCCTCCTATGTGAGCGTGGCTGAGGCTCTCTCATGTTGGTGTAAGCCCATTATCGCATTGTGTATGCCATTTCATCTGTAGCATTGTGTATGCCCGGTTGTGTATTACCTCGTATAGCGTGTATGCCATTCCATAGCATTGTGTATGTTAGGATTGCATATTAGCTGCATTCCATGCATATCATGCATTTTGCATCGTGTTCGGGATAGGAGCTAGCTCGCACAGAAACGAGGCACGCTTTCAGACTCGGCGTTAACGGGTCTCAATTCCCAAGTCACCGACACTCCGGATTATCCATGATAGAGTTAGGTTTTGTTGTAGCATTCATATGCATTCATCCTCTATTGAGTTGTGCAATTCGGCTCCTCAGCCATCACGCATCGAGATGCGTGATTGGTGGCACGAGGATCGAGGCATGCATATATTTGTGAAATACATTGCTATGCCCCTTTCCTGCTCTCTGTTGCAGCAAAATAAAGAATTAGCAACTTTTCGGAGTCTGGCACGCATTTCGAGAAACATTGCAAACAGAGGCTAATTGGGGCATCCCAGTGGATTTCCGCGCAAGGCTGCCCAAACATGCATTATTTCATTATCCGGAGCGGAGTCAAGGCAGTCCCTGGCTTGCATGCCAGTTTTATTGTTTTCTTAGTTAATTTGTAAATTAATTAGGAATTTGTATATTATTCGGACTGTAATATTCGGACTGTATTATTCTTTCATTTGGGACTGTATTATTTATTCGGACCCTCTGTGCGAGGGCATAATTGTAATAAGTGTGGGTGAGTGTGATGTATGTCTTCCAACCCCACGTCTTTCTTCCCTTTTATTTACCCGCTTATGATGGTTAGATATAGGGCATATTTCGATTAGCATACAGTATGACAGCATGTTTGCATCATTCATCTGTTTTGCACGCACTGCCTCAAGATCATACAAACTGCATTTGTATTTCAATTCCAAATTGAATACGTGTTAGTTGTAGCATCCCATATGCCATGTTTAGAATAGTCGAGCCTGCTATAATTCGCATCTTTGCATGTGTTGCATTAGGCGATTCTGTGCATCTAGGATCATGCATGGATTTCTAATGAGCTTCTATTTTGGCTTGGAGTACTCGGTGAGTTTTATGCTTTAGCATCCGTGCATGCGTCTGAGTGTTGCCATGAATAGCATGCTTACCATGAGGCTATGTGCTTATGTGATATGACTGCCTTGAATGCCTGTGGGTGGAGGTTGAGTTACTTGAATTGGGACAATTCATCAAATATTTGTTTTTTTTTTAAGCCCACTAGATAGTGGCAAAACCATTGTTCTTCTAAGCCCACCTGAGGGTGGCAAAAATCTGCATTTTAAGCCTACCTGCGGGTAGCAAACCATTTTCAAACAAACAAACATGAAGTGTTTTGTTCCAATTCAGGCGATTCAGTCTATACTTGTATGTTGTGCGCATCACATAGTAAACCTAGGCTAATAACCGGAATAAGAACGCACAATGTTTTCAAAAACAGATATCATGGTTAGTAGAGGCCGGTCTTTGACCGGGCGAGCGGGGGTGCTCACGAAGTGACCTTCCCCAATCGTACCCAAGTTCCCGAGCCGAGGCAACTTTGGTGATGACGGACACGTGGCCTTTGGCACCGAGTCAGGGTTTCCTAAATTTCCCATTTAAAAAACATTTAGGTGGCGACTCTGTATCTAGCGAAGCAGTCCATGTTTGGCACTTCTTTCAAAAAATCTGTTTTCAAAACGATTTGCCGGATTTGGACTCTTTGGTTAAAGATTGAGAACCGTGACATTTGAGTCCTTCGAACTGTAGTGACCCAATATCGAACCAGAATGGGGGGGACTCGCACTCCTTTCCCCGGGATGCGTTCGGGGACGTCTACAAAGCGTCAATCCGCTCAAGCATCCATTCTTGGGCTTGAGCAGAGATCACGGATCTATTTTCTAAATATGCGGTTCAGTCAGATTTTAGGGTTACAACTTCCAAATCTTCTTCTTGGGTATTAGGGTTTTTATCTAGGACTTCTTTTCTTGTTTCCTTTGAAACTTGTGAGAGTTTAATCATGAATTGAGTGAATTATATCAAAGGGTTTGCTTTATTAAAAAAGGAGAAAGTTGTTCTTCGGTGGATTCCGTAGAATTTGGGCTTGAAGTTTTGGTGGATTCCGGAGTCGCTCATTGTCGTGAATTCAACATTGGCGTTGTGGATTCAACGTTGGGCAAGACAATTCCAAGGTGAAGACGAGACTGGAAGAGGTATATAGGGGTCGGTTCAATCCGGACGTGGATTCGCTAGGTAATTGAAAGTATACTTGTGTAATTCCTTTTGTGTTCTTAGTGGATTGTTTTATGGCTTTGGCCAGTGGTTTTTTTTTTTTTTTTTTTTGTCACAATTGGAGGTGCTTCAGTTGTGGTTTTTTCACGTTAAATCATTGTGTCAATTTGTCTTGATTGAGATTGTTATTTACTGCTTAAAATTGATACATAATCACAAATCAATATCTAGGGGATTTCTAGATTTTTCACATATCCTCAATTTGATACTCATCTGATGAAACGATTGGAGCAGCAAAATAATTCTTTTTGATCAAATTTAAATTTGATGAAACAATAGATGAGACGTTGGAGATTGTCTTAAGAATTAGTGATTCAAGTTAAAATTTTATTTTTGAAATTTTTAAATCAATAGATTTTTTTGACAATTTTTGCATGTCGCTAAAAATTGACAATTAGTGACTTTTTTGTGACGGTTTTTTATAAATTGTCGCTAAAACTTCTAATTACTAACATTTTTCTGTAATGAATTTTTCAAACTGTCACTGAAAGTTGAAAATTAGTGACTTTTGTTGTTATGATTTTTTTTAAACTATCGCTAAAACTTATAATTAGTATTTTTTGTAACAAATTTTTTAAAATTGTCACTGAAAATTAACAATTAGCAACATTTTTTAGTAGTGTTTGATAAAAAAAAAAAAAGCCATCAATTCTCACAGAATCTATTAGACAATAACAAGTAAGTCCCTTAAATATTTTTGGAGCAAAATAACATTGATGTGTCCAAATTATCTATTTGTCTAAATGTCACTTATTTGCCGAAATGTCACTTATTTGCTCAAATGTCACCTATCTATTCACGTGTCACTTATTTGTCCAAATGTCTCTTATTTCTACACATATATCTATTCACTTATATGTACAATGTTACCTATATATCCAGATGTCACCTATCTGTCTAAATATCACATATTTGTACACGTGTATCTATTCACTCATCTGTTCAATATTACCTATCTATCTACCTCACCGCCATCAAATGCCATTGGCGGCCACCGATGACTTTTCAAACCAATTTTTCAATGACTTTCCAACAATTTTCTAAATGATTTTTCATATTAGTATGAATTTTTCATCAATTAATCTTAAAAATTATTATAATTTAGTTGAAGTAATTACACTTCTCTAAGTCCCAAATCCCAAGTGTGTGGTAAGTCGAGTGTTAATAAGTGCCTCATAAAGTCTAGTTATGAATAGCTCCACATACATTACTAAGGGTTTAATAAACCCCACTAATTTTATTTTATTTTTTTTTAAAAAAAATCATTATGAAAATTTGTTTATATATAATTTTAGGTATGGGAACAACTTCTCTACAATCCTCTTTCAGTGAATTGCACTGTGTAGTTTGCCCACTTTAGTCTCACCTCAATAATCCGAAATGTACACGATTCATTGATTAGATCATTCATACTAAAAATTAAGTTATCAGATATCAGTACATACATTGAACCACATTTTTCTCTAAACCTTAAACCTTAAAAAAAATTAATAATCAATTCTGGAAATAATGCATGCTATTCATTTTTTTCAAAACCAGAGACCTCGCCCATGAAGTAAATCCTCGCACCTACGGTCCAACCAATTGAAATAGAATCAATAAATTCCTTTCCGGGAGTGATTCATCATTCTCGAATGCATCATACAACTCTCTGTTGTACTGCACTCTCCAAGTGTCCTAATCAACCAGCTTTATCGAGAAAGATTACTGTTTTTTAGGTCAAAGGGTTGATAAAGAGAAAGATATGCACTAAATTAAACTAACTAAAATAGAATTTTACAATTTTTTATTATTACTTATTCTGAGACTTTCCTAAATACTTCAAATATTCAAATCACGAAGTCACAATTGGTCAAATAATATGACTAAATTACTCGTAAAAAGTGAATAGGCCCAGCAGAGTGCTTTCGTCGTTGTTCTGTCTGATCTTTACGCATTTCACCACTCCACCGGAAATTCCCTCTGCCTCTACGGATGGGAGCTTCTCTTGAAGAAATAATGCATTGATCTAGTTGCCACCAGAGCCATAGAGGGCTATAAATTGATTCGTTTCTATCAATAAGCTCCAATTGCATCATAGGAATTACAAAAAAAGGTTTTGATTTTTTGAATGGATGATCTACTTGACATGTTCTACAAGATGAAAAGTTTGAATTATCGAGATAGGCTCGAAGTGAGCCCACAGTGGGCAAACTGCATGATGCAATGCAATCCACAAAAGATGCACTACGGAGAAGTTGTTCACTTTAGGTAATATTAAATTTACTAATTAATAAAAATTTAACCCTGTTGATGACTAAAAAAAAAAATTAATCTAGTGGGATTGGTTCCGAGATTAGTCGAGATACGCATAAGTTGGTCCAAACACCTGATTATAAAAAATAAAAATAAAAATAAAAACATAACAAATAGCTGAAACAAAGAAAAGCACACAAAAAAAAATTAATAATGTGTAGTCCAAATTCATTTTAATCATGAACTCCATCATACAAAAATTGAATTTAAACCACATACTATTTTTCTTCTTTTATTTTTTATTTTTTTATTTTTGAATTCTTTATCTCTAGCATTACTCTACAATTAGCCTTTTTTTTAAAGAAAAAAAAAAGAAAAAGAAAAAAAAAAACATCTCTATGTTGCTCCAAAGCCTACTACAATCAAAAAGTGAGTAGCTTTGTTTGTATCTTATGTTCCTGATATTTGTAATATTTAATTATAATTTATTAGGGTGTTTATGATTTATTATAATATTTTTATCATTGATATTAATTTATGATCGAAAATGTATTTAGCTATACCTTATATGGTATTTGATTATGACTTATTATTTATTTTTTGTATGACTAATATAAATTTAATTATAACGTTTATAATAATTAATATCACAAATACAATCTATTCAACAACAGTTCAATGCCAAGGCCCTTGTAGCAAGTTGACATGTAGTTGCACCTTAGAGTGTGGTGAGGAAAGGTCACCCTTGTGGCAAGTTGGCGTGTAGCTGCATCTTAGGATGCAGTGATGAAAGATCATGGATTCAAACTGACGGAGTAGCGACAGCCCTTTAAGTGGTACACGAACTTTATTAACAAACTAACAAATCTAACTAATGTTGAAAATAAAAATAAAAAAAACAAAAAGTATACAAATAATCTCTATAGTTTACACGCTGTGTCAATTTGGTCCCTATTATTTCAATTTGCTCGATTTTGCCACTTAATTTAACGGATTATGTTATTTTAATCCAATAAATAACGATTGTTAAGTTTGGTGAATGGAAAGTCAAACTATATGTCAATTTGGTCCTTATAGTTTACACAATGTGTCAATTTGGTCATTGTCAAAATTGAACAAATTAAAACAATATAGACCAAATTGACACATTGTGTAGACTTTCTATCTACCAAACTTAAACAACCGTTATTTATTAGACTAAAATGACACACTCTATTAAATTAAGGAGCAAAATCGAACAAATTGAAATAATATGACCTAAATTGACATATTGTATAAATTACAGTGACTATTTACATAATTTATCCAAAAAAATAAAAAATAAAAACTAAAAAAAAATCAACAGTTCAAAAGGTTGACATATTCGTTAATCTCCAGATGTATGGATGTTAGGAAACAAAAGGTAACGTTAGGTTCCAATAAAAAACAGTTCCGATTAGTGCCCCGAATTTGGGGGCACTAATGCCCCGAAATTCCTAAAATGGAAAAACAGAAAAACAGTTAAGGCAAAAAAAAAAAAAGAAAAAAAAAACAATTACCCAAAATAGAAATTAGGGGCATTAGTGCTGAGAGGGTAATTTATATACAAGTGGGCCGAGCTGGGTGTTGGGCCTTAGGGCCGAAATAAAAAGGCTTGCGCAGATAGGGCCGTATAAGTTACTCCGGTTTGGAGAAGTAGCTTTGAAGATAGACCGGTCACGCAGCCGTGGTGAATAGCCCGGTCTTCGGAGGACTTGGTTCTACTCCGGTTGAGTGGAGTAGCTCAAATGTTTCGGTCTTCGGTGATTACTTCGGTTGTAGCATGTGAGAGACCGAAGTAAGCTATGGTTTGCAGAAAGCTCGGTTTTAATTCCCTTATGGATAGCTCGGTCTTAGTATGGGAAAGCCGAGGTAAGGGAGAGTAAAATAAGGGCCGAAGTAATAGTTACTTCGGTCCTGAAAGTAGTTCGGCCATGAGAAGAACCATCTCACTTGGTTTAAGCAGTGAGGAGGGTGTTGGAGGATAAGCATTATCTTCCAAGAGTATGAGTCCTAGGGGGACTCTACGTAAGGAGGAGTAATCCTAGGAGGACTCTGCACATGGAGGAATAAGAGTCCTACCAGGATTGTGCCACGCGAAACCTATATAAGCTCACCAATATCACCTTTGGAGAGGTAATGCAACTTTTGCTCCCTGACCACATTGAGCTTTTGCCTACTTGTCTTGCTTTCTGACTTAGGCATCGGAGAGGTTTCCGGCACACACCCGCCGGCTAGCTCACGTTTGTATTTTCAGGTGACAAAGCGACGTCGGAGGAACGCAGACTTGATCAACAGGATTATACGAGAAGGTGTATTTCTTTCCCGACAATTGGCGCCGCTGTGGGAAGGCGCATGAACAACCTCTTGATCAAGTTTTCTCGAACATCAATGGCGAACAACGAAGAATCGCCTCGATCGCCATTGACGGACAAACTCCAGAAGGAGGTGCAAGGCGCGAAGGCCTACCTTTGGTCCCTCCCATGGCGAACCTGGAACCACAAAGGCAGAATTCCAGGAGGGATGCGAGGGGACGAAGGAGGAATAGCAGCCCTCATCCCTCTCGTTCGCAAAGCCCAGAAAGACAAAGGCGCAGAGTTGATCCTCAAATTCTGGAGGATCGCGTCAGAGAGCAAGACGAACTGATCCGTAAGATGGCGGCGGACATGGAGTCTCTGAAGCGCCAGATGAAAGGAAAAGAAGTGGCGACAGGAGAGGGGCGCAACAAGAAGACGCCCCCTCGCCACTCAGAGGGTCGTGGTAGGAATTCTACACCTCTCAACCAGAGGACAAGCCTCGGGACAAAGCGACACGCGATCCGTATCTTCCAGACTCGCCACCTGTGTCCGAGAGGACGAGGCCTGAGAGGTCATCCCCTGAGGGGAGCACCTATCCGCCCTCACATACGCAACATACGAGGTCCAGACATAGGGAATTACCTAGGGCCTCCGACCTAAGGTCCATGTTGGAAGAAAAGGCACCATGGAAGGAGGACGCCAGGCGCGATCCCCATGTGGTTCCTGCCTTTGCAATGATTATTCCTCGACGCATGGAAGCGTCGAGGTTGGAATGCCAATGCCGCACCGGGCATATGAACCAGCGGATAAGGCATTGGCGAGGTTGCAGACCTCACCATTCGCCCCAGAGATTGAGAACGCGCCCCTTCCGTCAGGCTTCCTACAACCCAAATTCACGACATATGAAGGGAAGACGGACCCTTACACCCACTTAAGCCACTTTCGCCAGGTTATGGTCAGATACCCGTGAATGAGGCGTTGATGTGTATCCTATTCCCTTCAAGCCTCGGCGACCTAGGCTTGACTTGGTTTGAGAAGCTTCCAGAGGGCAGCATAGCCTCCTGGGCGCAATTGGCAGAGGCGTTTGTAACGCGGTTCAGAACAAACACAAAAACCCCGGTGGAGATCGACCAATTACTCTCCATCGACATGGGCGATAAGGAGACTCGAGGTCATACAATGCCATCGGGAGACATTCAACCAGATTGGGGACTGCCCAACCAACCTCGCCATTGCGCAGTACAAAAGAGGCCTTCCAGTCGGGAACAGACTGAGGGACTCTATCACCATGACACCACCCCTCACCATGGAAGCCCTGATGGAGAGAGTGCATCAGCACATCAGGGTAGAAGAGGATGGCGCTCGTGCCAAAGCAAAGACTGGCGCGACCATGACACCAGAAAAGAAGACCTCAGCAAAGGTCAATACGGTAGGTCGCCGAAACCAAAACGGACGGGGCAGGCGAGACAATGATGAAGACCAGGACAAGAGATGGTTGAGAGTCCGAACTGCCATAACCACGGTGTTCAAGAAACCGATCTACCGTATACTTAGTGAGATTCGAGACGAGCCTTTCGTCAAGTGGCCTGCCAAGTTAGGCGAGGCCCAGAAGGACTATGATGACAGATCCAGATGCACCTTCCACAAGGAAAAGGGGCACCGAACTGAGAACTGCACGCCGTTGAGGCAACATCTGGAAGAATTGGTGGCGGCCGACCACCTGGATAAATACATAGAGAGAGGGCGCAAATTTCAAGATCACAACAAACCCAACGGATGCCGACGACGCCCCGCCACAAGGCATCATCAACGTGATCCATGGAGTCTTTGAACCAGAGCGAGTATGCGAGCTCAGAGGTTCAATCAAAAAGCCAGAGCACTTGAGAGAGGTGCTAAGTGCCCAACCAGTCGTCAAGAAGGGGAGGACAGAAGCCACAAACATCATGTCCTTTTCGGATAAAGACTTGGACAGAATATATTGCCCACACAATGATGCCTTGGTCGTCACTCTTCGAGTCAAGGATTTTGACGCTGCGGATTCTGATTGACCAAGGCAGTTGGTGTGAAATCATGTACTATGAAACTTTCAAGCAACCCAAGCTGCAAGACAAGGACTTAGCCCCTGCCGTATCCTCTTTGATTGGATTCAATTGTATGCCGGAGTGGCCAGGCGGCAAAATCATCCTTCCAACAGTAGGCGGGAAGTGTGACGGCAAGTGGAGTTCGGTCAAGGTCCCCTCAACCTACAACATCATCTTAGGCAGAACATGGCTGCACGCCATGCGCTCGGTGGCATCCTCCTACCACCAAGTGATGCGGTTTCCCAACGATACCGGAGTAATTGAAGAAGTATATGGGGACCAGATTATGTCCAAGCAGTGCTTCGTCGCAACGAATGGCAGCCGCGCTGCCAAAGGATATGTTCATTCGGTTGAAGAACCGGAGAGTAATGAACTATTCGCGGATGTTGGCAAAGCGGCTGATCAAAAAGCAGTGGAGGACTTGGTAGAAGTCAGAATAGATGAGAAGAACCCGGAAAAGTTCTTCTTACTTGGATCGTCGTTGTCCAGCACTGAGAGATTGGAAGTCTTGGAATTTCTGACCTCCAACATCGAAGTGTTTGCCTGGACCCCATACGACATGCCAGGCATTGATCCCAACTTCATCTGCCATCAACTCAATGTCCACCCTTCTGCTAGACCGGTCATTCAACGCACACGCAGATCGGCACTCCACCACGCCGAGATAGTGGCAGAAGAGGTGGGTAACTTGTTAGAAGCAGGGGCAATCAGAGAGGTCCATTACCCAAGATGGATCTCCAACACCGTCGTAGTGCCAAAGAAGAATGGCAAGTGGCGCGTCTGCGTCGACTACAAGACGGTCAACAAAGCGTGCCCAAAGGACAGTTTCCCCCTGCCAAGGATAGATCAATTGGTGGACCTAACAAATAGGCACAAAGAAGCTTAGCTTCCTTGACGCATACAGAGGCTACCATCAGATAGCCATGCACGAACCAGATCAGGAAGTAACATCCTTCACCACTCCAAGAGGACTATATTGTTACAAGGTCATGCCCTTTGGCCTAAAGAACGCAGGGGCGACGTTTCAGAGAATGGTTACCAAGATGTTTGAGCCATTGTTAGGCAGAACAATGGAGGCTTACATCGACGACATGGTGGTCAAAAGCAAGGATGCGGATGACCATCTAAAGGACCTAAATGAAATGTTCCAGATCCTGAAGCAACACAAACTGCGCCTTAACGCTTCTAAGTGCGCATTCGGTGTAGGGTCTGGCAAGTTTCTGGGGTTCCTGGTGACCAATCGGGGTATTGAGGCGCACCCTCCCAAATCAAGCAATTCAGAGTTAGAGGCCTAACTCAAGAAAAGAAGTGCAGATCTCACCGCATGGCGGCAAAGACTTAACCGATTCATCACCGGTCTTCGACAGATTAAGGCCCATTCTTTCAGTCATTAAAAGCTAAGTTTGAGTGGGACGAAGAATGCGACCGAGCTCTGGAGAGTTTGAAGGCATACATGTCTTCTCCACCATTACTGGTCACTCCAATACCTGGAGAAGAACTCTTCCTCTACCTGGCAGTCTCTCAGCACGCAGTAAGTGCGGTGTTGGTTCGGGCAGATGGAATCCAACATCTACCTATCTTCTATGTCAGCAAGACATTGCTGGGAGCCGAAACAAGGTATTTACCTCTAGAGAAGCTAGCGCTGGCCTTAATGATGGCCTCCAGGAAATTGGCGCACTACTTTCACGCCCACACCATTGTCGTCCTCACAGCCTTTCCCCTAAAAGCTTTGTTTGAGAGGGCAAACTTTTCTGGGCGGATTTTGAAGTGGGCAGTGGAGTTGGGACAATATGATGTGAAGTTCCAACCCGTAACCGCAAAGAAGGCCCAATCTTTGGCGGATTTCGTCAGAAGTTCACTCGAAGCCACCAAGTCCGCCTAATCGATCCGACCGACACAACCAAACTAGGGATGGAGATTGACGCCGAATAGCGCAACCCTAGTAAGTGCTACTCACCGTAACCCAAGGCGCACTGAGTAGAGAGGGCGAGGAGGAAGCCGACCTTACTACACCAAGTCAAAATTCACTAGCGACTAATGACTTGGGCCCATCAGAAGACAAGGGGCAGACTGCAATTATGGACTCTGAAGAAGACACTAGCATGGAAGACCCCAAGGCATCGTCCGACCCCTCCACTTGTTGGAAGTTGTTCGTTGGGGAGATGTGGAAGCTCTTTGTGGATGGGGCATCCAACCGACATGGAGCAGGACTTGGCATAGTCCTCATCTCTCCAGACGGCCTAGTAGTGGAACAGGCGATCAACCTTGGCTTCCCAGCATCAAACAATGAAGCGGAGTACGAAGCGCTTCTTGCAGGACTCAAGTCAGCGGCCTACATGAAGGCCACCGAACTCATGGTCTACAGTGACTCACAGTTGGTGGTGAATCAAATTTCTGGCGACTACGAAGCAAAGGACGACAGAATGGCTAAGTACCAAGAGCTAGTCAGAACCGAGATCAAGAAGTTCGAAGTGGTGAGGATAGAACAGATTGGCAGGGAGGAGAATAGTAGAGCAGACGAACTAGCAGGCTTCGCCTCAATGGCAGATACCTCCATCCCACATCCTCTATTGATCGACTATCTGCCCAGACCAAGTATTGAAGACCCAGAAGCTGAAGAGGTATGTTGTGCGGAGTTAGGTCCTTCTTGGATGGATCCCATCATACTGTTCCTGAAAGACGGCACTCTACCAGAAGATAAGAAAGAAGCCAACAGAATAAGAGCCAAGTCGCAACGATTTTGGCTCTCTCCATCCTTGGCATTATACAAGAAGTCGTTCTCAGGACCTTACTTAAAATGTGTCCACCCCAGCAAGGTAGAAGCATTCTTGTTTGAAATACACGAAGGGGTTTGTGGCAGCCATCAAGGAGGAAGATCATTGGCATACCGAGCTATTTCACAAGGGTATTGGTGGCCATACATGCAAGCGGATTCGGAGAAGTATGTCAAAAAATGCGAAAAGTGTCGGTTTGCACATCAAATACATCAACCCGCCAGAGAACTCCTACCTCTCACTAGCCCATGGCCTTCGCAATGTGGGGCTTAGACATAGTGGGACCACTCCCAACAAAGACCAGCAACAGAAGTTCTTTCTTGCGAATGCAGACTACTTCACAAAGTGGGTGGAAGCGAAGCCTTGGCGTCAATCAAGGAAAAAGATGTGAAGAAGTTTGTGCAGCGTAACATCATTACTCGCTGGCATACCAAAAGCATCGATTTCGCATAACCAAGACTCAGTTTGATGGCAGAATTTTCAGAAGCTTTTGTGAAGAGTACAAGATAGAGTTCTACAACTCCACACCGGCATATCCCCAAGCAAATGGTCAGGCAGAGGCGTCAAACAAGGTAGTCTTGGACGGATTGAAGAAAAGGTTGGAAAAAGCCAAAGGCAAGTGGGCAGAAGAGCTCCCTCATGTTTTATGGGCTTATCGCACCACACCACGACGGTCAACAGGAGAAACTCCATTCTCCTTAGCCTATGGCATGGAAGCAGTCATCCCATTAGAAGTCGGACTCCCCACAATCCGGAGCGAAAATTTTGATCCAGACCTAAACGGCGAAGCTATAGCACTGGAACTTGACCTTGTGGAAGAAAGAAGAGACAGAGCATTGGTTCACATCGCCTCCTACCAACAAGAACTATCTAGGAAGTATAACAAAACTGTGCATCCCAGACAATTCAAGATCGGCGATTGGGTACTTCGCAAGGTGATGGGGAACACATTGGTCCCAGGAGATGGCAAGTTAGGGCCTAACTGGGAAGGTCCTTACAAAGTGGTCGGATTAGCAGGCAAAGGGGCATACCACTTGGAAGATGAGGACGGCAAAGCAATTCCTAGGCCATGGAACACTGCCAATCTCAAGTTATTTTACTTTTAGCTTTTTTCTAAGTATGTGTAATTTTCTACTTCTTCAATAAAACAAGTCTATTCTTCTTCAGTATATTTGTTTTCCGTAGAAAGTAACTCTTGTAAGTTAGTAGCATTGTAAACATAGTTGGCCGGATTAAACCAACTATAACCCCTCCTAAGCCCAGGATACGGATCCAGGCTGCAGGACGTTTGGTCGGAATAACCAAACACTTTGTACTCTTCAGCCGAAGTAAGTGTATGGCTGAAGAGTGGTTGGCTGGATTAAACCAACTCTTTGTACTCTTCAGCCGAAGTATGTGAATGGCTGAAGAGTGGTTGGCTGGATTAAACCAACTCTTGGTACTCTTCAGCCGAAGTAAGTTATATCGGCTGAAGAGTGGTTGGCTGGATATAACCAACTCTTTGTACTCTTCAGCCGAAGTATGTGAATGGCTGAAGAGTGGTTGGCTGGATTAAACCAACTCTTGGTACTCTTCAGCCGAAGTAAGTTATATCGGCTGAAGAGTGGTTGGCTGGATATAACCAACTCTTTGTACTCAACTTTGTACTCTTCAAATTAAGTATGTGAATGGTCAAGAGTGGTTGGCTGGATTGAACCAACTCTTGGTCCTCCTCAGCCGAAGTAAGTTATATCGGCTGAAGAGTGGTTGGCTGGATATAACCAACTCTTGGTACTCTTCAGCCGAAGTAAATTATATCGGCTGAAGAGTGGTTGGCTAGTAAGTTATATAGCTAACCGAGATCACAGTTGTACAAAATAGTTCAGATAGAAAATTCATAACAGATGCAAGCATACATACACAAAACCGAAATAAGAGTCGACGATTTTTTCATTAAAATCAAAGCCAAGTACAAGCAGAAGGTCAGAGTCTGTTACAAGTTCGGACAAAAGAAAGAAAAAGAAGAAAGAACAAGTTCAATCAAAAGAGATCATCTATCTCGGCATCCAGATCGGCCCCAAGGTCAGCACGTACTTCGGTATCTGCAGTTAGAGTCTCTACTGGGAGTTCGGCGCCGCATTTCAATCGTGGGCTCCAACCGAGCCGATTGATCGCCACTTGCTCTCCCGGATGACCGGAGTCTCGTTTGTCTCCTCCTCTTCATTATCATCATCATCAAATGAACCGAGAAATTGTTTCTGAAGATCATCAGCATAATCTTGCAGTGAGGCCGGAATAAAGTGCTCAGGAGCGTTGTAGACCTCGGTTTCAGGTCCACAACCGATCTTCTCCACTGCACCTCTCCAGCCACACTTGAAGAATAATTCCTTCGCTGCTTCACATTGCAGAGTGTAGCCAGCTTCGGCTTCTTTGAAGCCTTCCTTGGATGCGCCCTCAACCTTCTCCTTCAACTCTGTTATTTCGGCGTTCTTCTTGGTTTCAAGAGCCGCCATCTCCCACAAATATTTATCTTTCGTCTCGGTCACGGCCCGCTGTTTGTCACTATCAGCCGAGGCAACCAGTCCGGTCAGACGCGCTACCTCGGCCTCTAGTTCGGCCGACCTTTGCTTCGACAGTGCCAGCTCGGCCGTCCTGGCTTCGGCGTCCCTTATTGCGTGCCTTGTTGTTTTGCGAAGTTCCATTATTTGCTTATGGGCAATGGTGTTCTTTTGAATGGCCTGCAAAAGGAGAGTTCCTTGTTAGCCGAGCTAAGAGTTGGAAAAAATTAGACTGATCAAAGAAAAAAACAGTCCTGCTTACCAAAATCATGGACTTGGTGGATGACCGGATGGCCTTCAGCTCGGTATTTAGCTGCTTACTGTGGTGCTCCATGTCTTTGGGAAGACAAACACCCCTGGCCAGGTTGAAGGCCAGTAGGTGATCCTTGTCAGCAACAACGGAGTCACCTTCGTCGATATCTCGGTTGTTGAAGACGAAGGGTGGAGCCCATTTGTTGTTCGGCGCAGCTCGGTCAGATGATTCCGGTTGAAGGTTGAGTTCGGGGCTCGGTGGAAGGATGGGGTCAACCTCATCAACCAAACGCTGCTCGGTCTCGGTAGTCCGGCGCTTAGCTTCGGCGTGAGGAGGATGGTCATTGTGAGGAAGAGCTACCACGGCTTCAGTGGTTTGTTGTGTTGGTGGCACTTCGGCCCTTGTGGTGGCGGTAAGCATGGCCTTCATCCTGTTCTTCTTCGCCATCTCTTGTTCGGCTGTTAGGGGAACAAGGACAATCTCTGGCAAGGTTGGGTCCGGTTCTGGTGGGTCTTCAAGGAGGAAGTCAGTCACCCTTGCTTTGCGGCGACCGGAGTAGCGATAAGTCGGTTCGAAGTTAAGGAGTTTAGCCCAACTTCTCTCTTGGACTCGCAGTGCGGCGCGGAGAACACCTAAGTTGGGGTGGCCGTACTGGGAATGGAGGAAAGCTGAATCTGCAAAAAATAGAAGGCGTTAGTTCGGTTATAGAGAGGAAAACCGAGATAAATAAAATAAAGGAATGCAATCAAGTATGGATACCGGTTGTCCTTTCTTCCCGTTTATTCTTCGAGGGATTTGGGCTCAAAGTCTTCAAAATTTCCGAAACCCAAAAAGTCGTCATCATTTAAGTCCTTATCCGTGTATGTTTTATTATTTTTTCTCGCCACGGCGTATTCTCAAGTAATAGCACCACCTTCATTCTTTGATCCTATTGAGTATTGGTGTAGTATTTCGCTAAACCGAGGTTGAGACCGGTTTGTTGGTTTAAAGCGTCTATACCCATTATTATTCGGTATGTATTGGTGGAGTTGGGTGGGCATAGTCTGGTTTGTCTTAAAAATTCACATATTAATTTGGATCGGGAATCTGAGTCCGGTCTCTACTATGGACTGAATGGTAAAGGGGACAAAGCCTTCATGGTCCCATGGCTCTATATCTGGTTCGGCTAGTGTGAGATTTACATCGGGATTTGGTAGTCCTTTCTGAATTCATCTAATCCTCCTGGGGTTTCTACAAGGACTCTATACTTGCCCATTTTATTGTATAAATTAAGTATAAGTTATCTCGGTTGAAAAAAGTGTGCTCAGTAGCTCGGCTGAGCGCAGGGACGTGCCTGGCAACCTAAGTCTGCAAAGTGGAAAAACAAGTTGTTAAGCACTGATCATAGACCGTGCTACAAAGACAAAGCAAGAAAAGACTAGTCTTATTTCGGCTCTACAGGGTACTTTGGTATCTACATCGGTTTCTGACAAGTGCTCGTTATCTCGGTTCACAGAGTGTTTTTGTTATTTCGGTTTCAAGTGAGAATTTTCTTACTTCGGTTAGGCCTCAAGGGGCAGCTTATATGAGTTCGGTTTAGGACTCAGAAAGCTGGCTTAGCCCCCCAGGGCTTAGCTCGGTCGAAGGTCGAAATTTCAAGTTCGAGTGTGTTTTTGTTTCGGCTAAGGTATATCAGATGGAAACCTATTAAAACTACTGTGATGTGTACAAGTGTTGGTTCGGTTCCAGTTTGCCTATATAACAACAACAGTATTCTAGTCCGGTTGCGACGTGATTCCAGATCTAAACCTAGTTCTACAGGATGCATCTTGATATTCTAAGGGCTTTTGTGAAGTTTTTTCAGAAACTAAGCATGAGAGAGGTGTTTTGCAAAAACAAGAAATAAACTACAGATAAATGAGTAAAATGCAGAAAGGAAAGCAAAAACCAGAGAAATGAATCGGAGTTACTTACCAGGTGAAGAGTATGGAAATAGGATGGAAGCTTCAAGCACAGCAAGGACGCGAGCTCAGGAGCAGGAAGAACAAAAAGAACACAAGGAGAAAGAGAAGAGATAAATAGAGAATAGTGTGATTCGAAAATGAAGGGTTCTTTTGGTGTAAATGCAAAAAGGGCGGGAACTGTTCAAAAGTTACGAAGTACGAGGGGCGACGTTACAGCTGGAGCTAGCTAATCGGGGTTTGCCACGTGTCGATGGAAGGACAATCGATTCAGTTTCTACAGACTGAAGAGACGTTTTGACCGGACGTTCTTGGCTCGGCTTAAACTTAGTTCGGTTAGAAGCAATGAAAAGGTTTTCACTCGGTAGAGTAATGATTGTAGCTCTATTTGGATAAGCTAAAAATCTTAGCTCGGTTGGTAGGTGTGTAATCCCAATCATGCTTTGCAGATGGAATTAAGGGGCAATTGAGAGGGTAATTTATATACAAGTGGGCCGAGCTGGGTGTTGGGCCTTAGGGCCGAAATAAAAAGGCTTGCGCAGATAGGGCCGTATAAGTTACTCCGGTTTGGAGAAGTAGCTTTGAAGATAGACCGGTCACGCAGCCGTGGTGAATAGCCCGGTCTTCGGAGGACTTGGTTCTACTCCGGTTGAGTGGAGTAGCTCAAATGTTTCGGTCTTCGGTGATTACTTCGGTTGTAGCATGTGAGAGACCGAAGTAAGCTATGGTTTGCAGAAAAGCTCGGTTTTAATTCCCTTATGGATAGCTCGGTCTTAGTATGGGAAAGCCGAGGTGAGGGAGAGTAAAATAAGGGCCGAAGTAATAGTTACTTCGGTCCTGAAAGTAGTTCGGCCACGAGAAGAACCATCTCACTTGGTTTAAGCAGTGAGGAGGGTGTTGGAGGATAAGCATTATCTTCCAAGAGTATGAGTCCTAGGGGGACTCTACGTAAGGAGGAGTAATCCTAGGAGGACTCTGCACATGGAGGAATAAGAGTCCTACCAGGATTGTGCCACGCGAAACCTATATAAGCTCACCAATATCACCTTTGGAGAGGTAATGCAACTTTTGCTCCCTGACCACATTGAGCTTTTGCCTACTTGTCTTGCTTTCTGACTTAGGCATCGGAGAGGTTTCCGGCACACACCCGCCGGCTAGCTCACGTTTGTATTTTCAGGTGACAAAGCAACGTCGTACGGAGGAACGCAAACTTGATCAACAGGATTATACGAGAAGGTACATTTCTTTCCCGTACAAGTGCCCATTTTTTTAGTGCTACAAATTATTTTTCCAATAAAAAAATAGGTAAAATTAATGAAAAAGGTAGGTAGGTCTTGTGATGTGCGTATAAATGCGTTCATATTCTTAATAAAGAATGAGAACTCCGGATTTTTTTTTTCATTTTTTTGCATTATTGGGATATATAATAAAATATTATTTATATATATATATTTTTAAAGTAGTTATTTCCAAGAGTCAATTATGAATATTCATTTGAGCAGTGATAAATATGATCACACAAAAAAATAAAAATAAAAATAAGATGACTCTAAAAAAAATTCATTGACAATACATTAGAGGTTTGGCGGTGATGAGAATTTGTTGTGGAAGAAAGTTTTATGTGGGAAATATAACATTCATGGCAGCAAGTGATACCCAAATACGGAAGCCTCCCAGATACATTCCCGGCTATGGAAGGATATTCTCTCGGTGGCAACTTCAACCCCTGCCTTGCACAGTTTCTTTATTAGCAATACTTTCATATCGTTTGGTAATGGAGATAGAACCCTGTTTTGGGAGGATAAGTGGGCTGGTGTTAGATGTTTAAAAGATGATTTTCCTCGACTATATCGTATCTCTCCTGATAAGCTGAAAACAGTTAAGCAAGCGATTGAATTAAGAAGAAGCCTACATGACTGGGAGGAATGATTTAATAGAATGCTCCGAGATTGGGAAAAGGAAGAGGTGGTTCGTTTGGTTAATTTGGTAAATAACACTCGGGAGTTAAGAGCTGATAAGGTTGATGCGTTCTGTTGGGGGGCTGAAAACTCGGGCTGTTTCAGCGTATCATCTGCCTACAGGTGGTGTGAAAACAGTCTACAATCTACTGACTTTGGTACTATCTCCAAGATGATTTGGCAGAGTGTCTCTACTCCTAGAGCAAAAGCTTTTGTGTGGTTAGCTTGGAGACAAAGGTTAAAAACGTCCTCTTTCCTACAGCGGATTGGTGTCATTCCGGCTGCTGCTAATACCAAATGTGTGTTTTGCAAAGCTAAAGCAGAGTCGGTCAATCATGTTTTGCTGTGGTGTCCCTTTGTCTGGAGGGTGTGGGCTAATATCTTTCTCTGGTGGGGAGCTCAGTGGGTTATGTCGGCAACAGTGGATGGAGTTCTACAGTTTGGGGCTGGTTTTTTGGGTAATAGTTTTAAGAAAAAAGTTTGGAATGTTTTACCTATTGCTTCCTTGTGGTCTATTTGGAAACACAGGAATGAGGTGTTGTTTTCTGATCTGCAACCAGACCTGTATGATCTATGTGATCTAATTAAAACCAGGATTGCTATGTGGGTTAGAGCTGCTGATGCGAAGCTGCCTTTCTCAGTATTTTTTGTTTAACTTTCTACAAATTAAGTTTTGTAGAAGAGGGATAGGCTGAAGCTGTGCTTGTACCATTTTTTATTTTATGTTTTTTTTTTCTTCTCTGGTTGTGTTATTTCCTGGTGCCTATTTTGGTGCTATTTCTTTTCTTCTTCTTGGTTTTCTGCTACTATTTGCTGGGTTTTCTTCTTCTCTGCTGCCATCTGCTGGTACTGTTTTGGTGCTATTTTCTGCTGGTGCCTGCTGCTATTTTGTTGTTATATTCTACTAGTTTTCCTCTTGCTCTGCTGGGTTTTTCGGCTGTTGCTAACATATTGTTAATTGCTGACTTGCTGAAGCTCAGCAGTTTGATTCTGGTTTTATTGCTGAAATGATAAGCAGTTGGGCTGGAGTTTGAATTCTGTTTTCATGAACTGGTGTTTGAATTCTGTTTTGCTACTCAATTACTCAATTATTTCTGAATTCTATTTTGAGCTGGAGTTTGATTCAGTTGGTAGGCAGAGAAGTTTGATTCAGCAGAGGAGTTTTGATGCAGATGTAACATTGGCTGCTGTTGGGCTCTGCTGTTAGTCCTGGGTGTGGCTGATCAGTTTTACTCAGGCTGCTGGCAGGGGTTGATGCATTTCACATTGTCAGCCTTATATGGTGGTATGCTGCTTTATACTTTGTGCCTACTGTGCCAACACTAGGGTACCAATGTGGTTCAAGGTGCTTCAGGCTGCTGCTGCTGCTGCTAATGTTCTGTTAATATTGTGGTTCTGTTATATGGTCTCTAGTTTGAGCTATACAATCCATACTGACTTCTAATATGTTAAGGTGAGCATGGTTGCTTTGTTGTTTTGTGAGCATGGTTGTTGGGATGGTTGTGGCTGGATGGGGGTGGGCTGAGCCTGGTTGATCCTGTGATGGCCCCTCCTTCTGCTGCTCTGCTGATAGTCCTGAAGCATTGGTGCTTAGCATTACCAATCCTGTAATCAGCTAGAGGCTTGGTAGTAGTCATAGTGCTCTGTCAAATGCCCCAGTAGAGGAGTGTTTTGGTGCTTTTTTTTGTGTTTTGGTTTGTTTTTTTTGCTCTGTATGTTGATTTCTCACCAACTTGGAGCTTCGAGTGTGTGTCAGCAGATGATTTGGTGTGCATCTAGGTGCCAACCTAGTTGGGATCTGTATGTTTCACTATGATGCTTTTTGCACCCTCTTTCTTTATTGATGTAAGTTTTCATACTCGTTATGTTTATCCATCAATAAAGCCTCTTTTTTGCCAATCCAAAAAAAAAAAAAAAAAAAAATTAATGAGAAAAGCTTGGTATATAAAATAATTTTAGTGAGAAACATAATTTTGGGGGGAACTTATTGAGAAAACTAATTATTAACATAAAATAATTCTGATTAAATATATAACACATTAAATAAAAATACTTTGACATTGTTGCAGAGTTATTTATGCCTTGGTTGTTTGGGAACTTCCATATAAGTCACATTTTTTTTTTCTTTTAGTGATTTTTTTTTTTTTCAAAATTCATTCAATTTTTTTTTTTATTTAAAATTTTCGAATCCATCTTGTGTAAAAAGTGAAATTGTTTTAAAAATTTTCCAAAAAAAAAAAAATGAATCCAAAATAAGACCCAAAGGTCTACTATTTTTTGCTTATATTCATTTGTTCTGGAATTTAAGAAATAATAATAATAATTTTTTAGTTCATCTTGTCAAGTAAAATCTAGATACTTAATTCCTTTAAAAAAATTAAAAAGTTTACTAAAAATAAAAATAAGTCACCAACAAAAAACTCAAACATCTTAATTTAAAGATTGTTAGAGATCATTGACTATGCTGCTGATTTAAATATTGTGACATGTGCAATGTGCAATTACACCTTCACATATAGTTTTTTTTCACGTATTTTACACACATTCCACGTTATACTCGTGACCCCCTTTGCCCACATTAGCATTCAATCTTCAAGCTTTTTCATACTCTCCTAGAGAGACAAACAAATAGAGAGAAGATAACGAAACTAATAATGTGAATTTTGCACGAGCAACCCGTGTACCATGTCAGATATAAATCTCCCCCCTTTATGGTGTCTTTGATATTTTCATACATTATTTCTTGCAAATACAGTGTAACTCTGTAACTAGAAACAATGTCTATTGAAGCTCTGGCAATGGCAGGTGTAGATTACATGGAATGTGATATAGATCTCCAGGCTTGGGAGCGATGCGGACAAGAACAACCACCTTCATATCTTCTAGCAGAAAAGCATTCAAGCAATCATCAGAATGTAAAAAAAGGCACTGCTGATGATAAGTTGATCATCATCAATGGTGAGTTGGTGATGAGAGCAAAAATTCAGGAATGGGCTAAGGCAGTGGCTTCTAGGAAAAATGCCTTTGGTTTTGAAAAGAGAAATACATTTAGAGAGACTTCTAAATTAGTGTATTAAGTTATTTATCTGTTGCTGTGAAAAGGTAGGTGAAATGTGAAAAAAAATATATCTATATTTCACATAGTTTCACACACCTTTTCCCTTTTCCTTTTCAAATCCCTCCCCAAATCCCCCAACCAAGCACAACATAAGGGTCAAAAAAAGAAAACTTTGGATCCAAATCCAAGTGGAATGTTGTATTTTCAGATCCATGTTCAAGTATGACCTAACTAATCATGAATGCCTCTGCGTAACAGTTCTTGTTGTGATTCTTGCTTGGGCAGATGATGTAATTATGTGTGGGTGTGGGTGTTGGTGCTTATGGCTTTCATTCATTCCATGTTATAATGGCTTGATTAATGGCTCACTGAAAACCTTTTGAACCAACTTTCTTTGTTAAGTTCAATGATGCCCAAATATCATAATTTTACCATGCCAAAAGTTGGGTCTTTTGAACTAGTTGTTCTTGGGCCTGTTAAAAAATAGTTAAGCAGAAGAAGCCAAATAGCTCCAAAGCATGTCCTTGCCTGTAGATAATAGTTTTTTTTAACTTATTCAAATTATTTGTTTAATATGTAGAAATTAGAAGTTATACCTAATAATCTAGTATAAATTCTCAAAATAAATAGGATAAATTACAAGTGCACCCCTGAAGTTTGTTTAAAATGCATATTGTCTCATGTGGTTTGAAAATTTACAAATACCCTTTTGTTAGAATTTTTTATTTAAGAAAATTAACTGAAAAAATAAAATTTTTAATTATTCTTTTATATAATAATAAAATTACTTGAATTAGTAATTGAAATAAATTTTTGACATCATTAAAAACTATTAATTGACTTGATGATTTATCAACGAAATGGGATGTTTGTTGTCAAATTAAAATTTTCAAGGAACGAGATGTAATTTTCAGAACTACATGAACAATTTATATTTTAAGCAAACCTCATGAAATATATTTATAATTTATCCAAAAAATTACAAGCAATTCAAATAAATGGCACTAAAAAATCATTTTGTTTCATTTTAATGATGCCCAAATATCATTTTATCATGCCAAAGGTCGATTGTTTTCTTTTAATTGCCGAAAAAAATATAGTGATGTGAAATAAATGAGTAAAAGGAGAGTAGTTAAGATTTTAGAATTAAAAAAAAAAAATTCTGAGAATGAAATCACTTTTTAGGGATGAAATATGTTAATTATTAAAAATATCATTATTGTATTTTAAATGATAAAATTGGATATTTAGTATAATAAAATTACTATCCTTTGGAATCAAAATTTTCTTAAAAAAGTATACATTTTGGCACGTAATTATTTTATACCTAAAAATGAATTTATTAGTCCTTTCTTTTTTCTTTTTTTGGTTACTTCTGTCAATGACTCAACTAACAATTGAAATTAGCCTCCTAATATTTCTTATAACAAAATTCTCAAACCCTCATAGATACACTAATAGGTGTCCCACTGGAGGACTTTTCAACGATCAAGTTAACATTATTTTTGAAAATTATGATATTAAAAGTTTAAGATTTAAAATAGATAGCTTTTTCAGTGTAATTGACATATAGACTTTGATAAGATATCAACTATATCAGATAAAGATAGCAGCAGCATCATTCCTAATACAGATGCACACACAGTATCTAACTCTGTTAGTTGTAACTGATTGTAACTGGTTCTAAAGGTGTATATATACACCATGTAAACGTGTTTTACTGTATTGAATATTAGAATCAAGTAATACAATCTTTCATCATGGTATCAGAGCCTTGAGCTCCTCCGAGCACAGGAATCCATGGCTGCTTCGAGTTCTTCCTTTACCCTTCCTCCAGATCTTTCTTTGCTTCTTTCCAATCTATCCTCCTTTGTTACAGTTAAACTTGATACATCAAATTTTGTGATTTGGAAATCACAATGGCAAAATATTTTGCGAGCTACAGAACTTCTTGGATATGTTGATGATCCAAGCTCATGTCCACCATCAACTGTTCTTGATGATTCAGGTAAGAGTGTTTCCAATCCGGATCGAGTGAAATGGAATCGTGTTGATGCACATTTATTGAGTTGCATGACTGCTACTCTTTCTTCATCAATCTACTCCACGGTTTTACACTGTAATCATTGTTCTGAAGTATGGTCTGCCTTGCATCAGCGTTACACTTCATTTTCTCGGTCTCATGTTCATCAATTGAAGAACCAATTGAATAGTATTTCTAAGAAAAATGATTCAATGACCGTCTATCTTGCAAAAATCAGAGAAGTAATTGATCAGTTAGCTATTGTTTCGGTGTTGATTGATGATGAAGATTTAGTGTTGATAACTCTCAACGGATTACCAGATGAGTATGATGTATTCGCTACTTCCATTCGAGCCAGATCTGGTTTTATTACTATGGAAGAGGTGTCTTCTCTTCTTTGTTCTGAAGAAATCCATATGGAGGCTAAACTCAAGAAGTCTGCTTTTGATCCAACAGTTGCCTTCTCCTCTATTAAAGGCAAATCTTCATCTCATGGTTCTGGTTACAGAGGAGGCAGATCTCAGTCTCGAGGTAATAGAGGTGGACGGTTTCAGTCTAGAAGCTATCATTATAATGGTAGAGGTGGTGCTAATCGCGGACGAGGCAGATCATTTTTTCCTCAATCTCAATGCCAAATCTGTGGAGGCTTTGGTCATATAGCCATTGATTGTTGGTATAGAATGGATCCTCAATTCCATTCTTCTTCTGGTTCCTCCTCCTCACCATCTTCTCAACACTCCAAAGCATTTGTGGCTTCTACCAATGCTTCGGTTACAGATTCATCTACAGCACCAGTGCCTTGGTATCTTGATTCTGCGGCCACTGATCACATTACCAATGATATGAGTAATTTGAGTTGCTACCAACCTTACCAAGGTTCTGATCAAATTACTATTGGAAATGGTAATTCTATACCAATTCACCACACTGGTAAAGGGCTTTTACCCACTCCTCACCATTCTTTCAAATTAAACACTCTTCTTCACACTTATTCTATTTCTTCCAATCTGCTTTATGTTCACAAATTAGCCAAAGATAACAATTGTTTTATTACATTTGATGATGCTAACTTTGTGATTCAGGACAAGCATTCGAAAAGAGTGCTTCACAAAGGAACTAACATCAATGGTCTCTACCATTTCCTTCCATCTTCTTTTGCTGATGCGTGTTGTCCACAAGCTCATCTTAGTTCTAAGAATTCCTCAGCCTCTGCTACTGAGGACATTTGGCATAATAGACTTGGTCATCCAAGTTCACTGAAATTGTCTCATCTTAGGAAGCATTTGAATTTTGTTTCTAATAATGTTGCACATAAGACAGTCTCTTCAAATTGTGTTGACTGCTGTGTTGCTAAAAGCCATCGGCTTCCATTTCATTTGTCTAATTCCACTAGCAATCAACCTCTTTCCTTAATTCATAGTGATGTATGGGGGCCTTTTCAATCTGCTTCTTCTTACAAATTTTATGTGCTTTTTGTGGATGATTTTTCCAAATTCACTTGGATTTATCCTTTATCTTTTAAGAGTGAAGTTTATTCCAAATTCATTGAGTTTAAAGCATATGTGGAAAAACAATTTCAGACTTCTTTACAAATTCTGAGAACAGATGGTGGAACTGAATTTTTTAATAACAAAATGACTCATTTTCTTGCTTCAGAGGGTATTGTTCATCAGCATTCTTGTCCTTACACACCATCTCAAAATGGTGTTGCCGAGAGAAAGCATAGGCATATAGTTGATACCACTATTGCATTATTACATCATGCTTCTATGCCTATTAAGTACTGGTTTGATACCATTGTTGTGGCTACTTTTTTAATCAACAGGTTGCCTTCTTCTCAGCTAGCTCATAAATCTCCTTTTGAGTTGTTGTTTCACTCTATTCCTGATTACTTTCAATTTCGGGTTTTTGGATGTCAATGTTTCCCTTGGCTCAAGCCTTATGTGACTCATAAACTTCAACCTCGATCTGTGTCTTGTGTCTTCTTAGGGTATCATCTATTTGCCAAAGAATACAGGTGTTTAGACCCTCTTACAAGTCATGTGTATCTTTCTAGGCATGTTCATTTTAATGAATCGTGTTTCCCTTTTCATACTCTTTCTCAGTCTGCACCTGAGCCTTCTTCTTTGTCTTTTTTACATCAGTTTTTTTGGTCTTCTCCTACTTTGCCTTCTAGGCAGCTCAGTTCTACTTCTCATCAAACCAGGTCTGCTTCTCCGCTTCATGGTTTCCCTGGTTCAAAGACAAATCCAAATTAGTTCTGTTTCTTCTTCACCCTTCTCTTACTCTGCCACACAGGTCTGCTGCCCAGCCTAGCTTTGCTTCTCTGCCTTCTTCTGTTCTGCAGCCTCACACTGCTGCTCCTCCTGCTTCTTCTCCTCTGCTGCCACCCAGATCTGTTGCCCTGCAGCCCAGTTCTGTTCCTCTGTCTTCTGCTGGTCTGCAGTCCAGGTCTGCACCAGAGCAACATCATACTCACCCAGGTTCACATGTTTCCTCTATTCCTCTGTAGCAACCTATCCCTATCCAGTCTATTGCCATTCACCTTCCTTTACATCCTCCACCTACAACTCTTAATTCTCATCCTATGATCACTCGGTCTAAAGCTTCTTTTTCAGCCTTCACCCCATCCTCAAAGCCTCCTTCTTCTTTTACCTTTGCAGATACTGAACCACCCTCCTATAAAGAGGCTCTTTTATCCCCTATTTGGCTTCAAGCTATGCAAGAAGAAATGAATGCCTTACATGCTCAACATACTTGGTCTCTTGTGTCTTTGCCTTCTGAAAAACAAGCTATAGGCTGCCGATGGGTCTTTAAAGTTAAAAGAAATTCAGATGGTAGTATTGCCCGACACAAAGCTAGGTTGGTGGGTAAGGGATATCTTCAACAACATGGTATTGATTTGCAAGAGACTTTCAGTCCCGTTGCCAAACAACCTACTATTCGCATTCTCTTGTGTTTGGCCCTTCATAATCACTGGCCTTTGAAACAATTGGATATTTCTAATGCCTTCCTCCATGGTTTGCTTGAAGAAGAGGTGTTTATGCTTCAACCCCCTGGTTTTGTGTCTTCTTCTGCACCAACTCATGTTTGTAAGCTTCACAAGGCTTTATATGGCCTCAAACAGGCCCCCCGGGCTTGGTACTCCACTTTTTCAGCATTTCTCCTATCTCAGGGATTTTTCAACAATAAATGTGATTCTTCTTTGTTTATTCAGAAGACTCCTACCACTATCACTATTCTGCTGGTTTATGTAGATGACATTTTGCTTACTGGCAATGATTCTTCTCATCTTCAATCCCTTATTACAAAGATGCATCAAGCATTTTTCATGAAAGAATTAGGGAATATCTCCTATTTCCTTGGTATTTCTATCCAAGGTTCTCCATCTTCTGGCTATTTTTTATCACAGCAAAAATATGCTCAAGACATTCTCACTAAGGCTGGTTTATCTGATTGCAAACCGTGTTCTTCTCCTTTTGCTGTTAAACCTACTTCTCAACCTCATTCTACAGCCCCTTATTCTAATCCTACACTCTATCGAAGTTTGGTGGGTGCTTTGCAATATCTTACCATTACTAGGCCGGATTTATCTCTTGCAGTTAATCAATGTTGCCAACATATGCATGCCCCTACCAATGGCCATTTCTCTGCTGTTAAGCGACTTCTTCGCTTTGTCAAAGGCACCATTCATCATGGTTTACAGTTTTCTCCTAGCACGTTTGATGTTCATGCCTTTTCCGACTCCAATTGGGCTGGGGATGTTCTTGACCGCAAGTCTATCTCTGGTTATTGTATTTTCTTGGGTTCCAATCTTATTTCGTGGTCTGCCAAGAAACAGGCTACTGTTTCTCGAAGTTCTACTGAGGCCGAATATCGAGCCCTTGCTCACACCACTGCTGAGCTCACCTGGATCCTTATGCTGCTCCATGATCTTGGCATTACTCTTCCTACTCTTCCTATTCTTTGGTGTGATAATGTCTCCGCCATTGCTCTAGCCACTAATCCGGTGTTTCATTCTCGGTCAAAACATATTGAAGTTGATTGTCACTTCATTCGTGACAAAGTTCTTGCTAAACAGTTGCTTTTGCAATACATTCCTACCACCGATCAATTAGCTGATATCTTCACTAAACCCTTGTCTGTTAGACGGCTTTCTTATCTCAAATCCAAGCTAATGGAGTTTAATCACCCCATCAGCTTGTCGGGGCTTGATAAGATATCAACTATATCAAATAAAGATCAGATAAAGATAGCAGCAGCATCATTCCTAATACAGATGCACACACAGTATCTAACTCTATTAGTTGTAACTGATTGTAACTGGTTCTAAAGGTGTATATATACATCATGTAAACATGTTTTAATGTATTGAATATTAGAATCAAGTAATACAATCTTTCATCAGACTTGCCCCTTGTGATTATGCTCCACATGAGAGGAAAAATCTATTAGCCTGTAGTCCTATTAAGAGGTGACATCCAGATTATCATTATTCTAGGAGGTTAATGTTATGATATATGTCCTACTATCTTGTGACAATTATAGGTGGACAGGGCTAACTTAAATCATGCCACTTGTCTCCCTTGGTGTTCACATAAACCACGTGCTCTAGTCCAAGTGAAGAGAGTGAATCCCCTACGAGGTCAAGTCAAGAGTGGGTATTTTTAATGGTACTGATCTCTTGGGTTGACACCATAAGGGGTGCATGTGTCATGACCCGAACCCACCTCCATGGGTTAAGGACATAACCGGCTAGTAATCCCGAGATTACCTACGGCCTCTAACCAAAATAGGCGTAAGTCAACAGAGTACAGGGGGCCAAACGGAAGCAATAATTAAAAACTTTGTCCATAGAGCTGTGCTTATATGCACTTTTAAACAAGCCATGCACAGGCACGTTAATAACCCACATCAAAAGTACATTAGCAAAATTCCTTTACAGAGAGGATTATCTAAACCGAGTCAACCCATAACGCACTGTATACAAATATACACAAGGTCCTTGCCAACTAGACAAAACATAACATATAACAAAATGGCAAGACTGGGTCTCGTACGTGAGACACAAAGCTGACTCTCCCAAAACTCATGCTACTCTTGGCAGACTTCACTGTGGCTGGGGTTGGACCTCACTTGGCTCACCTACAAATACATGAATGAGCGTGAGCGAATGCCCAGTGAATAATATAAATTAAACAAGTTACATAAGCAATTATTGGAACAGTCTAGCAAACGGCCTTCAGCCTAATCATTTACATCAATCGGCCTTCGGCCCAATCATTCATGTCAATCGGCCTTCGGCCCAATCATTTATATCAATCGGCCTTCGGCCCAATCATTCATGTCAATCGGCCTTCGGCCCAATCATTCATGTCAATCGGCCTTCGGCCCAATCATTTACATCAATCGGCCTTCGGCCCAATCATTCATGTCAATCGGCCTTCGGCCCAATCATTTACATCAATCAGCCTTCGGCCCAATCATTTACATCAATCGGCCTTTGGCCCAATCATTCATGTCAATCGACCTTCGGCCCAATCATTTATATCCATCATTCGTATCCATCGGCCTTTGGCCTAATCATTTATATCAATCATTGTCCGCCATTCAAATTTATGAACATACAAAACTTACATATAAGTAAACAATTGGACAACGATATACTTAAAATATCCTGTTAAGATATTACTTACAGTGATCAGCTTGCGGAATTGTCCTGGAACTCGACCCTACACATGCCATGAACACAAAAGGGTCATTAACAATTTAATCCGTTCAAAATTCACATTTTCCTCTTTAGGCTTCATTCCTATCTTTTTAATTCAATTACAACGCTCAATGTATGCCTAAGAGTGTTTAGGAGTGAAAGGGAACGAAAAACAGAACACAAAATGCAAAAACAGGATTTCAGAAAATAGGGTCCCCGCTCAAGCGTGGACTTCCCCGCTCGAGCGGACCCTCAGGTCTACAAAAGTACTGGTTGCCTTCTATTCCAGCTCGAGCACGAACTTGGCCGCTCGAGCGGACTTCCTGTCTACATAGCTCCCCGCTCGAGTGTTAACTTCCCCGCTCAAGCGGGAACCATGTCTGCAGAAAATGCTGGGAGCTCGATTTCTCCGCTCGAGCGACACTTCCCCCGCTCGAGCGGTCGTCAAAAATTCTAGGTTTTCCAGAACACTCCCTTGAGTTCAAACTCAACATTCAACCAATTTTTCTTGCACACTAAGGCCCCAATCTCACATATACTCATGCTAACATGGTTCTCTTGCAAGATTATAGCATTATGAAGTTCAATTTCTTGATTTACCTACATGCATGTCTCAAAACATGACAAGCTCCTCACCAATAAAATAAATTCATACATTCAAGCTCATATCTTTAATTATTCAAACATGCAAGGCCATCTTAACTTCATTTCCATTTCAAAGATGCAAATGGTGCCAAAACTCAACAAAACCAATCTTGCATGCATGATCAAGCTTCAATTCTTGCTTAATTGACATGATACATGCTAGGTTATGCAATTCTACAACAATTATATATATGCATGCCTTCATTGACCATCAATTGAACACAACCAACTCCATTTCCTTAACATCAAGTTAACTCATGTTCTTGGTCATCAAACACACTTGAATCTACACATTTACAACAAAATCCATGAGTTCACTTTCCTAGAAGCTTTGATCTTTCAAGCTCTAGACAATTCTTGAGCCAAACCCCCCAAAATTTCCAAGCCTCAAGCTAAAATGCACAATTCTCCTCCCTTCTCTCACTATGGCCGGCCTCTCCCTCACTCTCAATTATCTAACTCAGATTTTGAGTTTAAGAGAGCCAAAGGAGGGTGAAATGCAAGATACAACAAGTCCCATTAACAATCATTTTAATATAAAATAATAGGGTACTTAATTTATCAATTTAATCAGTTTAAATTGACCAGAATAAATTTTCAATTAAATTTCACCGTAGGCTCTAAAAATTATGCCAATCACAATGGCGTAATCAATTCCGGGTTTTGTGGCCGATAAGGCCCTCAATTTAATTCCTGAAGCGGATTATTCAAACAGATATTCCTACGACGAACAGATACGAATTCGAAATCACATATTATCACATAATGGCACACAAAATCATGCTAAACACATAACCATGAACAAATTGAGGACCAATTTAGCATAATGCAGAACAGGGGTATCACAGCATGCATCTCGGTGCGGAGGTACAGGCCACTTTTATTTTCAGGATGATTTGTACAATTGAAGCCAAGGTACGTATTTTGCGAGACTCATACAATTATTAAAAAATTTACATGTCTTTGAATTAAATTGTACAGTTCAAAATTCACAATTAGTCTATTATATATAAGTTCTATTAACTATATGAGATTATGATTTCTTAGATTTGCCTATAAATAGGGAAATTAAGAGAATTCTACGAGTATGAGGTTGAAAGTGTTTGTAGAGATGTAGGAGGGACGAAAAATTACTAGGATCACCTAGTGTGAGCAAAGAAACGTGATTTTCTCTATGACTCATTTACCGTTGAGCAGCAAAACATGGATTATTTTAGGGTTGGGGTATTTTTATTGAGTTTTTGGTTGTTTTTGATCTCATGTTTATACCCTCTACAAATTATAGTGGATGTTTCTCTCTACTACCCTTTTGTTTGGATGCTTTGGTCAAACATTGTAAGATTGTGGGGTTTTCAGTGGGTCTTGCCTGGTTCTGTGAATGGGCTACTGCTGTGGTGGTCTGGTTGCAAAATGAAAAAGTTGGAAAAGAAAATCTAGATGGCTCTTCCCCTAGCTATTCTTTGGTCTACTTAGAAGCATAGGAATGAGTGTGTGTTCAATGGCACTCAACCAAGCTTGGATGAATTGTGCGACCTTGTTAAGATGAGAGTAGCATTGTGGATTAAGGCTTCTCCAGCCTCTATGGTGTTCTTTGTCAATGATAATGTGTTGAATCTGCCACAAGTGCAGTATTGCATCAGGAATAGTGGCTGAGTTGGTCTGCTGGGAATTTGTGAACTCATCTAGGGAAATGTTGGTGTGCTGTCAGTTCTTGCTCTGCTGCTGCTGCTGCTACTGCTGCTGTGATTTTCTTCTGGCTGTTATTTTGGTTGACTCTGGGCTGATAGCAAGTTGATAGTAAGTTGATTGTAAGTTGAAGCTGATAGTATGCTGCTGCCAGTTGGGTGTTTATCTGTAGCTTATGGGATTATTTTCCCTTGGTTGTGTTCTATTTTGTGTGTGATCTGGGCTAAGGTTAAAGTATGCACTATGAATTGATCTACTGTTGTGGTTGATTATGGGCTAAGGTCTGCCTACCTACTGTGTGATCTGCTGCTATGCTCTACTGTGTTTGATGTGCTCTGTTTGTTTGTAATCTGTCTCTTTTTTGTGTTCTGTCAGGCTTTTTGGGTTTAGTTTTACTTGTTAGTTTTTTCCTCCTGTTGGGTTTGGTCTCTTACCAAACTTTTGTGATTGAGCTTGCAGATGATTGGGCTCTCTTCTCAGTGCCAACCTAGTTGGGATTGGGATAGGGATAGTTTGCTATGATGTTTTCTACTCTTCCCCCTCACTACAAGAATTTTCACTTTTGGCGACTAAATTTTTAGTCGCCGAAGGGCTTTAGCGACTAAATTTTTTGGTCGCAGAATTAGTAGCCGAAGAGTAGTCGGGAAAGCTAATTGGCGACTAAACTTATTTTAGTCACCAAATGTATTCATTTGCCGACTAAATATTTAGTTGCCAAAAGGTTAGAAAAAAAATTAAATAGCACATTTTTTGCTACTAAAGTTTTAGTAGCCTAAAGTGTTATGTTTTTAGCTACTAAAATTTTAGTCGGCAAATAGTTTGTGTTTTGGCTACTAATATTTTAGTCAGCAAAAGTGTTATGTTTTTTGCTACTAAAGGTTTAGTTGCCTAAAGTGTTATATTTTTTGCTACTAAAATTTTAGTCGGCAAATAGTTTGTGCTTTGGCTACTAATATTTTAGTCGGCAAAAATGTTATGTTTTTTGCTACTAAATTTTTAGTAGGCAAAAGTTTTTTTTATTTTTCAGCTTTTGTTTTAGCTACGAAATATTTTAGTCACCAAAGTTTGACTTTTTTTGCTACAAAACTTTTAGTTGCCAAATGTTTGATTGTTCTTTTGGCTACAAAGCTTTTAGTTGCTAAATGTTTGATTTTTTTTTTTTTTTTGGCTACAAAACTTTTAGTCGGCCAAACTATTTTTCCAATTTCTTTTTAGCTATTAATTATTTAGTCGCCAAAAACATGATATTATGTTTCATCATAAAATTATAATTTCTCCACAACCTGTCTATATTTCATACAACCTATAATACGTATGCAAACAAAATAATACGTATACTATCAATCATTTCACAATCTGAATCCGTATACAAAAAATGAATAACTTTAAATGTCAAAATACATACAAACCAACTATTGTCCAAACTAAAATAATAATTTCATACAAAATATAGAATCATATAAAAATCAAAGCCTTCCGTATACAAAAAATACTTTCACAAAAGCAGAGGAAGACATAGTTAGCAGGATTATAAAAAAATGTCAAGTGTCCTCCATAAACAAAAATGTTGACTATCCACAAGTCCACACCAAAAGCCATCTACAAAAAAAAAAAAATTGCATCCACTACAAAATATCAATTCAAAAAAACATAGGAAAAAGGTTGTAATAACAGGCATTTAAGGTAGAACAATCTACAAAAACATTTTTTCGAAATACAATCTTATTTATGTATCATGAAAGATTTATTTCAAACTTGATTTCAATTTACAAATAATACAATTTTTAGGAGCATACCTCTTCATAAAATAAATTTTTATGAGTAGAATGTTTTAGTGGTAAATTTATTTTAACTCTTCTTCATTCTCATTTTTCAAATCAAAGTAAAATGATTGAGTAATCTACGGGGTTATCACCATAACCATATCATGCTTTCTTAATACGTTTACCACCCAAATGACCACCGTGTACGATGAAACAATGGCATCATTTACAATGAAAATGTTAAACATTTATTGGATTAAATTACGACTCAACCACAACATTAGAAGAGCGAGACAGATAGAACAGAAAATTGGTTGAAATCTACTTGGTCTATGATTTTGCTCCTATTTTCTTTACATTGGTTGAAATCTTCTTGGTCCATAATTTGTTTTAAACATGATTTTGGTATTTTTGTATTGATGCATTCTATGTGTTTGTTGAAAGTCCACATAGAAAGATTTTGTTTGTTAAGACAATTGTTATGTGTATGGTACCTTTATTTCATTGTTGAGAAATAGTGAAGTTTATCACAGAAACCAAACTACAATGAAGAAATTAATGTAAGCTGGATTCAATTTAGGGATGCAAACAAAATAGAAACAGAAGCTAAGAACAGAGAACTTACCTTGTCTACAATGAAAATCTCTTATCCATTGAACAAAAATTAAATTGTTTGAACATTAAACAAAAACCAATGATGGACTACCAGATTGAACATTCATTAAGTATTTTTAATTTGGTTCAAGTGTAGTGGCCATCTAGAAAATTAAAACCAAAGAATAAGAGTTTGATTAAACATAACTTTTATTGAGGCAAAATGTAAGTCTAGAGATAATAATTTGGTCATTCACTAAGCATTTCATTGAGGCATTTTATCATACACTTGCAATGCAAAATGTATGTGTAGAGAGAATTACACATGCTTCCAATTATCACACGTGCCTTCAATTTACCATTTGAACAAGATTATTTTTCTTTCAAAATCACAAGAGAACTCGACAAGTCTATTTTCATAACATTCTTCATGACAAGACTTTTGTTCTGTTTTTCAAAAATCCTTTCCATTTATTCTTACAATTACAAAATTCCTCTCCATATACATCATGAAAGGAGTTGTTCTGTTTTTGTAAAATCACACAGCTTTTCATCATAGAGATTAAATGGAGAGGATTTCAAAATAAAACGGAAAAAAAAAAATTAATCACTAACCTTTTCATCATGGCTATTAAATGGCAATGATTTATAAATATATATATATATATAATCTAGCCTTTTCTCGGTTGTCAATGGAGGCGATTTGGGGATCTAGGGCTTGGGTAACTTGGCAACGTGTCAATATACAGAAGGGAAGCCAAAAAACGCCGGAAGCCCTCCATCGCCGCCGATGGGTTGCTTGATTTTGCTCTTGTTTGCTGGATCGAAACAGTGTTTGGGTTTCAACAGAGTAGAGATAGAGAGAGGGAGAGAGAGGGCATCCCATATTTGGGTTTGAATAGAGTAGAGTGAGATTGTTTTTGGGTTTCAATAAGAGAGAGAGACGGATGAGAGGAGAGAGAGAGACAGACAGACAGACAGATGAGAGGAGAGGGGCATTTTTTATATAATTAATAACAATTAGCGACTAAATATTTTAGTCACTAAGTATTTTTTAATCCCTCCAAAATTTAAAATCTCCCCCCAAATTTTTAGTTTTTGGCGACTAAAATATTCTTTTGTCACTGAAAATATACTTTTGGCGACCAAAAGATAAAAAATATTTTTTTTCTTTTTGTTCGGCTACTAAACAATTTTAGTAGCTAAATCTAACTATATGGCTACTAAAATTATTTTTTGTCGTTGAAAATAAACCTTTGGCGACCAAAATTTTGGTCGCCAAAAGGTAAAAATTAATTTTTTATTTTCCATTCAGCGACTTAATTGTTTTAGTAGCCAAAAATTAATATAGGGCAACTAAATTTTTTTTTGTCGCCAATTATGACATTTTTGGCGACTAAATTATTTTTTAGTCGCCAATAACCAATATACAGCTACTAAAAAAAATTAATAGCTAAATATTTTACTTTTGCCGACTAAAAAAATATTTAGCCACCAATTCCACAACTTTGGGCGGCTAAATTTTTTTTTAGTCACCAATTTTGGTCGCCGAAGGTGCATTTTGTTGTAGTGCCTTTTATTTGATGTAATCTCATTTGATGTATGGTTTTATCATCAATAAAGGTTTGTTTTTTATTGATTAAAAAAAACAAAAAAACTATGGGACATAGGTAGGTTTGTGTCACACTCGTATTTGTGACATAGAAAAATCTCAACAGTAAATAATAAAGTGTTGGTTGCCCTTCAAATATTTTTTTTAGAATGAAATTTATTATTGAAAACATTATATTTCACATTTATACTCTCTACAAATTATAGTGGATGTATTGGCATATCATGATTAGTTCCTCATTTCAAAGATCCGGACCCCCACTGGTGGTCACCTCCACGACCCCCACTAGCCTATGATTGGCCTTTTTTTTTTTTCTTTTTTTTTCAATCACCAACCCTCACGTGTGTGTGTGTGTGTGTGTGTGTGTGTGTGTGTGTTGGGGGGGAGGGGGGGAGAGTGGGGGTCTCAATCAGGCCTCATTAAGGAAATAGCAAAAATAATAGTATTATATAATGTATTCATGAAAAAAAAAATAGTAAAAAATTTGACCATATATGATGTTACTTTTTATTTGCCCCTTCTTTTATGAAGCTACAATCAATTTTCCTTATTCTAGATACGCTCATTTGAGTATTGACGCTGCTTTTGCCTGAACTTCCGCTTTGATTGATGTAATTTTACGTACATCTTGTACTTATTTGCACACTAAGGCCTCGTTTGGGAAGCGATCCGTTTAGCCACAAAGTCATTAAAAAAATCAAAAAACAAACAATTCATACCAAAAAGTCAAAGATTCTATTTTCTCTCTACTTTTTGCACATCTTTTCATAAAAAGTTAAAAAGTCATCCCAAACATACTAGTTTTTTTTAGCTTATATTTTAGCTAAATAGTCAAAAAGTTAGTAAATTAACCTGTTCCCAAACGAGGCCTAAAATATATAAGAATTTTCAAGATTAAATTTTTTAAAAATTTTTAAAAATGAAAATTTTATTAAAAATTATTTGAAGATCAATTCCTATCATTATAATGATAGTTGCTAAAAAAGATAGACTCAAAAATTTAAAAACAAGGTTTTATCGACAAAATTTTTAATTAATAAATACGTTAACAAAATAATTTAATCTAAAAAAGTTTATGTTTTGAGATAAAAAATTTAGCCCCAAAATGATAACAATTCACCATTAATGTCCAAATTACGTCACTACAAGTATAGTAACGACACTTCAGCAACAAAATTTCGTCTCTAGATAGTAATTTTATTCCTAAATTTTTATTTATTAAATCTTAATTTGTTGCAGCACCAATAAATTTTCTTTTTGCTAATAAAAAAAATTCTTCATCCAAAGTTCCTATTTGTAAAAAAATAATTTATAACTATTACGAAAATTGCATTTAGTTAGACATTGTTTGGATGGAAAACATTTTTCTATGTTTGGTGGTGGTGGCGGCGGTGGTGGAATAAAGATGGAGATGGAGGTGGTGGCATGATGGTGTGGCGATAGCGGCGGCAATTGCGACAATTATGGTGGTGTGGTGACATTAGTAAAATTTTAATCTAAAAAATATTTTCCTTTTGAAAGTGAAAAATATTTTTTGCCCAAGTAGGCTTATTTTCTATTGATCGTATAAAATGTTTTCCGTTGATTTTTGCTATATCAAATACCAAAAAATACAAAAAATATTTTCTAGCCAAACAAACTGATTGTCACCAAGTTTTCTATTTTCAATATTAAAAAATAAATAAATAAATAAGTTCCTTTCTCTCTCCAAGCGAATCATGATGCTGATCTACAATTCTGCATCTCAGCTTTAATCGTAAAAAATTCCCACAGGCATTAGTCATACCTGACCTCATAGTCTAAGAATTATTTTGGTGTGGAGACACAGGGAATCACGAGAATGTTGTTTTACAATCTTGAATTCATAATCAACTTCTGACTTCTCCTTCCTTTTTTCTCATTCTCAATGTTCAAAATTTCTATTTGAACTCTTGATTTTTGAGATAGAAACAGTTTGACATTTCAAAGTGTAGATCACACAGTGTATATATATATATGTCTGCTATGTGGTGGCCTCATATTAGAAAACAATATTGGAGTTACATTTTTGAACCATCAAAGCTATACTTACCAAGATCCTAATAGAATCTTCCAAAAATCATGTCAATTTCATTTGAAGCTCTAGCAATGTCTGGAGCTAATTACCTAGAGTTTGGAATGGACATTGAAGAATGGGAACGCCTAGACTCAGTACTGCCTCCCCATCTATACTATGAAGATGAAGACGAAGAAGAAAGAGAGGATGACGAAGGCCCGAGGAAGAGGGAGAATCTGGTGCATGATTTCAAGGCAAAAAATTTACAAACAGCTCATCACCATGTGAAGAAACTTGTTGTCCTTCAAATGGAGATGGTGATGACAATCACAGCCGCAATGATGATGGAGTAACAGCACCAGGAGGCAATCCAGACTTGGGTTTGGAAGACAAGATGTTGAGGTTAACAATTGAAACTAGGATAGTTGAGCAAACTCAAAAGAGATCGTGTTGAGTGTCACTAGTTCAACTAGTTGTGATAATTACCTCGTAAATATGTAAGAATTCAAACATAAACATAAAATTATAGTATTAAAATTACAAAAATAATTCTTAAATATTTTTTTAATGTATACATTTATATATACTGCATTCACTTGAAAGATTCTGCTACTTATGTGTATATCTATTCGTTAATAAAGTAGTGATGAGATGATAAACAGTTTATGATTATGATGTTTTTAACATTATTAAAATCTAATAGAAAGCAATGCAAATCTCAACTCTCGCTTTTATTTAAACAAGCATATTTATTCAAATTTATTATTATTCTCTTTTTTTTGGTACATTGACTTCTTCTAAAACTAAACAACACTTGAATATAAATTATAGGAGAAATTACTAATAAGTCCTACTTTTAAGACTTATTACCTACTAAGTCCTATTTATAAATTTATCAAGTGATAAATTTATTAGTCTTTTGTTTTTATGAATAAATTTATAGTGATAAATTTATCAGTCTCTTGTTTTTATGAATAAATTTGCCAGTTAGGACTTGTAAGTAAATAAGCTTATGGGACTGATTGATAAGTGCCCCAATATTATATACTTACCTTATTTTATTTTATTTTATTTTATAATTCAATTTTTTATGAATCAATTTACGTGCACCTCAATTGATTCTAAAACTTTAAAATTAACAATCAGACAAACTTTCAATAACTCTTTAAAATAACTCAAAGAATAAAGGTTGGGACCCCCTTTGGGGGTCACCCCCTTTATCCCTTTGCCACGTGGCAAGAGATGATTGGAGGAGCAGGAAAAAAAAGAAAAAAAAAAAGAAAAGGTGACCAATGAGAGAGAGAGGGGGTCCAAAGGGGGTCCTAAAAAGGGGGGATGAATCATTGTTGTAACTCAAAATCTTAGATTTTGTTCTTGGATAATACTTGGGACCCCCTTTTGGGGGCACCCCCTCACCCCCTTTTGCCATGTGTCAGGGGGTGATTGGATGTGCAGGAAAGTGGACCAATGAGAGAAGAGAGGGGGTCAAAAGGGGGTCTAAAAAAGGGGGTCTCTATCACCACCCTTTGTTCTTTTATGTTGTTATAGTCCACGTATTAATTTACTTACCTAATTGTTACTAGCGTATGTATGGATGGTTCAGTGACTTAGTCCCTTGCATTAGTTACGTATTTCAATCTTCTTCCCCAATATTTTTTGGATAAATTACAAATATATCCTTTAAAATTTATTTATAATATTAATTATTTCTTATAGTTTAGAAAATTACAAATAATCTATTGTCAAAAATTTTTATTTAATAGAATTAATTGAAAAATTAAATTTCTAATTGCTCTCCTATGCAATAATAAAATTACTTGAATCACTAATTATAATATATTTCTAATATCATTAAAATATGCTAATTGGCTTTATGATTTATTAATAAAATGGGTTCATTTGTTACAACATTATACACTTTAAGGGGTGAGATGTAATTTTCATAACTATAGGCGATAATTCGTATTTAAAGCAAACCTTAGAGAGCGTATTTGTAATTGTCTATACTTTTTTATGTGGTAGAGATTTCAGGGTCCTAAGCAAATTCTTAATCAACAATGTTATACATCACTTTAATTTATCACCCTTAATGATGTACCATTGAGATTATACCTCACATGATAGAATGTTTGACAAATCAATATTTGAGGCCTCGTTTAGGAACAGGCTAATTTAGTAACTTTTTGGCTATTTGGCTAAAAGGTAGGTAAAAAAAACTTGTATGTTTGGGATGACTTTTTGGCTAATTACGAAAAGATGTGCAAAAAGTAGAGAGAAAAGAGAATCTTTGACTTTTTGGTATGAGTGGTTGGCTTTTTGGCTAATTTAGTAACTTTTTTGCTAATTGGCTAAAAAGGTAAGTCCCCAAACGGGGCCTGACATTTATCAAACACATTATTGAAAGTGATTTTTAGAAGTGATAAATTAAGTGTCTCAAGCATTTCATTCTCAATATAGGATCTTTACATTTCTACATATCATAAAAAATAATAATGAGCTTAAAAAATTATTTATTACAAAAATATAAAAAGATAAAATATACTTAAAAGTAGGGTTGGGCAAACACCCACTTGACCCACCAAAACTGAATGGCCCAAACCAATCTGCTATAAAATGGACAGTTTCAATGGTTCAAGTGGACTGATACGAATGCATTTTTCCCAATCGGCCTAAATTCAGACAAATGGTAAATGGGAGGGCACCCGACCCAACCCGATCCACCAACACTCCTAAAAAAATGATTTTACGCTTTTATAATGTGTGTTTAAAAAAAATTATTTAATAATTATATTTGGTATTTATGAAATATGAAAATTGGGCCTTTATTTCATTATAAAAAATTTTGAGCACAAAATAATAAAGGCCAACCCGCCAAACCAATCCGCATCCATATGTTAATCTGTACAATCCGCATCCACTAACTAAGCAAACAGATGCGAATTAATTTTTTCCAAACTTTTTAAGTTCGGATAAATAGTAAATGAAAGGTTATCCAATCCAATCCGCGAGCATATCTACTATTGCACCACAATATCTCTTAAACATTATTAATCACACATTTTAGTTACAAAATTCGACCAAGAACTAATTACCAAAAAAATTAAATCAAGAATTCTTCCTTAAGATTGAATTATTATCACGCCCCAGATTTACACAGTCCGACTCACGTGAATAAACCACCCAACGATGAACAATATATAACAACTCTCATGTAAATAAATATAATATAGTCACACAATTTATGTGTTTATCTAATTTCATATATTCCTAAATACAACATCTAAGTCAAATGGATGTTTTGTAACCAAAAGCATACACAGATATTATAAATTAAATTAAGCGCCTTGAGGCTGACATCTTGCACAAAGGGTGTAACCCTTACAAGAATGGCACACAACTAATAAATAACATAAATGGCTCATGGCCTACTACAAGAAAAGTTGCCTATAATGGCGCTTGAATCAAAGACGTTTTATAAAACGTCGTGGTATATCTCAATAGCCAACACGTTTTTCGAGGTGTGATGCCCTGTTGATGGTCTCAATGTGCCAAACCTGTTTTACTTAACAGACACTTAACCCATTCCAATTACCATAGGTAACAAAATCTCTCATAAGCTGCTCTTCTCTCTCGCGATTAATATCAATCTCTCACTGTAACTGTTCTTCCTCGGACTCGAACTCGATCTTTATCACTCTAGCTGTTCTTCATCTCTCTCTGTCTCTCACAAATCGCAGATCCAAAATCGAACAAGAAAGTCGATCTAATTTGATCGAAATCCAAACTCGATCTGATCTGATCTGATTTGATCTCTCTTGCATTTTGTTAGATCAGTTCTTGCTCTAGCTTTCTTCATTGAACTCGAACTCGATCTGTCTCGCAGATTGTAGATCTGAAATCGAACAAGAAAGTTAATCTAATCTGATCAAAATCCAAACTCGATCTGATCTGATCTCTCTCGTATTTTGTTAAATCTGCTGATTAACAAGGTTTCAAGCAAGTCGTTTGTATTTTGTTTTTCATTAACAAGTGTTAATCGGTGTTTGGTTTCTCTGTAGGTGCCGATGAAGTGTAGAGATTGGTTACATGAACTTGTAAAGGAAGAGATAAAAAAGAAGGATTCAAGTACGGAGAAGTGGAAGATCGCGATGGAGAGAAGCTTCAATTGCATGGACAATGAGGTGATTGCATGGAACGACAGATTCACTTTTTTGTTCTGTCCAGATTTTCTAGATTCATTTTTTGTTCTGTCCGGATTTTTTTCTTTTCTTCCACTTCTTCGATTCATCTCCCTCTTTTTCTTTGTTCTGTCCAGGTTCATCTTCCTCTTCGATTCATTTTTTTTTTCTAGATTTTTTTTCTTATGTTTCTTCGCAGCAAACGAAGAACGAAGACACATTATTTTTCAATTTTTTTTCCCAGATTTCTGTTCTGTCCTGATTTTTTTCTATTCTATCCAGATTTTTGTTTTTCTGTTCTGTCCAGATTTCTATTTTTGTGGGTTGTAGGGGTTTTACTATCTGAAATTCATTTTTATTCGCTTAGGTTTTGTTCTCTAAAGTGAGTGACATTAATGACAGACAGGAAATTAAAATGTTGTGATATGTTTAAACAAGCTAGCACAAGAATATGCAAGAAGAAACATGTAATTTATAGCACTCTTTTGGGTAGAAAGAAAACAAGCCCTTTTCTCTTTTCTTTTTTTTCTGTCTTTTTTTCCCTTTGTGTACTTTGTCCTTGGTAAAGAAGTTTTTTTTTTTTTTTTTTGAACGATCGTCCTTGATAAAGATAGTTATAAATTATTTACAAAAAGTACACATAATAAAATTATAACGCCAAATTAGTGAGACCAAAATTGAACCTACCACTTGACACCTTTCAAGGCCACGTTTTAAGGAAATATCAACAATATTGTTACCCATATGTATGCCCACCTATTTTACTTAGTAATGTTTGAGTCTGTTTTAATTCAAGTTTCATGATATTTGTATTATATGTATATGTAGCTTACTTTGTTGCTGGATTTGTAAACTTCTTTCAACAGAAAATGTAACTGAGTTAGGTTGTTTGTGCATATAGGGACTTTCACTCTTTCCAATTTGGGCATGTTTGGAGTGGATAGGTTTGATGCTATTCTTCCTCCAAGCCAGGTTAGTAATGAGGGTGAGGCCTTTCACTTCCAAGATGCTATGTGTTGAACCAATTTGTACTGATTACTTCTAAGCTACTGAAAACCTCCTTTGTTACTTTATGATTGGCATTGTGATCCAAAATTTTGCTTTGGTTAATTATGTTGATTTCACAGTAGGATGTCATCTACTCCACGTCAAATTGCTTTGCTGAATAATTTGATGTTTATGCTATATAAATAGAAAGTTTCATTTTCAAGATTTCATAAAAATCATCTACATGAAGCTAATATAAACATAATGGAAAATTTAGAGTTATATTTTATATTTGAATATGTAGTTTGAACGAGAGGCATGTATTCTTATTCAAAGTCCAAACCATAATATAGAGAGTGATATTAATTATAGTTTTAAACACACTAAAGACAACGTAGTAGTCATTTCATCAAGAGAGGTTTAAGAGGAATGATAGTGATGAGTGGTAGAGAGAGAAATAAATATTTTTGTCATGAGAATTCTACTTGGACTGGTACAGTACAAACTCTGAAAGCTAAGAAATTCATTAAAAAAAATGCAATTGGAAACCATATCTTCCAAAAATATATATAATTATGTATAAAATATAATTTGAGAGAGTGTAGGACACAATTAACTTCATTTGAAGGGTTATTTGACCCAAAATAAATAAATAATCATCTAGCTAGCATGTGAAAGAATTGTCCTGCATGTAACTTTGTCTTGATTTGTAGTATTATATGGTGAAGTTTGGTCTTCAATTCAAACAAGTTTTCTTCATAATTCCTTCTAGTCTTCAACTATGCTAGACCCACCAAGAATCCTTTTTCTTCGTTTTAATCACTGGTTTTGGAGATGGCCCATTAGAGTTGCAGCAAAAAGGTTTCAGTGGACTAAACAAGTTTACAAAATTAAACTAGCATTTTTGCTGAAGTATTATCTTTTGCTTTATTGTTTCATAAAACAACTTCATTTCAATGAGACAACATAAGGGTGATAAATGAATGGATGGGTTCAGGCAGGCTTAATAATTGACCGGGTTTGATTTAGACAAATTTACTACATAAGATTTCTACGAAAATAGAATTTAAGAAAAAAAAGATATACGTACGTAACTTTAACCTATTATATTACTGTCTTTCTAAATAATAAAAAAACCTAGTATTATATTACTGAAGAGATTATTTTCGTAATATTTATGTATATAGAATCTATAGTGATATATCTATAGCCATGTCAATCATTATCAAAATAAAATAAACTCTTGTGGGGAGGTAGATATTAAGTACTAACCAAGGATGGTGTATATAATAATTTGGCATGAAATTTTGTTACAATTTATATAATAAGGGGTGTCTTGAAAAGAAAGAAGAATTTAAGAATCAAAAGATAGAAATATGGAAACCGTCTCATACTATGACATTTCCATTGATTTGGCATGTGTGTAACTACTCTCATAACTCCAATTATCTTATGGAGAACGTTCTGTAACTTTCATGATTGGACTGTTAGAGTATGAACAATAGAAAAATGGTTGGAATAAATGGTAAAAGAGTAACGGTCAGTCATAGAATTCGATGGCTAATTATATTATTGCATTTCAAAGTGTTAACGGCTATTTCTCCACAGGCAGAAAATGTTGTTGTCTCACAAAAGCAGGTAATTTTTTCATTGCCTATACATTTGGTATCTAATGTAGTTAAAGTTGGAAAGCACAAAAATTGATGTGGCAGTCTCTTATTCAGGTTTTTGTCAGAAAAGTTATTAAGCTGCATGATAGGTATATGGCATATGTAAATGATTGTTTTGCAAACAACATCCTATTTCACAAGGTTTGTTTTGGAGAGTTGTGTTTCGAGATTCAGGTCCTTTACTGATAATTATGCATTTATATTTATAAAGTTAACCTTATTGGTTCTTCCGTAGGCCCTGAAAGAGGCAATTAAGGTTTTCTGCAACAAACAAGTTCGGGTCGCTTCCGTGCAGAGTCAGCTTCATTCTCAGTGGTCTTTCTTTCTTCCTCTTCCCTCACAGTTCTTCTAGTTCTTTCCCTAATATTGTGTACAACGTGACAAATATCTAACTGCAATCTAGTGCATTTTTCACTACTTAAATTATAATCACTTGTACCCCTCACGAATAATTCCAGAACAGCATCTATGTTTTGACTCTATTTTGCTTCAGAGGGTCAGATGTATCAGGGTATCAGTTGAACCAAAGAAGACAATTCGAAAGCTCCCTAGAGTCCAACATCTCTATGCCCGATTGATTGGGAGGTTGAGAAGTGAAGATGATGAGGTAAAGTTCAACATGCCAAGTAACTAAGTTTAGCTTCTATTTTAATAAATAAGATTTCCAGTTTAGAATTTTATCTGTACAGTCTTCTGTATCGGAAACCTATTACGTAACCATCTAAAATTGTCTTCCTATACCAATATATTGTGAACATTCATGTTGTTTTATATGTGGGTGTGTATATATATAATTATTTGACTTTAGATTTTGAATGTTTCATATGTTGATAATGAATGTCTAGTTGTTTAGTTTCTCTTACACGAGTTTGCTTTGTTACCAGTTTGAGGTATTGTCTTCCCTTCATCCAACTCCAGCAGTTTGTGGGTTTCCTATAGAAGAGGCACGTGTTCTAATTGCAGAAATTGGTACATGTATATTGCTATATCATTTCTATTTTGCAATCTGTGTTTTATGGCTTGTTTACATGGACATGAAATTTTTAAGATGAGACATAATTCAATTCTTGACTAAAGTTGAACAAAAAAGGAATCAATGATCTATTTTTAATATACGTAATTATAAATTCTGAAACTATTTTTAAAACTTCGACTTCTAGCTTGAGGAACTATAAGCTGGAAGTTAGATTTCTGACAAGTAGGATCCAGAGCATGTCAGATTTCATTGAAACCTCTACTAATGATAGTGATGATCACTTCTCAAAGTTTGAAAGTTTTTTTTATTCATACATATTCATCAAAAAGAAAAAAAAGAAAGTTTTTTATTCAAACATTATTTTGCTTATGATAAGAGTTGTGAATGCGTTATCAACCTCGTTGCTATCTTTTTTCAAGAAAAGTTTATTAAAATATAATTAAATAGGTAGTGGGGTACTTTTGTTGATTCTACATGCAACGCTTGGAGGTTTGATTATATAGTTTTATATCACAAAGTTACATCGCAGTATCAATGAATTGCCAGCCAACCAGTGCCGCAGCTTAAGTAGTTTCTCAGCACTTTTTACATCTTATACATTTTGTGTCATACAGTTACTAGTAACACAATGCATTGTTTGCCCCTCTCTCTCTCTCTCTCATACACACACACACACACACACTTGGGCAATTTTGTATGGGTAGGTTTAATCTGCTTCACCTTGCTAAGGTTTTTGAGGGGTTCTTTGTGGTTTTATGTGTTCTAATCGCCTTATCATAGGTCATGCATCTTGATGCTGAGAAAGAAATGATGTCTCAGTGTGTTGCCTTGCTTGGGAAATTCATTGCTGTTCGTGAGCCAAATATTCGATATCTTGGTTTGGTAAGTTACGGGAACACAATAGTTTTTATCTCATTGATGCAACTTATGTTCAAAGCATGCCAAGTTGTAGTATGCACATGTCAGAATTTGGAAGGTTTGATCTGGCTGTTTTCATCTGATTGCATGATTTATGGATTGATCTCGATGCAAGAGAATATGACCAGATGTTGATGGTCTCGGATGTTCAGACATTATTAAAAGGCATCAATCACGATCATTACCTCCTTGAAGGATCTAGATATTAGGTTAGTTTAAGTGCTTTGTAGTTTTTGGAGATACTTTCGCTTCTTCACCACGAGGCACAATGATCGGTTACATGGTAAGCAAAAGCAACATTAAATCAGATTTAATCTTGTACAATGCCTATGTTATCTGCATGAACTTGTTGAGAAATTTATTGTTTATCTTAGATGTGTAAAATCAGCTTGACTTGTATCGTAGAAAATTTAAAAGCACACAAGAAAATTTAAATTTGTTATAAAAATAGTTACTTATAATTAGAATTCTTATTTTGTTGTGAAATGTTGATTCTAATCAAAAAAATATTTTTTCCTTTTCTTTTCCTTTTACGTTATTTTGTATAATTTTTACTTTCTATAAATTATTTCTTTTTAATCAAAGTATAGGAATTTAGTTGGATTTGCATCTTTTATTGAATTGGGCATGTGCACTTGTTTAAATGGGTATTTCAAGCTTCAATGATCTTATATTCTCTTTCCTGTTTTTTTATGGGTTTTGTAGTCTCTTGCCTGGATTCGAGTTCATGAATACTCTCTCTTGTGTGAAATTGATTATACGTTGAAGAAATTGTTGGCAATTTTTGCAATTTTTTTAAAAAGAATGGTGTTTGCTGAATTGGAGAGCATCAGATGGTGCCATTAATTATTTTTTTATTGTCAATCTGATTGCAGTTTATGTTCTGATGCAGGCATATAGACTAGTCAAGACTACAACTTTAATGCTAAGATATGATTTTTGGATATATGTTAGTTTGTGGTTTAATGTTAAAACATGATTTTTGGATTTTGGATATGTTAATTTTGTGGGTAATGGTGATTAGATATTAATTGAATGAGAAAGTGAATTAATGTGCTTCATTACAACTATTTGAATGGGATTTATTATTTTATATTAGTGCGTATTTTTTTAGTTCAATCAAATAAAAATTAGCACAATTTCAAAAAAAAAAAAAAAAGGATATGACGGTGTTTCTACAAACGCCTCTTAAACCTTACTAATGGTAATATTTTAAAAAAGATATGACGGCGATTTTTCAAAACGTCGTTAAATATTGTTAGTGACGTTAGCGTGTGTTTAGTAGGACATTTGGCGGCGTTTTAAAAACGCCGCCTATACTAATATTACGACGTTTTTAAAACGCCACAAAGCTATAGCGACGGTCCCGTCCTCGGCATTTGGTGCTAAGCGTCACAAAAGGAATTGGCAGCGTTTTTTAAACGCCACTAAAAGTCTGTTTTCCAACAGTGACAAATAACATAACCACGCTACTGTAGACACCCCATTTTTGACCAACCGATGTTGCATGATTGTGCAACCATCTCCAGTGCCTTTGTTTTATCATTTTGTTCAATTTTAGCATCAAGAAGATCATGGAGGGTCCAATGTTGAACAGATATTTTCTTGATGAGGGCACATGAGAGGATTGAGCCTCCTTCAAATGCAATGTTGTGAATTCAATGTTGCCAAATTCCAACCTTGAGCCTCTCCTTCAAGCTCTATGTTGTGACTCAGTTGTCAAATTCAACCTTGGGGCCTTATTCTACACACTTGGGAGGACCCTAAACTTGGTGGTCTGACTTCATTTTGATATTTTTCAAAATATGGATATTTTGGGAGGAAAGCTTGCCTCCATTTTCCTCCCCTTTACACCCTTTCTTGCCTATTTAACCTTTGCTAGGGTTAGAAAATTTCATCTCATAAGCTCCTCTTCCAAAACCTCCATTTTCTATCTCCAAAGCTCAAAAAACCTTCAAGGTTCTAGCTCAATCCTTCATCAACCCTAAGCACCACCATCACCAACTCCATTCCAGCAGCAAAGGAGTGTTTTCCAGAGGTTAAGAAGCAGCAAATTGAAGCCAAGAAGCAACAAAAGTTAGATCTTCAAGGGTAAGCCTCTAATTCCCTTTTTTGAGCATAATTTTCCATCAATTCTTTACCCTATTTCCTTTTTTTTGTGGGCTCTGATCCCTATTGGTTTTAGGCTTATTTTGAGCCCCTCTACAACTTTGTAGAAGGGCTCAACTCTGTTTGGTGTCTCCATGCTGCACTTCTTTCAATACCACCCTTTATGCCAATTATTTTGCATGCTTTATTAGGCTTATTTGGCTCCTGTTTTCAGCCTTCATCAGGCTTAGAAAGTGCCTTATTTTGGCCTATTCTTCATATTTTGTCAAGGGTCTTAGGTCATTTGGTGTATGCTTTTGGTACCTTATGTTATAGCCCCTTTTGGCACATTATTTTGCATGCTATGTTTAGCATATCTACATACTGTTTTGGGGGAGGTCATCTCTTGTAAACGTGCATATTTTTGTCCCCTCTTTAAAGTTGTAGAACTGTGTTTTTCAGTTCGAGCACTGTACATACCCCTTGCTTTGTAATTCTCATCTTTTCCCCCTTTTTTGCAAGCTATTTTTGCCATGCTTGTGATCATTGTTTGGTCTTACTTTATACTAAAAAAATGTTAGTTTAGGGCTACTTTTACATGTTATGTCCATATCTTGCATGTTTAGTATAGTTATAGGCCATTTCGATGATCTCATGCATTGGTTGTCATTTCGTATCATTTCGGGCTTTTTTCCCTTTATTTAGGTGCTTTAATTTGGTTTGCATGCTTGCATATCATCGCCATTTCATGGCAATTTGCATTTCCTTCTCATTTCATCATCGCTTTATCCGATTTACATCATCGCTTATCCGATTTGCATTTACATCATCGCTTTATCCGATTTACATCATCGCCATCATGGTTTCGAGGCATCTCGATAGTGCATACTAGGTTGTATCTTAGATTGCATTCATGCATTATCTCATCTTCATAGCATTGTGCATGTTAAATTATATATTAGATCGCACTCATGCCTATTTGCATTGCATTCATACAATTTCGAGGCATCTCACTTTCACGGCATTGTGCATGCTATATCACATGTTAATTTCATGCATACCATACATATTGCATCGTGTTCGATAGGAGTTAGTCTCAATTCCCAAGTCAGATTGCCCATGATGGAGTTAGGTTTTGTTGTAGCATTCATGTGCATTCACATCATGCATCGATATGCGTGATTGGTGGCACGAGAATCGAGGCATGCATATATTTGTGAAATACATAAATGAAGAATATTTCAAGAAAAAGTGCAAACAGAGGTTAATCCATGCATCATTTCATCATCCATCTTTGTAATTAATTTGTTAATTAATTAGAATCAGATATTTATTTATTCTTTTATTTATTTATTCCATAATTGTAATAAGGGTGTGTGAGTGTGTTGTATGTCTTCTAACCCCCATTTCTTTTTCCTTTTTATTTACCGGCTTACGATGGTTAGATATAGGGCATATTTCAATATGTTTGCATCATTCATCTGATTTGTATTTCAATTCCAAATTGAATACGTGTTAATTGTAGCATTTCATATGTCATGTTTATTTGCATGTGTTGCATTAGGCATTTCCATTTAGGATCATGCATGACTTCTAACAAGCTTTGGCTTGGAGTACTTTTATGCTTTAGCATCCTTGCATGTGTTGCCATGATCGCATGCTTACCATGAGGCTAAATGCTTATGTGATATAAGGTGGAGGTTGAGTTATTTGAATTGGACAAATCATTGTGTTTTAAGCCCACTAGATAGTGGCAAAATCATGTTTTTAAGCCCAGTAGCACCATCAAACCATTTTCAAATAAACAAACGTGAAGTGTTTTGTTCCAATTATCACATAGTAACCTAGGCTAATAACCTAATAAGAACGCACAAAGTTTTCAAAAACACGATATGACCTTGGTTTCCTAAATTTCCCATTTAAAAAATATTTAGGTGGCGACCATGTTTGGCACTTCTTTCAAAAAAATCTTTTCTCAAAACGATTGGACTCTTTGGTTCAAGATTAAGAATACACGATTCGAACACAGTTTCACATCTCAGTCAACATCCATACATGTACACCTGAAAAATATTTTCAGTCACGTAAGGTGAGCATAAAGCCCAATAGAGAATATTTCAAAAACTAAACATGCTCCACCATCATAAATGATCATGATGCAATACATATATACAATATACCCAAATGCATTTTCAAATCCATCTGATTTCTCAACAAAAAATTTTCTTTCCAATTACCAAAACCTTTCGTTTAATCAAAACGTTTTTCGAGTTCAAAATATCTATTTAATATAAAATTCCTTTCCAAAAACCAATTCAGGTATCTCAATACCAACTAGTAAATACACTACTAAATCAAATACGAATACATTGCTAAACAATGGCAAATACTTTGCTAAAACCTTTTCTAAAACATTCTTTTAAGCCAAAACGATAATAAATAAAATGGATAAATCTCCAGGCCTAGTGTTCATACGAGTAACTATACAAGTCACAAGGTCATGTTTTTATCGGTGCTAACCGGAAGGCTCGACATCTATCGCGCAAGTTTAGGTTTTTTACCAGGAACACATATAGCCCAACTTAATTCTGCTTTAACACCCTTTCATCGCTTTACCACTGTATTTATCTTTTTCTAATAACGCAATACATGTGATTCAAAATATTATTTTCCAAAACGATGCAAATATTCCAAAACAAAATACGAGAATTTCCAAAACTTCTTTCCAAAGATACGGTTTCAAATTCCAAAAATCCATTGCATGCTCCATGATATGAATTATTTCAATTTGCTTAATCTACATGCAATTTCTAACATAAGGCAATGCTATCCTCCATCGATAACCAAAACAGTTATCTTTAATGCAATAATTAATAGATAACAATACAAATATATTTTTTCAAAAGAGTAACAACACCCATTTTCAAAATCCCACAACCATTTCCTTTCCATCTCTTTCCAACGAAACCATTCACCAAAAATCATTCCAACTCCCAAAACAATATCATTTAGGATTTTTCAATAAACTTGGGTTTTTCCACTTTTAGAAATCCATTTGCAATTTGCATACCAAAAATAACCGTAGTAACATAACTAAAGCCCAAAAATCCCCAAATTTCACAAAACCCTCAAGCCCAAAATAACATTTCAAAATCAACCAAATGACTACCAAATATAAGTAACAACATACACAGCAAATATGCTACCAAACTCATATTGAGTTAAGGAAATAGACCCTACATCAACTCCGGAAGATGAGAAAGTCAAAAAGCCCCAAAGGCCAACGTCGACGAAAACATGAAGCTCTTAGATTAAAAGAAAGCCCCTGATGAGATCTACAACATTTCTCAAAGGATCAAGGTGAAAAGGTGTCTCTAACCGAGTACATCTAGAGATCTATGTAAGAAAAATTGAGTTTAGAGAGAAAATGAGAGATTCACGGCTCAAAGAGGGAAAAGAGCGAGAGAGAGAGAGAGAGAGAGAGAGAGAGAGAGAGAGAGAGAAAATAAATAAATTAGGAAAGTGTGTTTGAGGTCTATTTATAGTGGTAGAACAATAGCCCTAAAGTTAATGAAAAGAATAAGTTAAAAACCCAAAAATTAGGGCCAAAACCGAACCCAAAATTCTGGAAATAAGTTGCAGGGGTTGACACCCAAAGCAGTGGTGTCGACCCTCAAGAAGAAATGCTGAGACACTTATGTTTGTAGCAGACAAGGGGGTTGACCCTCGAACCCGTGGTGTCGACCCCAAAAACCAGTAGCCACTCCTAGGACACAATAGCAAGGTGGTGTCGGCCCCAAAATTTAGTAGAGACACCAAGAGTACGACAGCTGTTGGAAGAAAACAAAACAAAAATCCAATTCGAAATATCCGAATCCGGCACAAAAATCGCGGAAGTAGTTTATTCTCCGTCTTTGTGTGAACCTATTAGGAAGCAATTTAATAGAGCACAATATATTCTGAAAATAATCTAAAAACGATGATCCAACAATCACACAATAAGGCAACAACAATTTTTTAACGTGGAAAACCTTCCCGATGTGGAAAGGAAAAATCACGGGACCGTAGTCCACCAAATATCTCCACTATCAACAAATAATGGGTATACTAGAGTTCTCTCTCGATAGAACTAGAGGTAAACAATCAAGAACAACTTACAAATAAGCTTTTTTGGCAACCAAAGATCAAAATACAAAGTTTAGGAAAGATCTCATCAAAATGGGTACTGTTCACGAGCCAAAAACCAGCAGTAGAATACTCCAAATCTGATCTCCACCGTCCATAATTTAGAGTCTTGAGTTGTGAACTTGTCTACCAAATTTCAACTCAATCGGACCACAGATGCTTGTTGATCGGATAGCTTGATCACTGCTGGACAGAATTTCTCCAAAACCCTTAACCTCTCCTCTCTTCTCTGTTTTGGTGGCTGCTGTATATCTCTTTCTCTAAGTTGAAAGGGTTTGTAAAACTACTCATGGGCCAGAACATATGGGCCAAAACATTTTAAAAAAACAACCTCTCCATGTGGGCTTTGGAACTCACATCGGTTTTACTAAATATTTTTTGGCCATCCTCTACATAGGAGGGAAACCCAACCCAAGAAATCTCCCCCTTTCCAACTAGGTGGAGGGATTCTCCATCCTGGCAATCGAGCAACACGTCTCAAGCTTCTCCCTTACCAGAGCTTTTGTCAACATATCAGCACCATTATCATCAGTATGAATTTTTCAAGTTCCAACAACTTATGATTAAGAATTTCTCTTATCCAATGGTACCTCACGTCAATGTGCTTCAACCTAGAATGAAATGTAGAGTTCTTAGCCAAGTGAATAGCACTTTGGTTATCACAAAACAACACATATTGTTGTTGTTTGAAACCAAGCTCCGTCAAGAACTTTTTCATCCATAGCAACTCTTTACAAGCTGCCGTTGCCGCAATAAACTCTGCCTTTGTTGTAGAGAGTGCAACACATTTTTGCAACCTTGACTGCCAAAAAACAGCTCCACTTTAGAAGGTAATCAAATAACCCGAAGTAGACTTACCGGTATCCACATCTCTTGCCATATCTACATTAGTGTAGCCAACTAAAATTGGTTTTTCATGTCCAAAACTGAGTGTCATCCTGGAAATGCCTCTAAGATATCTCATTATCCACTTTACTGCATTCCAATGCTCTCTTTCTGGATTTGAAAGAAATCGGCTAACTGCACCAACTAAATGAGCTATATCTGGCCTTGTGCAGACCATTGCATACATTAAGCTTCCTAGAGCTGAGGCATATGGAACTCTTTTCATATCTTCCTTCTCTTTATTTGTAGAAGGGCTTTGATTAGTGCTTAACTTAAAATGAGTAACAAGAGGTGAGCTAAGCACTTTAGCATTATTCATATTGAATCTTTCAAGCACTTTTTCAATGTACTGCTCTTGTGACATGTACAACTTCTTCTCTTTTCAATCTCGATATATTCGAATACCAAGAATTTGCTTTGTTGGCCTCAAGTCTTTCATGGCAAAGAACTTCCTTAAGTTGCTTTTTCAATTTGTCAATTCTTGAAGGATTCCTACCAACAATCAACATGTCATCAACATAGAGCAGTAAAATAATAAATCATCATTAGAAAATTTCTGCACAAATACACAATGGTCAGAAGTAGTTTTCATGTAGCCTTGCTCCCCATCACTGACTCAAACTTCTTATACCACTACTTGGGTGCCTGCTTCAGAACATAAAGACTTTTCTTTAGCTGACACACATAATCCTCTTTTCCTTTCACCCTGAAACCCTCTGGTTGTTCCATGTAAATGTCTTCCTCCAAGTCACCATGAAGGAAGGCAGTTTTCACATCCATTTGTTCAATCTCTAAGTCTAGACTAGTGGCTAAGCAAATAACCACATGAATAGAAGACATTTTTACAACTAGTGAGAAGATCTCATCAAAATCAATGCATTTTCTCTGACTGAACCCTTTAACAACTAGTCTAGCTTTGTATCGTGGTTGTGAAGTGAGTTCATCATGTTTCACCCTGTACACCCACTTGTTCTTTAAAGCTCTATTACCCTTAGGCAGCTTCACCAACTCAAAAGTGTAATTGTCATACAATGATTGCATCTCATCTTGCATTGCATCAGGCCACTCCAGCTTATGGTCATCTTTCATGGCTTTTGCACTACACTCGGGCTCTCCCCCATCAATCATTAACACATAGTCATCTGCAAAATACCAAGTGGAAGGATGTCGATCTCTAGCCGACCTCCTGGTTGGAACATCTGGTGGTATCTCTAGTGTTGCCAACTGCTCAAGAGTCTCATCACCTGTCTCAGCCTGTAAGGTGTCATCTGCATCACCTAGACCTTGTTAGTCATCTTGAACATCAAGTTCAACCTGTGCAAGCAAATTTGTCAGAGGAACCGAATCCAAGTCAACTAGACCATCACTATGCGAGGACATTGTGTTCTCTGCTTTCTCAATATCTTGTATAGTTTGATCTTCAATAAACACAACATCTCTGCTTCTCACTAGTTTCTTGTCAACTGGATTATATAACCTGTAGCCAAACTCATCTAGGCCACAGCCTAGAAAAATGCATTGTCTGGTCTTTACATCGAGCTTAGACCTCTCATCTTTGGGAATATGAACAAATGCTTTACATCCAAAGACATGCAAGTGATCATAGGAAACATCCTTGCCAGTCCAAACTCTATCTGGTACATCAAACTGAAAAGGAACAAATGGTGTGAGATTAAGAACATGTACAACTGTGCTCAAAGCCTTACCCCAAGCATCTAACTCTTTCAACCAATGTTAGCAAGCATCTAACTCTTTCAACCAGTGTCCTCAATATCTTGTATAGTTTGATCTTCAATAAACACAACATCTCTGCTTCTCACTAGTTTCTTGTCAACTGGATCATATAACCTATAGCCAAACTCATCTAGGCCACAGCCTAGAAAAATGCATTGTCGGGTCTTCACATTGAGCTTAGACCTCTCATCTTTGGGAATATAAACAAATGCTTTACATCCAAAGACATGCAAGTGATCATAGGAAACATCCTTGCCAGTCCAAACTCTATCTGGTACATCGAACTGAAGAGGAACAAATGCTATGAGATTAAGAACATGTACAACTGTGCTCAAAGCCTTACCCCAAGCATCTAACTCTTTTAACCAGTGTCAGCAAGCATTTAACTCTTTCAACCAGTGTCCTGTTCATCCTTTCAGCTAAACCATTCAACTGAGGAGTCTTTGGGGGTGTCTTTTGATGTTGAATACCCTCTTGTCTGCAATAATCATCAAAAGGACCGCAATACTCTCCTCTATTATCTGTTTTGATGCACTTGAGCTTCTTCCTAGTCTGTCTCTCAACTAAGGCTTGGAACTGTTTAAAAGTCTCCAACACTTGATCTTTGCTTTTTAAAGTGTAGACCCACAACTTCCTTGAATGATCATCTATGAAGGTCACAAAGTAACGGGAGCCACCAAGTGTTCTTGTCTTCATAGGATCATAAACATCTGAATATACCAAATCAAGTATATTTGGCTTTCTTGAAGGAGGGGAACTCTTGGACGAAACTTTATTTTGCTTTCCTGCCAAACAGTGAGTACACCTTTTCGAAAGTGCATTTTTCATTCCAGACAGAAGATTCTTTTTAGCTAATGTTGCCAAGCCTTTCTCACTCATGTGGGCAAGCCTTTTATGCCACAATTCCACTGTAGACTCATCATCCACTGCATTAATAACTTCTTTAGGGAGCCTTGCCTGCGTTACGTACAAAGTAGAATGCTTCTTGCCTCGAGCCACAACCATAACACCCCTAGTGAGCTTCCACTGACCATTACTGAAGGTGTTGCAATACCCCTCATCATCAAGTTTACCTGCAGAAATCAAATTCATACGGATATCAGGAATATGCTTTATATCTCTAAGAACCAACCTCGTGCCATTATTCATCTCCAAGTGCACGTCTCCAACACCAATGATTTTGGCCAAGCCATCATTGCCCATCTTTATCGAACCAAAGTCGCCAGGTATGTAGGATGTGAAGAAATCTTTTCGAGGTGTAGCATGAATAGAAACACTACTATCAATCACCCAGTTGGTCTTATGGTAAGCTATATTAATAACATCTTCATCATAAACAATGAGAAAGTCTTCGAAAGTAGCGGTGGCAACTCGATCATTAGCCTTTCCATCATGCTCAATCCTTTTCTCCTTACTCTCTCTCTTCAATTTACTGTACTGTTTCTTGATGTGCCCTTTCATGCCACAATGATAACACTCAGCATTAGCAAACTTGTTGGACTTGCTTTTACCACTATCTCTATTTTTCAGACCTCTGCTCTTGCTTCTCCCCCTCCTTTCTGTAACCAAAACCTCTGACTGTGAAGGAGATCCTTGTGATTTCCTCCTCATCTCTTCATTTAAAATACTGCTCTTAGTCAGATCCATATTGATTACACCATTTGGGTCCGAGTTAGATAATGACATTCTAAATGTCTCCCAGGAGTCTGGCAATGTACCAAGCAAGCATAACCCCTGTACCTCATCATCGAACTTGATACCCATTCCAGCCAACTGATTAATTACTCCTTGAAAAGTGTTCAAGTGATCTGTCAATGGGGTTCCATTTTGTATCCGAAAGTCATCAATTGCTTTATTAGAAACATTTTATTGTTTCCAGTCTTCCGAGCATACAATTGTTCAAATTTGTTCCACAGTGTACGTGTATGTGTCTCTCCACTAATATGATTCAAACATTATCATCCACTCATTGCCTAATGTACCCACAAACTTCTCGATGTAGTAATGTCCATTCTTCATCAGATTTATTTTATGATTTTTTAGTAGCAAATATCGGTAGATGAAATTGCTTCACATAAAAGAGGTCTTCCATTTTTTCTTTCCGTGCGTGATAATTAGAACCATTCAAAGTAACCATTCTACTCAAATTTGCTTTCATTATTCAAAACAAGATACACAACAATATGAACCAAGCTCTGATACCACTATGTTGGGAGAAAACAAAACAAAAATCCAATTCGAAATATCTGAATCCGGCACAAAAATCGCAGAAGTAGTTTATTCTCTGTCTTTGTGTGAACCTATTAGAAAGCAATTTAATAGAGAACAATATATTCTGAAAATAATATGAAAACGATGATCCAACAATCACACAATAAGGCAACAACAATTTTTTAACGTGGAAAACCTTCCCGACGTGGAAAGGAAAAACTACGAGACCGTAGTCCACCAAATGTCTCCACTATCAACAAATAATGGGTATACAAGAGTTCTCTCTAGATAGAACTAGAGGCAAATAATCAAGAACAACTTACAAATAAGCTTTCTTGGAAACCAAAGATCAAAATACAAAGTTTAGGAAAGATTTCACCAAAACAAGTACTGTTCACGGGCCAAAAACCAGCAGTAGAATACTCCAAATTTGATCTCCACCGTCCATAATTTAGAGTCTTGAGTTGTGAACTTGCCTACCAAATTTCAGCTCAATCGGACCACAAATGCTTGTTGATTGGATAGTTTGATTACTGCTGGACAGAATTTCTCCAAAACCCTTAGCCTCTCCTCTCTTCTCTGTTTTGGTGGCTGCTGTATATCTCTTTCTCTAAGTTGAAAGGATTTGTAAAACTACTCATGGGTCAGAACATATGGGCCAAAACATTTAAAAAAAACAACCTCTCCATGTGGGCTTTGGAACTCACATGGGTTTTACTAAATATTTTTGGGCCATCCTCTACATAGGAGGGAAATCCAACCCAACAACAGCAAGGTGGTGTCAACCCCAGTAACCCATGGTGTCGACCCCAAAAACAAAACCAAACATGAAAGGGAAGAAGAACGACAGCTACGGATGTGATTTCTCATATCAAAAAGCAATAAATGGATCGGGTCTAAATCAGGATCGCTATAACTATTTCTTATACTTTTTTTTTTCAATTTTTTTTTATCAGTAGATAAATATTGTATAGAAAGTATGATTAAATAAATAATCCAATCCATAATCCAGCAAGCAATAATCAATTCAAATTTTAAATATTTCAATTTTCAAGTTAAGTTAACCAACAGTAAAGTAGAACCAGAATGATACAAAATAAGCATTTAAGGTTGTGTTTAGAACATGGATTTAGGTAAGGATTTGGAATGAGAAAGGAAAAAAATATGTGAAATGTAACTATATTTCATTTACGTTTTATCTACATTTCTCTTTCCTTTTTCAAATTTATACACAAATCAATGTTCCAAACACAACCTAAAGAGAATATTAAAACATTAGAAAGTTGAAACTCAAAATCATGAATTGGCTAGGGTGAAGTTTGGTAAAGTAAAACAATTATTTTCAGTTCTCTATTAATCAAAACAATTTTGTTTTTGGGTTTGGTATTAAACATTGGACTTATTTAAGTTTTAGTAGGTTAAAATCAAAATAATTGGGGATCATCCATTAATAAAAATGTTTTATTTTTCAGTTTGGTGTTGAGAGCTAGGTGTAGGTGGAGTTTGATGAATTAAAAAATAAAATAAAATAATTGTGTTTAGTCATTATATAATAACAAAAATGCTTTAGAACTCTAATATAGGAGCTCTAATGGGAAGATGGGACCCATCCTGATGTGATGTTTGTGTCTTATTTTGTTTTGTTTTGTTTTTTTTTTTTTTTGCTTTGACACATCACTAGAGCTTAAATTAGAGCTCTAGATTTAGAGCTCTCTAGCATTTCTCATATAATAATTATTTTTAGATGTGGTAGCCCTATTTTAAAGCCCAAATCGCGGGATCTAAAGCGGCCGTTTTGTCAGCTTGTAATCAGGGTTGGTTGTGTGATTCGGAGCCTTTTTATTCTAAAATGATTTAGGTGGATTGTTTGGAGTGGAGCCCAGTTATTAGTTCAATGAAACTAGTAGTGATGGACATAAAATAATGCACCACATCATTCTCAGCGTGATATTTGTCTAGTTGTCTCTAAAAAATCTATAAAAGATTAGTAAATTTTACTATTTTAATCAATAAAAATTATGTTAGTACAATATGTGTTTGTCCTAAGAATACATCTATTTGCCCACAAAATAACATAACAAAAATCACAATTTTTATCACATAATCATAAAAAATCACAATTATTATTTTTTTAATATTTTAAGTATGTCCTTTATAACTATACCACAATGATGTGTAACTAATAATACTACACATAAACTTAAAATTTTCGCCATAAAAATTCATAATTTTATTTCTTATCATAAAAAAGTATGGTTAATAGCATTTTCGGTCATAATAATGTTAGTAGATGATCCCAAAATTTGAAACCCAAAAGAGAGGTCAACGAACTCGGCCACACCTGCCATGTGGCGATGAAGTATTGTTTTTTAATCTTTATTATTATATTCTTTGTGTTGTTGATTCTTTATTTTGCCAATAAAATAAAATAATTAGTAAATGCGGCCAAGATGAAAATTGGATCCTAATTTCAGTCTTGTCTTGTTTTCTTCGTTATTCTGTTTTTTCAGTGTGGTTTCAGTGATTTTTTCAGTGTGTTTGGTTTGAGTTTTTTGGATTAAATTTTTTGAAAACTGAGTTTTTTGATTTTCGTATTCTTTTGTTTTTAGTGAATATTTTTAAAATTTTAAACATTTTTTTTACTTTTTTAGATGCACCTTAGTTAGAGGTATCTAAAAAGTAAAAATTTGTGAAAAAATATTTTAAAAATTAATAAATACATAGAAATACAAAAATATCTTGAATTCTTGTATTTTTTTTGTATTTTTGGTATTTAGTGAATTTTTAAAAGATTTTTTTTACAATTTTTTTACTTTTTAGGTGTATTTATGTTAGGTGTGTTTAAAAAGTAAAAAAATTACTTAAAATATTAAAAAAATTCAGTAAAAACAAAAAAACACGGAAAATAAGAGAGTAGAATTTTCTGAAAAATGTTTTGGAAAACTGGTAACCAAGCACATTTAATTTAAATAATTTAAACTTTACATTTTAAATTTTATTATAATATAATCCCTTCACTATTTATCCTTTGATTTTTAAACATAAAAAAAAAAAAAAAAAAAATGAGGTGCACAGTTAAAGGTATCAAGTCATAAGTTTTGCTTTTTCCCTCTAAAATAACTAAATAGAATATGAATTATATGGATGATCCCTTTAATTTAAGTAAAGTTTTAGTTGGGTTTTAATAGGTTGAGTTTGAACAATTTTAGTTGCAATGTGATTATTGCATCACTTGTGGTTATATTTTTTAACCGAAAAAAATCACGTACAAAATTAAAAAGACCAAGGTAAAATTTAAAATAATCTATAATTTATAAATAAATAAATAAATATATATATACATATATATTTAATTCTACTCTGATCTTTTTAATTTTGCATGTGATCTTTTTTTCTTTTAAAATTTAATATTGCATAACAAAAAGATCACATTACAACAAAATTAAATGTGAAATTTAAATTATAAGAAGTAAAGTAACACTTGGCTTGAACTACAAGAATAAATGGTGTAATTAGGAATGTAAGAAAAATTGATAAAACCGAGACGATTGATCGAAACCAACCGAATTTTTAGTTTTCATTTTGTTTTTCATAACATACGATCTGTTTTGGTTATGAAACTTTTTACACCGATGCAAACCGAATCGACCAAATATTATATTTAAATATTTTTATATTATAATTTCTTAAATATTATATGAGAAGTAACTAATATAATACATTTTTGTGATAAAAATTATGAAGAAAAACATTTATAAAGCAATTTTCATATATTTTTTTCATTTATTTTCAATGTAAAATTCTATAATTTACTATAAAACCTTTTGAAATTTCATGTAAATCACTTTTCTATATCAAACAGACAAAACTAGTAAAATCAAACCGTAGCATATGGTCTGTATCAGTTCTCAATTATAAAAATCAAAAGGATTGGTTCAGTGCTAATGTACTCTTAATACAAACCGAAAACCGTTTACAATCCTAAGTATAATTATCCAAAAATAAAACTCTTTCATGGTTTGGTCCCAGTGAATCGTGATGATGATCAACCAATAAGAGGGTAACTAAGGTCTACTCGTCAAGTAAAGCCTCCGCAAAGACCAAAATCAGTCATATCTAACTTCATAATCAACACTTCATAAGCATTATTTATACCAATCTCATTTAGGGATCGCCCTCAATAGCCCAAACCACATTCTGCAATTAAAATGAGAGGCAAATAAATACATTGAAAAAAATAAGGCAACCAAAGAAAATAAGAATAAAAGGAAAAAGAAAAGAACATCTCTTACTACCCCAAGTAAAAATCAATGCAAGAGCAGTTAAATATACAGATCAACTGAAGAAAACAACAGACAAAATAATTTAGAAAACAATTGCAATTAGGCTCTAATCTTGATGGTAGCCGCGTTTATTGAACTCCTAGTCCTCTCTTTTCGATCTCTAACCTTGGGATCATCAACTACCATTATTATTATGACACTCATAACTACTAATTCTATTGATCTTGTCCTCAAGCAGTTTTGCATCCTCCCCAAACCCAACTCTGGATTGCCTCCTCCAATTCCATCATCATCATCATCATCATTGTGGTCGCCATCATGATTGTCATCACCATCACCGATTGAAAGACAACTAGTTTCTAGCACTAGACTCCCCCTCTTCCTCGGCCCTCTGTCTTCGCCTTCTTCTTCTTCTCCTTCATTGGCGTATAGATGGGAAGGTACTTCTGAGTCGAGGCATTCCCATTCTTCAATGTCCATTCCAAACTCTAGGTAAGTAGTCCCAGACATTGCTAGAGCTTCAAATGAAATTGACATGATCTTTTTTTTTTTTTTTTTTTTTTTTGGGGAGGGGGGGGGAGAGAGAGAGAGAGAGAGAGAGAAATTTGAAAGATAATTAGTATCTTGGTGAGTAGCTTTGATGGTTTAAAATATATATATATATATATATATGTAACTCTAAATTGTCTTCAATACTTGTGTGTACCCACCCAACAAACTTATATATATATATATATAGTTTGAAATGTCAAACTGTGTTGTCAAAATTCACGAGTTAAACAGGGGGAAGTTAGAAGTTGAATATGAATTTAAGATTGTAAAGCACCATTCTCGTAATTCCCTGTGTCTCCATACTTAAATAATGCTTATGCAGAGCAGATTATGGGGTCAGATATCGCTAACATTTGATGATTAAATGGTTAATCATCATCATGATTAGCTAGGAGCAGAGCATGAAAGAGTTTTATTTAGAATAAATTACAATAAGTCTATATAGTTTAAGTGAGTTCCCACTTAGTTTAGTCTTTTAATTTGAATTCTACATTTTTAATTTGTTATAATGTTGTCCTTCCGTTATGCACCGTTAACAATTTAAACAAAAAAAAGTATTCGTGTAAAATTAAAAAGATCAAAGTAAAATTCAAAAGAAGTAATTTTTATAGTTTCATTTCAATTCCACTTTGTCTCTCTAGTTTTGCATGTAATCTTTTTCCGTGAAAAAAAAATTAAAAATCTATAGACAAGTGATGGAGGAACCACACTGTGACTGTTGGCTACATATTTTGTAAAAACCAATTACAGTTCGACACGTGGCAAAGCAAGGGTAGTATAGGGAGACTACTCAAGTCTTCAATCCTGATCGTACACATAGCAGTAAAAATTGGTTCTCACGTGATCTGAGTAGCACAGGATCAGTAAAGAGATACAAGATGACGTGGCTTCAACGGTTGCTCATATTCAAATTCAAATACAAGAGGGAAGTTCAACTGCAAGAAAAGGCGTAGTGGAACTACTTCTAAGGCAGCATGATTAGCAATCATGGAGGAGCAGTTCGACGGTTTGAAGTGCAATTCGATGGTCATCCTTGAGAAGTATAAATAGCAAGGAAGTCCCCAGAAAAAAGCCCAGACTCAGATCATACAAACCAGTCTTACTTTACATATTTTATTTTCTAGTTTTTAAATTTCTAGTCTTTACCTTTCTTGCACTGTAAATACCTGTTCTGCACTTCGATTCATAGGAGTAATTTCAAGTAGATAGTCACTGTAAACCTCTTTGAGGCTGAGTTTGGATCATTGTAAGTGTTCATTTTAATGAAATACTTCCATTGTTCTTCATATTAACTGTTATTTCTCTTAATTTCTCCTAAGTCAAGCCACCAGTAAAAGTCCTCTTCATTGAAGCTGAAAGAACTAAAACACAATCGTCTGATAATTGGTTGGCAATTATAATTTCTGTAAGGACTGATTGATCCTTGCTGGCACGCTCGCATTTACAAAAATACCCTTCAAAAAGTCAAAAAGCCAACATATATTTTTGGCACGCCCGGTGGGACTAATTAAAATGGCTAGACGAAGACGACAAAGAGAAAATGAACGCTTGGAAGAAGGTGTAGAAGGAGAGGTAGAAATACCTAATCCAGAGGATAATGTGGTAACACATCCTGTGGAAACTCCCATGTTATCCGAACCTATGGTCGAACAGACCAGTACTTCGGGACAAGAACCATATGTTCATAATATTGGACGAAGCCAAGGAATTGGACCATCCACTGTTCCATCTATTCAGCCAACCAGTCCATGGGATGGCTTAGTAAATGCTATGGGACAACAATTAATGAACACAATGGAAAGGTAGGCAACATCCTTTTTGGATCGAATGAATAACCACTAACCAACAAACACAAGACACACAGAGGAAGTTTTAAATGTCCCTCAGCAAAGATTGGCTAGAGACAAACAGCCTATGCAAGTTAATGGACATTCTAATGGTCAAACTAGTAACCAGAACTATGAAAGACCATCACCTCAGTCTTGGTACGAACCCATTTTGAGGCCTATAGCAGGCCAAAATGCCTCAGTACTTAACAATGAAACCACACAAGTTGGTGGATCTGGCCAAGTACAAGAAACTGGCGTAAGAACGGCTACAAATCCCATGTTCGAAGCCATACCTGGCACTAGGGGGTATAATAATCCCTTATTCGAATTTATACCCGGGGGGTTAGAAGGTTGGCCTGCAAATAGAAGGGACACAACACCTGTCTCAGCACCTTTCGCAGGTCCTTTCGCAGGACAGGCTCAAAGGGGTTACCCACACCCCCAACAGCAGCCTGCACCATAGGGGCAACTAGTCCCAAATGTACCACCTTATGGACCAAGAGGACCGCAAGCACAAGTTTGTCCACCAAATCCTATGTTTATCCCTCCAGTAGTGGTTCAACAAGCACAAAATATGGTCCCTAGGGACCAAATTGCTGATATTATTAGAGAGATGTATGGACCGATGGCTCGGGGGGTCCAGACTCCTGTATACAGAAAACCATACCCAGAATGGGTAGATAGGGTACATGAATACCCAAGGGGGTTCAGGATACCAGATTTTACCCTTTTCTATGGGACTGGAAATCAGTCAACAATAGAGCATATTGCTAGGTTTGCTGCTCAATGCGGTGAATTTACTAATCATGACTTTATGAAACTAAGATTATTCCCAAATTCTCTAACTGGAGGAGCGTTTGTATGGTACATTAACCTTACACCTGGCTCCATTCAAAATTGGCAACAAATGGAAGAGGCATTTCATGCCCAATTCTTCCAATCGGAGCCAAAGGTTTCTATGGCAGACTTGGCTAGATTGAGTCAAAGGCTTAAAGAAAAGGCTACTCAGTTTGTTGCCAGATTTAAAAGGGCTCGAAATAAATGTAGAGTCATCCTACCAGAATCAGAATTTGTAAGATTGGCTCAAAACGGCCTAGAGTTCAGGCTTCGAAAGAAGTTTGACTCAACTGAATTCAGAGATTTGGTGGAACTGACCTATAAGGTGTCTAGATACGAAGCATTACTAGAGGAGGAACAAGATCGAAATAATGCGTCGTACAAGACATATTAGAGAGATCCTAATTATGAGATCGATGCAGCGGAGATTGTGGGCAAAGAACCTATAATTTGTGAAGCATTAATTCATAAGGATACAACAATTGACCAGCAGTTTAAAAAGAAAGACTTTCACAGAAAATACTCTTTCGATTTAACAAAAGCAGATGACATCTTTGATCAATTGCTTGCGACCAACTTCCTTAAGTTACCTAAAAGAGTAAAACTGTCATCTCTAGATGAACTTAAGGGAAAAGTATATTGTAAATGGCATAACTCTTGGTCTCACTCGACTAAAAACTGCATTGTTTTTCGAGACAGGATCCAAGAACAAATTCGGAAAGAGAGTTTGAAATTTTCAGCCAAAACAGAAAAGGTCATGGGGATTGACAGCAACTCGTTTCCAGAAGTTGGAGAGAGCACAGCTAATGTGGTTGTACCAAACTTCCAGAATCTATCCCTGCAAGAGTTGGGAGAGGTCAATGTGCAGATGCATATTGCCAACCAGACAACTACCAAGAAGGACACTGGAAACCCACCAGCCATTGGACAAGGTTTCTCACGCCAGATGGAACACTCTGATGAAGAAGCACTGGATGATGATTCCTTGGAAGCAGCTGTAATGCAGAGGATGTGTCCTAGGTACAGACTGAGTTATAAATGATTGAAGGGGCTTCCAATTGATGGGAAGCAATACTACAGGGATGTTCAGAGACATCCTAAATCAACCAACGCTTACAAGAAAAGGCCGTATCCGGCTAGTGATAGGCAGCGACCACCAGTAGTTGAGCCTGCAATGGACAGAATGCATGCTAAAGGCAAGAGACCCTTACATGAATCCAGGCCACCTAACTATTACAGAATGGAGAGCAGTCATTCTGAAAGAAGACTGGAGAGAGGCTTATTTCATGGGATCAAAGCCAGGGATTGGCCCCCTAGACCAACCTCACGTAGGATAGAAAGTCGCTATCTGCATCGAAGGTCTGAATGAGGCTCAAAGCATGAGGTCAGAGCCAAACACTTACCTTCGCAACCAGCTTCGAAGATGGCTTCGAAGGTTGAAAAAAGCTGTTCAACATCTGAGTCAATAAGTTCATGGGTACCTGGGGTCCCAGATTGGTTTGTAATGCAGAACAAGCCTAGGGAAATGCCTGCCCAAAGGGATGTTAGAAAACAAGGCAGGATGGTCAAGCCTCCATTGGTGGCTCCGAACAATTGGGTATTGCTTAAACACCCAAAGACAAAGGAACCAGATATGGTCCTAGTTATTTCAAGGTCACAGAGGAGGAAAATTTAGCGTAGGTACACCCAGTACCAGCAAGATCTGAAAGAAAGTGGAGAGAGTTCTTCACTGGTAAAGACAGAAGAAAAGAAGAATCCAAAGCCAGGCCATGCCCCAAAGCCAAATCCACAAAACAAACTGGTTAGCAGCAGAGAACAGTTGGCCAAGGTTCATTCTGAACTAAAGGCCAGGGAGAAGGTTAGCTTAGCAGGGTTGGAGAAGGCTTTGATGGAAAGTGATAGCGAGACGGAAGAAGAGATTGGCATAAGCCAAAAGAAGGAAATGGCAGAGGAAGAAATGTTCGAAGCCTTCATGGCTGAGCAAATATTTCTGGCTGAAGGACCAGTTGAGAAAGATCCTTCGAAAGAATCAGTTAGCAACAAAGTGCCAGAGTGCAGCATGGAGGATGCTGCTGAAGTCACTGATCAAGGTAGCCAAGAAAGAAGACAGGCACAGCCAGCCATCCAGTTTGGCTCATTTCCTCCAATATGGTACACATATTGCCTCACGAGTTCCAGGCTGAAGAGGAGGACCAAGATGACCAAGACATGGATCCTATTCCAGTCTCTAGTGAGGAGTCGCAAGTGAGTATGGTATAGGATGAGTCTGAAATGGCTACTTCGATGGAAACTGAATGCGAGGGCGAGGAAGAGGTGAGCATCAACCTCTCATATCCTTTTGAATATCCTTCGAATTCTATGACACAACATGTCAAGCCTTTTTATATCAAGGCTTTCTTTGATGGGATACAATTGAATCGGGTCCTGATAGATAAGAGGGCAGCAGTGAACTTACTACCGAAATCTTCTTTGAAGAAACTAGGGAAAAAGAATCCCAGGTTGATCCCAACCAGCACAACCATCGTTGGCTTTGCTGGAGACAAACAAATGGCTCAGGGGATTTTACCCATTAACTTGAGCGTGGGGACCAGGGATTGCATGACAGTATTCTTTGTAATCGACAGTAATGCTAAATACAATGCTTTACTAGGGAGAGATTGGATCCACACTAACAAATGTGTGCCTTCCTCTTTGCATCAGAAAATCATGATGGCTTTGGGCAATGGAGAGACAGAGGAGATCGATGCAGATCCTCAACCCTTCATAGCCTGTGCAGATTTTGCAGAGGCCAAGCTGTATATTGAGGGGGTGACACCACTCAGTATACTGAGGAAAGTTGATGGCTTAGCCGAAGTGACAGCTGATGAAGAAATGACACACCTGAAGTACTTAGTCCAAGAGAGTGTTGATGAAGATATTGTCATTAAAGATGACAATGATGCCTGGTTGTAGGCAAAGAGATGAAGAACAAAAAGTCAAGTCTTTGGCTCTGATTAAATTCTTAACATTGGATGTAAAAGCTATAGTCCAGAAAGTACAGGAGCAAGAAAGAAAAGCCATGATAATTGGCTGTAAACAGGAGCAGTAGTAGGTCAGAATTTTGACCCTTGGGAAATACTGTGCATTGGACATTGAGACAAAAGTCCAGGAGATACAGGAGGAGGATGCCTTATGGACAGATTTTGTCTATGAGGAGGAGGACAAAGATGTTGAACTAAAGAACCTGGGGGCAGAACAAAGCAAGAAGGTTGCTTCGAAGGTCAAAGAAGCCAAGGAAGAAGCTTCAATAAGTTCTCAGACACAAGACCCCTTAGAAGAAGTAAATTTAGGGGAAGGTTCTATACAACAGCCCACCTATATAAGTGCTTGCTTGAATATTTTGGATAGAGACCAGTTGTTGGTTGTTCTGAAGAAATACAAAAATTGCTTTGCATGGTCCTATAATGAACTACCAGGATTGGATAGATCATTAGTGGAACATAGGCTCCTTATGAAGCCTAATTTCAAGCCATACAAGCAGAAACCAAGAAGAATGAGTCTAGAAATAATTCAGAAGGTCAAAGAAGAAATTCTTAGACTACTTAAGGCAGACTTTATTAGGACAACCAGGTATGTTGAATGGCTATCTAATATTGTGCCTGTAGTTAAGAAGAATGGCAAAATGAGGGTATGCATCGATTTCAGAAACTTAAATCTAGCAACTCCCAAAGATGAGTACCCTATGCCTATAGTGGATCTGCTGGTAGACAGTTCGGCAGGGCATCAGATTTTATCAATGATGGATGGGCACTCCGGTTACAACCAAATCTACATTGCAAATGAGGATATCCACAAGACAGCATTCAGATGTCCTGGGAATATTGGCACCTTCGAATGGGTTAAAATCCCATTTGGTCTGAAGAATACTGGGGCTACATATCAGAGGGCTATGAACACTATCTTTCATGATCTCATTGGAGGGTATCTAAAGTGTTATATTGATGACATTGTAGTGAAATCCCAGTCCATGGAGGAGCATCTGTTTCACTTAGAAGCAGCTTTTGAAAGAATGAGAAAGTTCAAGTTGAAACTTAATCCTTCTAAGTGTGCTTTTAGTGTATCATCTGGAAACTTCTTGGATTATGTAGTGCACAAGAAAGGAATACAGATTGATCAGAATAAAGCTAAAGCCATCATTGAAGCCAGGCCTCCATCAAGTAAGAAAGAATTACAAAGGTTCCTTGGACAGGTTAACTTTCTTCGAAGATTCATTTCTAACACTGCAGGGAAAACTAAAGTATTTTCTTCCTTGTTAAGGCTGAAAGATGAAGAGGAATTTATGTGGACAGCGGAGTATTAAATTGCTTTCAAAGGTATCAAAGCCTACTTGGCCAACCCTCCAGTGCTAATGCCACCAAAGGGGAACAAGCCCTTGAAGTTGTACATAGCTGCAGTAGAAGATTCATTGGGAGCTTTTTTGGCCCAAGACAATGAAGAAGGCAAGGAGCAAGTTATTTATTACCTTAGTAGGTTTTTAAATTCTTGTGAATGTAAATATTCAGCTGTTGAAAAGCTGTGTCTTGCTTTGTATTTTGCTGCAATAAAATTAAGATATTATCTTTTACCTACAACTGTCCTGGTAATTGCAACCACAGATTTGGTTAAATACATGTTATCTAGGCCTATGTTGAGGGGGAGAATTGGCAAGTGGATACTGGCCTTATCAGAATTTCATCTAGAGTATGTCCCCAAAGGGCAGTAAAAGGGCAAGTTTTAGCCAATTTTCTGGCAGACCATCCATCTCAAACAGAGAGCCAAGAGATAATGGAACTTGGTATGGCTAGTGTTGAGCCATGGCAAATGTGGTTCGATGGGTCGAAAGCCAATGGCTTAATTGGAATTGGTGTTGTGATTAAATCTCCACAAAGGGTAGAAACTACACATGGTTTCAGAGTGGATGAAGCCACCTGTTCCAATAACTAGGCTGAATATGAAGCCTTAATAGTGGGACTAGAAATTCTTATTGGATTACAAGTACATGCAGTTGACATATTTGGAGACTCTCAATTAGTGGTTAACCAAGTAAAAGGGATTTTCAAGTGTCAAAGCATAAGTATTTTGCCATACTATGTTGTTGCATTACATCTGCTTTCTCAGTTTCAAATAGCAAATGTAACTCATGTTCCCAGATTCTTGAAAAATAGAGCTAATGACGTAGCTCAGAAAGCTTCGAACTTCAGGAGAAGGAATGATACCCAAAGGGACATAAGTCAAACAACATATCAAAGATTAATACAACCTTTGAATAAAAGGAATGTGGTCTTGGAAGTCAATCATAATGACTTACAATAACAAGATTGGAGGCATCCAATAATGCAATACTTAGCTGGTCCATCTTCGAAGGCCAGTAGGAAAACCAAATTGCAGTCTATGCAATACATGATATATGGTAACGCCCTCTACAAAAGAGGGGGAGATGGCTTATTGCTGGAATGTTTAGGCCCAAAAGAAGCATTAACAGCTATGGCTGAGGTTCATGAAGGCATCTGTGGTGCTCATCAGCCTGGTGTAAAGATGAGATGGATGCTTCGAAGGCATTCCTACTATTGGCCAACTATCCTTAAAAGCATAGAATATGCAAGGGTTGCAGCATGCCAAAAGCATGGCACAATAAGGCATGTGCCCATAATGACCTACATGCGATGGTGAAGCCTTGGCCATTCAGAGGATGGGCCATGGATATGATGGGAAAAATACACCCACCCTCTTCGAAGCATCATTGTTTCATTCTAGTGGCTACTGATTACTTCACTAAGTAGGTCGAAGCCAAGCCATACAAGGCTGTAGACCAAACAGAGGTCATTGGGTTCATTAAAGATTTGATCCATAGATTTGGCATCCCACAAACCATAACTGTGGATAATGGGACTGTGTTCGATGGGAAAATGGTGAAGTCTTTTGTGGCAGAGTTTGGAATTAGCCTTGTTAATTCCACACCTTATTATGCACAAGCCAATGGTCAAGCTGAATCATCCAACAAGTCCTTGAAAAAAGGGATACAAAATATTGTGGAAGATAACCCCAGGGATTGGCATAACCTTTTGTTGGATGTTTTATGGGCATACAAAACTTCCCCAAGATCAAGCATAGGAGTCACACCATATGCTTTAGTATATGGGCATGATGCAGTTTTACCTGTGGAAATTAATGTTAAATCTTTGAGGGTAAGATGCCAAGATCAGTTAGATCCTGAGCAATACCATCAAAGTATGTGCTTAGAGTTACAAGGCATAGACGAAGCCAGAATTTTGGCATTAAATAGCATTCTTTTCCAAAAGAAGAAAGCAGCCAAGAATTATAACAAGAAAGTCAAACACATTGGCTTTGATGAAGGTGATTTGGTATGGAAAACAATACTCCCAATAGGAATTAAAAGCCATAAGTTTGGCAAATGGTCACCTAACTGGGAAGGACCATATCAAATTCATAGAGTTCTGCCTTTTGGAGCATACCATTTGAGAAATCTGAATGGATATGTACATCCCAAAAAGATTAACGGCAGATATTTGAAGCCTTATTTTCCAACCATTTGGGAAACACAAGGAATAAAATAAACATTAAAGACAAAAACACAAGACTACTCAAATGATAGAAAAAATTCGTTCTTTCATAAAGAATTAAGTACATTGTGCCACAAATTGGCCCAAAATTCATTACAATGTCCTAATTGTTTTTGTACAATAGATTTCCTATTGCTAAGTGAGGGAACTAGTTGATAGATGTAGCCATGTCTTCTTTGCGATCAGCCAGTTCTTGGTTAGTGATTTGCAATTCAGTGTCAGTTCGAACCAAGGCCTGGTTTACTGCAGCTAACTCCTCTTTAAGTTGGGTTTTCTTCTCCAGCAGCTAGGCTCGAAAGTGGGAAGTAGAGGAGTGTTGTTCTTTCAGAGTTGATACTTCGGTATGTACTTGGGAGATGAAACTCTGATCTCTGGCCAATTTCTTATCCGCAGCCTTGGCAGCCTGGCAAATGCTGATGTAAAAATCGATAGTAGCTGCTGCCTGAGATAAATGGCTTGAAACATCCATGCTGGCCTCGGCAAGTCTGCGACCTTTGGAGGAATCCATTTCGGATTATAGGCCACTGTAGAGCCTCGAAGGAATCTCGAAAATGAAATCGGAGTTCGGACATGTGTCGGTGTCTATTAAAAGTGCAGAAGGCTTACTGCTGGAAGAAGAAGAACTCTCGAGAATTTCCAACAAAGAATCAGCCAAGACTAGTGGCTTAGTTTCAATATTGAATGTTGGAGAGGTAGAAGGTATGTCAAAAAGACTGGCTAGTCTTGCTTTGAAGACATCTACCTCATCCATAGACATGAGGGGTGCAGAGAGAGTTGTGGTGAAAGGCGTAAAGGATTGCATGGGGATAGGAGAAATGTATGAAGCATCTTTTGCAGCCTCTATGGTCTTAGCCACCAATGAATCAAGTGAAGAGGGGCTGGAAGTAGGCAAAGGTGATGAACTATAAGTTGGAAAACTACCAGCACCCTCTGAAGGAGAGTCAACTGCCATTAGAGATAGAATAGCAGTTGGAATTTCTATGAAAGAAGGAGGAGCAAGGCTCGAAGGAGAATTGGACTGAAGTAGGTCAAAGGTCAAGAAAGGGAGGTATGGATCTAAGCCAAGAAGGAGAGATGCAGGAATGCTAGGGCTCACAGGGGGTATATAAAATATGGGCCTAGGAAGTGGAAGTGTTATCTGAATGGTTTTCACATTATGTATTTGATCAACTTCGATTGAAATTGAGGGAGTCCCCATTGGAAGTATAGCTTCAGTGTTTGCTGCTGCAAAAAGGAAGAGATGTAAGATCAAGCTCTAGTGTCAAATTTTAATAAGGCAAAACAGTGGAAGCATGAAAGAAATTACTTGTTCTAGAAGCGCTGGCACTGATGGAAGAGCTACGAAGAGAGTAATGTTCGGCAGTCTGTTGCCTTCTTACCATTTCTCTTTGTAACACATCGGCAGCAGCAGCTTCCTCTCTTAAAATTTGTTGCTGCCGTCTCCTCTCAGCCCTATCGAAGACAATTATGGCCTTGGAATGTTCTTGGTCTACGGCCTTGGCAACTGCCTCATGAATGGGATCTTCAACCAAGACAGTAGTTGAAGCAGTCACTTTCTGTCACAACCCAAACCAGCCCCTATGGGTTTAGCATCAGAATCGCCAAGAATCCGAGATTACCAAGGCCTGCTAACAAGAAGACAAGATAACAGTACAGGGGCATGGCGGAAGCCAATACAGTAATAAAACAATGTCCAATGAGCTGTGACAGTCTGTATGCCAAAAAGATTTTTCATACATATATGCAGTCAGAGACAAACCAGTATATACATCATATACAATCATTCAGTACAGGGACTTAAATCCCTATTAAGCAGTACAGTAACAGTCTATACAGTATTACAAAAACAGTCCAAGACAGACAGGGAAATACAACACCCCTAGCCATAGCATGGCAGACTCGGAACCTCGCAGTAAGGCACTTAGGCTGGCTTGACAAAACTGGAGTCACCCCGACGCTCCTAGCTGCGGTCCGGTGCCTGAGCACCTACATATATATATAAACAGTGAGCTAAAGCCCAGTGAATAACATAATGCGTAAAGAGGTTTAGAATGAATGTCCTTACAGTAATGAAAATAGTTCATTTCAATCAGTATTTCAGTTGTTCGATGCGATGGCGAGCATATGTAGTACATCCATTAGCATAACTTGATATGATGGAGTCCGAAAGACCGAACAGTAATGATGGCTATCAATCAATAAACAGTAGTGGTTCCACGAGGGAACCGACCGAAATCTCTGTAACAGTAACAGTAAACAGTAGGTGCTAAGGATGCCATAGTACAGTTCAGAATATAGGACATACATTCATTCAATAAACAATATCAATTCAGTAAACAGTTCGGTTCAGTATTCAGAAGATAATAATTTTAAACATATCTTTACACAATTGTTACTCACAGAGTTCTGGGCTACAGTGAACTAGAACGTCTCCCCGGAAATCCAACCCTATACAGTTAACAGATTGAACACACACTAAGCTATACAACCGGGAAATATAGTAATTAAATCCCTAAATTTACCTCGGTGTGTTCTACATCTATATCCTCTTTAAGATGCCTTAAATATGCCCTAGGAATGCCTAGGATGGAAAGAGGATGCAAAGATGCACTTAGAAAACATTTTCAGAAATTTCAGTGAAACAAGGTCCCGCTCGAGCGCATGTTTCCCCGCTCGAGCGTACAAGCAAACAAAGGTCCCCGCTCGAGCGTCCACTACACCGCTCGAGCGGACCAAAAAGTACTGGATAGGTGAAATCTCCACTCGACGCCCGCTCGAGCGTGTCACCCAGTCCTCCGCTCGAGCGTACAACACTCCGCTCGAGCGGACTGATGAACAGTGAAAATGCTGGGAGCTCGATTTCCCCGCTCGAGCGGACAACCAAAATCTGAAAATTCCAGATTTGAGTCCCAAACTCAAAAATCAAGTTTAGATGCATAAATTCGATCCTCTTGGGCCAATTTTCTGGAAAACACAAGTGAACTCATAGAACAACATGTCACAAAGGTCAATTTGAGAAATCAAAGCCCAAGGGTGTTTCAATTAACTCATTTTTAAACCCAATTTTCATGAACATGCTACAAACATGACATGCATGGATTTAAACCATCTCAAAACTTCTAAACATGCTCTAATGAGCTCACTCTTTTCAAAACAAGTTGAAAACATGGACTTGAGCTTAATTATGAGCATGCATGTGACAATTTGCCATGAAATCAACTCAAACTACATCAATACACACATGCATGCATGGAATGAGTTCTAATCCAACATGTTAGAGCTAATTCATGGCTCAACTCTCAAATTTGGCATGAATCATGCAAGAACAATGTTAAATACAACAATGAGAGGTTCAATGGTCTACCTTAAGTCTTGTATTCAAGGTCTATGAGCTCAATTAGCAACTACACTTCAATTTCCTTCAAGTTCCAAGCCAAAACACAAGATAAAACACTCTAACCCTCTACTCTCTCTCTCTAATTCGGTGGGAGCAAGGAGCTTGGCTGATGAAATAATTTGTCAAGTATGTATAAGGCTCAATATGAGTTGAGATAGTGGGCCACTAGTGTGGCAATTTGGTAAATAAGTCAACTCCTATAACTTAGCTTATTTTAATCTAATTTAATCATACCAAATCACATTTTAATTAAATACACTATAAAATCACATAAATTATGATGATCATGGAACACTAAACGATTTCCGGTTCGGCCGCCGATAAGGCCTTCAATTAGCAGTTTGAACGAAACAAACTGAACAGATAATCAAATAGTCAAACAGATAGAATGAAAAATAACTCATATATACTCAGTCAATTCAGTTCCAGTTTCTAGTCAGTCAGTTCAGTGATCCAGTCAGTTCGGGAATGGCATATGGCAAACACGGTGTCCTAGGCGCACCAATGCAAATGCAATGCAAAGAAACACACAAGTGTAGTCAAAACCAGATATCATGAGTTCGAGTCAAGTTCTCTAAATCCCAATGAGTCGCCAGAATCAATAAGCCCTTGAGGACCTCGCTTCTGATTTGGACTCGATTTATTCGCGGTTCCAAATCTTGAACCAAAGAGTCCAAATCCAAATCGTTTTTGAGAAAAGCAGATTTTTGAAAGAAGTGCCAAACATGGATCTTTGCGGATAACGTAGTCGCCACCTAAATATTTTTTAAAATGGGAAATTTAGGAAACCCTAACTCGGTGCCAAAGGCCACGCGGTCCGCCATCACCAAAGTTGGCTCGGGAACTTGGGTACGATTGGGGAAGGTCACATCGTGAGCACCGATTCGCCGATCAAAGACCGGTCTCTACTAACCATGATATCTGTTTTTGAAAACTTTGTGAGTTCTTATTCCGGTTATTAGCCTAGGTTACTATGTGATGCGCACAGCATACAAGTATAGACTGAATCGCCTGAGTTGGAACAAAACACTTCATGTTTGTTTGTTTGAAAATGGTTTGATGGTGCTACTCGCAAGTAGGCTAAGATGTGGATTTGCCACCCTCGGGTGGGCTTAGAAAATAATGATTTTGCCACTATCTAGTGGGCTTAAAACAAGCATTTGATGAATTATTCCAATTCAGATAACTCAACCTCCACCCACAGGCATTCAAGGCAGTTATATCATATAAGCACATAGCCTCATGGTAAGCATGCTATTCATGGTAACACTCACACGCATGCAAGGATGCTAAAGCATAAAACTCACCGAGTACTCCAAGCCAAAACAGAAAACTGATTAGGAAACATGCATGATCCTAAGTATACAGCAATGCCTAATGCAACACATGCAAAAATGCAACTATAGCAGGCTCGGCTATTCTAAACATGGCATATGGAATGCTACAACTAACACGTATTCAATTTGGAATTGAAATACAAATGCGATTTGTATGATCGTCGAGCAGTGCGTGCAAAACAGATGAATTGATGCAACATGCTGTGTCACTGTGTATGCTAATTGAAATATGCCCTATATCTAACCATCGTAAGCGGGTAAATAAAAGGGAAGAAAAAAGTGGGGTTGGAAGACATACATCACACGCACGCACACTTATTACAATTATGCCCTCGCGCAGAGGGTCCGAATAAATAATATAGTCCGAAATAAAAGAATAATACAGTCCGCAATAATACAAATTCCTAATTAATTTACAAATTAACTAAAGAAAGCAATAAACTGGCATGCAAGCCAGGGACTGCCTCGCTTCTGCTGAATGATGTATGTTTGGGCTGCCTGGCGCGGAAATCCACGACGATGCCCTGATTAGCCTCTGTTTGCACTTTTTTCAAATCGTGTTCGGCTCAAAAGTTCTTGATCCTTCATTTTCTTTGCAACAGAGAGCAGGAAAGGGGCAAAGCAATGTATTTCACAAATGTATGCATGCCTCGATCCTCGTGCCACCAATCACGCATACCGATGCATGATGGCCGAGGAACCGAATTGCACAACTCAATGTAAGATGAATGCAGATGAATGCTACAACAAAAACCTAACTCCATCATGGGTGTCCGGAGTGTCGGGGAGTTGGGAATTGGGACCGTTAGTCACTCGGTCTGAAACGATGCCTCGTTCCCCGTGTCCGGTCTAACGCCTATCCCGAACACGATGCAATATGCATGGTATGCATGAAATGCAGCTAACATGTGATATAGCATGCACAATGCTATGAAAGTGAGATGTCTCGAAATGCGTACCCGCCGGCACGCAAACCGAGAAAATTCATGAACGCAATCTAAGATACAACCTGGTATGCACTATACTGGGAAAATGAGATGAAAATGAGGTGCCTCGAAAAGCGTGCACGCGGGCACACAAACCGAGGTCATGATGTGAGATGCAAATCGAATACAACCGAAGCGTCTCGAAATGCGTGCCCACAGGCACGCAAACCGAGGCAATGATGTGAAATGCAAAATTAGATGAAACCGAAGTGTCTCAAAATGCGTGCCCACAGGCACGCAAATCGAGGCAATGATGAAATGGAATGAAATGGCATACGGAATGCCACGATGGGCTTACACCAACATGGGAGAGCCTCAGCTCACTCACATAGGAGGCCGTCGGATAAGAATGAAGTGCCTCGAAATGCATGCCCACAGGCACGCAAACCGAGGCAATGATAAAATGAGATGGAAATGCAAATTGGGCTTATACTAACATGAGTGGACCTCAGCCACACTCACATCAGATGCCGTCGGATAAAACGGAGGTGCCTCGAAGTGCATGCCCACAGGCACGCAAACCGAGGCATGGCCCGAAGGCATGAAATGGCACGAGAAATGATATGCAAGCATGAAAACCAAATTTCAGCACCTAAATAAAGGGGAAAACAGCCCCGAAATGATACGAAATGACAACCAATGCATGAGATCATCCCGAAATGAGATATTAAGCCCCCGAAATGGCCTACAGCTATACTAAACATGCAAAATATGGAAATAAAATGTATAACAGTATCAAGGCAGACCCTAAACTAACATTTTTTCAGTATAAAGCAAGACCAAACAATGATCACAAGTATGGTAAAAATAGCTTGCAAAAATGGGGAAAAAGAGGAGAATTACAAAGCAAGTGGTATGTACAGTGCTCTAACTGAAAAACACTGTTCTAAAACTTTAAAGAGGGGCCAAAAATATGCACATATACAAGAGATGACATCCCCCAAAACAGTATGTAGATATGCTAAACATAGCATGCAAAATAATGTGCCAAAAGGGGCTATAACATAAGGTACCAAAATCATACACCAAATGACCTAAGACCCTTAACAAAACATGAAGAATAGGCCAAAATAAGGCACTTTCTAAGCCTGATGAAGGCTGAAAACAGGAGCCAAATAAGCCTAACAAAGCATGCAAAATAATGAACCAAAGAGAGGTATTGAGACAAGTAGTATATAGAAAATTCAAACAGCAAAATTTCCTTCTACAACATTGAAGAGGAGCCCAAGATATGCATATTTACAGTAGATGGAAGCCTCAAAATCAGAATAAAATCATGCTAGAAATGCCATGCAAAATAGGGCCACCAAAGGGGCCACAAATAGAGGTGGCACTAGCTTTCACCAAACAAGGTTGAGCCCTTCTTCAATATTGAAGAGGGGCTCAAAATATGCACTTTTACAGTTTATGTCATGTTCAAAATCAGATCACTCATGAGTCAAAGAAAGCTTGCAAAAAAAATGGCATATGATGAGATATTGAAACAAGTATGAGATAGGGACCCCAAATGATGTTGAGACCTTAAACAAACATGAAGAACACCTCAAAATAGTGACATTTCCAGTTAATCTCAGAGCCCAAAACCACAAGCAAATAGGTCTAGAAAAAAGGGAAAGAGGACTTACCCTTGTAGACAACTTCTTGGCTCCCTTTTGCTTGAAGAATGGATGCTTCCTAGCTGCTGGAATTCTTCCCTTGCTGCTGGAAATGGTATGGTGATGATAGAGCTTGGAGTTGATGAAGAAATGGCCTAGTACCTTGAAAGTTTTTTGAGCTTTTGGCTATGGAAATGAAGGTGTTTGGGAGAGAGGCTTTGAGATGAAAATTGCTAACCCTAGCAAAGGAGCTGTCCAGCCCCTTAAATAGGCAAGAAAGGGTGTAAAAGGGGAGGGAAATGGAGGCAAGCTTTCCCTCCCAAAATATCTCGAGGGCGGATATTTTGAAAAATATCCGACAGAATATAAGGGTAAAGCAGTCGTGGCCAGTAACTTTCTTGAAGGTGGGCCGGCCACCCCAATCGGCCGACCACTCACCCAGTAGGCCATGGCCCAAAAATGAAGTCAAGAATTTCTGGCCGACCACCATGTTTTAGGGTCCTCCCAAGTGTGTAGAATAAGGCCCCAGGATTGGAATCTAGCAACACTGAAACAAGAGTCACAACATAGAACTTGAAGGAGAGGCTCAAAAATGAAATTCATAATTACTGGCCGACCACCACTTTTTAGGGTCCTCTCATGTATGTAGAAACGAGGATCCAAGGTTGGAATTTGGCAACATTGAAACAGATTCACAACATTGCATTTGAAGGAGAGGCTCAAAATGAAAATCACAATTACTAAGACCACCACTTTTGGTGTCCTCCCATGTGCCCTCATCACGATATGTAGTCGGCTCAAGAAAATATCCCTAGGGTGTTCAACATTGGCCAAGTGAGCAAAAACGGGCCGGAGGAGCGAAACTAGTTTTCTGGAACAATTGCTGGCCTCCCACCTCCAAAGGATCTTCTTGATGCTAAAAACAGAGGTACCGCCAAAATTGAACAAAAACCGATACAAAATGAAAGCTCTAGGCCAAAACCGCGGTTTGGGGTCCAAAACCCAGAAGCACCGAAAGTGGCGTCTGACGGCCGTGAAGTACCAGAGGCCCCAGTGTCCTGAATGATAAAACAGAGGCACTTTTCAAAACCGGAGAAATCGGAGAAGGATGGCCGGTCCCGAACCGAGGCATATGGCTCGACGGCTCAAAACCAGAACCTGCTCCGAAATGGGCGAAATGGCCCTACCACGAAAAGTAGCTCACCCCATCGAGTAGTCTGGGACCATTCTCCTCAGAAAGAAAAGAGAAAACCGAGTCTGGTTCGCAAACCGAGACAAGGTCTGAGAGAGTTCGGAAGTCCGAGGCAGGCGCCTGACACGACTCTGAGACTTCTGAACGAGCACAACATGCAACATCACCGAGCGCTCAATCGGTGACGTCTGAGTCTTAAGGTCGGTCAAAAATGGGGTGTCTACAGGGTTCCAAAAACATAAAGCAGCAGGGACTAAGAAAGGGTCCTCCAAGATAGTTACCCTAGATAGTTGGAGAGCATCGAGAAGGCAAAGCTCTTGAAGGTCCAGTGTCCTAGCAGGGATGACCCGGTCGTACCATTCTTGCCACTCCGGTCTCATTGTGGGCCAACATCGGTGAGGGCGATTGATTCTCCAGTTCCTCCAATCGAGACCACCTTCATAAAGGAGACATTGGTTCTCCAGACGAGGATATAGAGTTGGGAGCTCAGTAGGGATCTCCTTGAACATTGGCCCAAGCACATAGTCTTGCTGCTCATGATGACGAGGGACAAAGACACGTCCATCAATGGCGCTTTTCTTCCCAGCCTTGTACTTCTCACATTCTGCGTCAATAAGCCTTTTCAAGGCTACAAATGAGCTTACACGCTCTATGACTGGCACTTCTGGTGAAGAAGAAGCCATTGATAGTACGTTTTTTCGGAAAGCAAAGAAGGGAATGAAGAGAAGTGGAAGACTGATGAGGGTTTTATGCGTTAAAAGAACAAGTGATTTCAGAACACGAAGCAAGAGGGTTTTAAAAGCTTTTGTGTCTGAAAAATATATTGCATAAGTCGTCAAGTACTAAAAGTACGAATCACGAGTCTCTTCCAATATTGATATTTTTTTAGGGAAGAGCGCATTCCGGATGATGATGTCAGCTTCGAAGCAAGATGTTTGGCTTCGAAACCAGGTTTTGGCGCCAAAAGATCAAACAATAAACGAAATCTGAAGTCGGCGAAGCATACTACATGCTTAAAGATGCCAGAATGCTCGAGTATTAGTCTACTTCAAAGGGTTTAAAGACCTGTTTGAGGGTTATTAATGAAAATAATGACCTTCGAAGCAAAACTTGGGATTCTTTAAGGAGAATTGCTATTCGAAACATCAAAACCAATCGTTGGTTTTAATAAAAGGAGATTATCTTTTTTAGCATGGACTACTCTTCGAAGTAAAAGTGGTCAATTTAAAATTGATTAACTATATCAACCATGACCATATATTGGTTATAGTTAGTTTTGAAGGGTAAGATTATTAAATTCGAAGCACTAATTCTAGGTGATATCAGCCAGAATTGTCAACTTTACTCCATAAATTGGAAAAAGACATGATTGGTTCCTTTTAGTGTTTCATTAAAATTTTTTGAGTCCAGATTCAAAGAATGAGTTTGTTCAAATCGAAGCCCTAAATTGGCTCTTAAAGACAAATGGAAACAAGGTCAAATAATGCCAAATGGAGGATTCTATTTATATTTGAAGACAAAGCAATCACATCAGATGACCCTATCTGGGTATGAATTCAAGCTCATAAAAGTAACGAATAGAATAAATGACAAGATCATGAAATTTGATCCAACAGTGATCAATAAATTTCTGTTCTGTCTTTATTATATCTTCTATTTCTGCTAATGTTGGCTGCATAAGTTGGTGTGCTCTCACTTCATAGTAGAGCTCTTCAGCCTTTATTTCGAATGCTTCCTCTCTCAATCGTTGTTCCACTTCATCTAGGACCAAATCATCCCAATACACAGAATCTTTATTCTTGAAATCATCGAATTCTTCGATGAAGTTCTCTGCTTCGTATTGGGCTTGAATTCGGAGAAACGAAAGTTGGTGTAGTAACCTTGGAATTTCGATGCCAGTAGAGGAGCACTGGGAGTTGGTCAAGGAACATATGAAGTTCTGCTTGGACAATGGGGTTAAGAATATGGCCCCTAGTCAAAATATCACAAGCCCATTGAAAGTTCTTGAAAGGGACGTTGTCCTCAAGAACATTGAAAGGCAAGTGAGAGAAAGTTGCAAGCAGAAGTTGAGCTTCTTTCCGCTCAGCTGGAGTAGGGATTGATGGAGGTTTGTGAGGTGGAATGACTTCGTTCATGGGGAGGGCAAGCCTCAGTTTTTCTATCCAGGAAAGAGTTGATGAAGAAGAATGAGCAGATGGTTCTGCTTCAGAAGATGAAGAAGAAGGAGCAGATGTTTCTGTTTCAGAGGGTGGAGAAGAAGGTGTGGATGCTTCAATTATGGAAGATGGCATGGGAGCGGAAGGAACAAAGGCATTAATATAGTCAAGCCAGTCAGAAGAGCAAATCTTCGCCTTCTTGGCTAAGAAGGATAGGTGGTACCCTTGAGCTTCTTCTGAACGTTGGGCAACAAGCACTGTCTTGGTAGGCATGGAGGATGTGTACCATGCCACAAGAATATTTTCCTCCAAACTACGTCGAAGGTCAATGGGTACGTAAGGGTAGACCACTGAACTTCGAGCATAGGGAGGAAACTCCAAAAGGTCAGTAAACTCAACAAAATGATGGTTGATTTGTTCCCTCAAATCATAAGTCTCAGGTGTTGACCAGCTTGTCCAGCCAGAACCCCCAAAAGACGAAGAAGTTATAGCTTCATCCCATGCAGAATTTTGTGAAGAAGAGTTTCCTAAGTCCATATTTGCAACTAGCCAAATCAAAGGTTTGAGAGCAGTTCGTTCAAGGTACAAGGGGGAGTTAGAGGAAGAACTTCTTGTATCTGTGTCTGTAACTTGTTGAATCGAAGGATTAAGGACAATGTGTTCATAGTCCAAAGGTTGGTAATTTGCAAAGGCTTCCATGACCTGAATATAGAAAGGCGGGTAAAGGTGGCTAATGAATGTGTGGAGGTTCTTTCGAGGGGAAACAGCATTACTCAATGGCTCTTCGTGTGCTTGATCAATAGAAAGGAAATTGATTTAGCCATAGTCATTGAATGCTAAGGTATTAGGACATTCAACAAATTAAAAAGAGTTAATGCAAATTATCACCAAAGAGATGACGGTTGTGTTTCCAGAAGATAGACTCTATGCACGTTTCAAAAGCGCGGAAAAAGCTGTGATCCACTAATATCACCAAGTATTGAGTATATTAGTGCGGAGGTAATGTTGGCTACATATTTTGCAAAAGCCAATTACAGTTCGACACGTGGCAAAGCAAGGGTAGTATGGGGAGACTACTCAAGTCTTCAATCCTGATCGTACACATGGCAGTAAAAATTGGTTCTCACGTGATCTGAGTAGCACAGGATCAGTAAAGAGATACAAGATGACGTGGCTTCAACGGTTGCTCATATTCAAATTCAAATACAAGAGGGAAGTTCAACTGCAAGAAAAGGCGTAGTGGAACTACTTCTAAGGCAGCATGATCAGCAATCATGGAGGAGCAGTTCGACGGTTTGAAGTGCAATTCGATGGTCATCCTTGAGGAGTATAAATAGCAAGGAAGTCCCTAGAAAAAAGCCCAGACTCAGATCATACAAACCAGTCTTACTTTACATATTTTATTTTCCAGTTTTTACATTTCCAGTCTTTACCTTTCTTGCACTTTAAATACCTGTTCTGCACTTCGATTCATAGGAGTAGTTTCAAGTAGATCGTCACTGTAAACCTCTTCGAGGCTGAGTTTGGATCATTATAAGTATTCATTTTAATGAAATACTTCCATTGTTCTTCATATTAACTGTTATTTCTCTTAATTTCTCCTAAGTCAAGCCACCAATAAAAGTCCTTTTCATTGAGGCTGAAAGAACTAAAACACAATCGTCTGATAATTAGTTGGCAATTATAATTTCTATAAGGACTGATTGATCCTTGCTGGCACGCTCGCATTTACAAAAATACACTTCGAAAAGTCAAAAAGTCAACAATGACAAAACTAAAAATTTAGAAATTTTTTTTAACAAAAGCATTGCGTTCAAATTGTCCAAATTTAAATTTCGAGCACCAAAGTAAAATTTCACTCAAGCTAAAGGATCCACAATATATTTTATCATTTTATTTATTTATTTATTTATTTTAGAGTTACAAAAGAAAACTTGATGACATGGTTCGTTCAGACTTCAATGCTTAAACAAACTGAAGCATGGTTGCTGGGATTATTGGATTTTTTATATATATAATTAAATGTCTAATTAATATGATCTTCATAATATTTACAAATTATTTCTTACCAATTCAAAATTTCCTATATAGTTGCAACTTGTATGTCTAATGTAGTATAATTTTTATAATATTTACAAATTATTTCTTATCAATTTTGAAAAAAATAAATAAATAACAAGAAGTATTACCAATACAGAACAATACAACCTAATTCGTCGAGAAGAAACACACTGGTCCTCATATAGGGGCTTAGCATTCTTGCATTTTTATTGTAATTTTATTTTTAGTCTTTTCATTTTCAATAGTAATAGTTAATCTTTTACACTTCAATTCAAGTTATAATATTACCATTCCGTTAATCAACTGTTAATAAGGGTAATGAAATTTGTCATTTGAGCTCAACTTAACTTTTTTTTTTTTTTTTTTTTTTTGGCCTCATTAACATTTGTGTACTTTCATTAAAATTTCACTTAAATTCTTACACTTCCACTAAAATTTTACTTTATTTCTCTCACTTTTAAGTTTCATTAATCTCATTACCGATAAATAGACAAAAAAAAATAAAATTATAACTTGACTTATATCATGAAAGATTAACTGTCACAGTTAAAAGTGGAAGTATGAAAGTGAAATTATAGTAATCTTTCACTTTCATTGGAAGGAGTTAAGTGTGAACGGAGTGAGATGACACATCTCAGATGACTTGGATTCCACGGGCATATTTCACGCATTAATATAATATTTTTACATACACTGCACACTATACACATGATCTCAACTTATTTAGGAGGATATATATTATTAAATAAAGAGAAATGTTAAATTTGGTATAACATCATCCCATTCATGCATTAAAATTATTAAACCTCAAACTGATTTTGGAGCTGGTCAATACAAGTACATGACTTTCCCAAATAAATTTCACAGAGAGAGAGAGAGAGAGAGAGAGATCACGGGTATATGATTTAAATTGAGTCCATGAGTTTTCCCATTCATGAGCTTCCCGTGTGTGTGTCTCCTTTTTTAGTTTAAAGAAGCATTCATAATTTCAAGTATAAATTATCCACTGGCATCATCACTTGTGATAAGTTAGTTATTTTGCATATATTCTATTTTCTGAAAAATATATACTGCTAGAAGAAGAAGAAGAAGAAAAATGTCTGTTGAAGCACTAGCAATGGCCGGCGTAGACTGCATGGAATGTGAGATAGAATTTGAAACATGGGAACGCCCACCTCCTCCATATCTTCTTCTGGCTGAGGAAAATCCAAGGAATAAGGTTGAGGAGGATGTGAAAAAGAGTGGTGCTGATAATAATAAGAAATTGGTACTCATCAGTAGTGATCAGCTGCTCAAAACAAAAATTCAAGAATGGGCTAAGGCAGTTGCTTCATTGAAGACAACAGTTCAGTTTGAGATGACAAATGTATTTAGCTAATATCATGATGTATCACACTTATCTTTTGAAATTATATTATATGTTTCTTCCTTGAGATTTACATTATACTTCACACACAAAACTATGTCAGAAGATTTTTAAACAATACATTGCTTTAAGCATATGCATTACCACCACAAAATCCAACAATCACACGAATCTGACACAATTGCTAGATGTCTGCTTTTAGCTACAATCAAATGTGGTGTTGTTTCTGTTGGGATTTTTCTATACATCCCCGAATGTGAACGAAAGGCCACGCACACAACAAACAAACAACAATTATACAAAGATTTATATGATTTTTTTTTTTAAACTGTCACTAAAACTTATAATTGGTATTTTTTGTGACAATTTTTAAACTGTCGCTGAAAATTAATAATTAGTGACATTTTTTAATAGTATTTGATAAATAAATAAAAAGCGCCATTAATTCTTATATAACCTCTTGGACAATAACACGTAAGTCATGTCCAAATTATCTATTTGTCGAAATATTACTTATTTACCCAAATGTTACCAATCTATTCACGTGTCACTTATGTGTCCAAATGTCTCCTATTTCTACACATATATCTATTCAATGTTACCTATATATCCACATGTCATCTATTTGTCTAAATATCACATATTTGTACACGTGTATCTATTCACTCATCTGTTCAATATTACCTATCTATTCACTTCACCGCCATCAACTGCCGTTGACGGCCACCAATGACTTTTCAAACCAAATTTTCAATGACTTTCCAACAATTTTCTAAATGACTTTTCATTGGTATGAATTTTTCATCAATTAATCTTAAAAATTATTCAGTGTGTTTGGTTTCAGTTTTCTGAATTCAATTTTTTGAAAAGTCAGTTTTTTGTTTTACGTGTTTTTTTCTTTTTAGTGAATATTTTTTAAATTTTAAGCATTTTTTTACTTTTTTAGATGTACCTTACTTAGATGTATTTAAAGAGTAAAATTTTTGTGACAAAATATTTCAAAAAAATTAATAAATACAAAAAAATATACTGAATTTTTTTTTTTTTGTATTTTTGGTATTTAGTGAATTTTTTAAATACTTTTTTCATGAAAATTATACTTTTTAAGTGTATTTATGTTAGGTGTGTCTAAAAATTAAACAAATTCCTTAAAATATTTAAAAAAATAGTAAAAACAAAAAAAAATATGAAAACAAGAAAATCATATGTTTAAAAAAAATGTTTTTAGAAAATTCAAACCAAAGTGATTATAATTTAATTGAAAAAATTACACTTCTCTAAATCCTAAATCCCAAATCCTAAGTGCTTGGTTAGTTGAGTGTTGATAAGTATCTCATAAAGTCTAGTTATGAATAGCTTCACATACATTACTATGGGTTTAGTAAAATTTTTAAAAATAAATAAATAAATAAATTATTATTATATGAAAATTTGTTTATATATAATTTTAGGTATGGGAACGACTTCTCTACCGTCCACTTTCAGTGAATTGCACCGTGTAGTTTGCCCACTCTAGTCTCACCTCGATAATCCAAATTGTACATGGTTCATTGATTAGATTATTCATACCAAAAATTAAGTTATCAGATATCAATACACACATTGAACCATATTTTTCTCTAAACCTTAGACCTTGAAAAAATTAACAATCAATTCTGGAAATAATGCTTGCTATTCATTTTTTCAAAACCAGAGACCCCGTGAAGTAAATTATCGCACCTACCGTCCAACCAATTGGTAGAAAATCAATAAATTCCTTTTCAGGCGTGATTCATCCTTTCTGAATGCAGCATACAACACCCCGTTGTACTGCGCTCTCCAAATGTCCTAATCAACTAACTTTATTGAGAAAGATTACTGTTTTTTAGGTCAAAGGGTTGATAAAAAGAAAGATATCACTAACTTAAACTAACTAAAATAGAATTTTACAATTTTTTATTCTTACTTATTCTGAGGCTTTCCTAAATACTTCAAATATTCAAATCACGAAATCACAATTGGTCAAATAATATGACTAAATTACTAGTAAAAAGTGAATACGCCCAACAGAGTGCTTTCGCCGTTGGTGTTCTTTCCGATCTCTACGCATTTCACTGCTTCACCAAAAATTCCCTCTGCCTCTACCGATGGTAGCTTCTCTTGAAGAAATAACGCTTCTCTGTCTAAATTGATTCATTTTTGTCGATAAACTCCAATTGCAACATAGGAATTACAACCAAAAAAAAAAAAAGTTTTAATTTTTTGAATGGATGATCTACTTGACATGTTCTACAAGATGAAAAGTTTGAATTATCGAGACAGACCCAAAGTGAGCCCACAGTGGGCAAATTGCATGGTGCAATGCAATCCACAAAAGATGCACTACGGAGAAATTGTTCATTTTAGGTAATATTAAATTTACTAGTTAATAAAAATTTATAACCCTGTTGATGACAAAAAACAAAATTTTATCTAGTGGGATTGGTTCCGAGATAAGTCGAAATGCGCATAAGTTAGTCCAGACACCTAATTATAAAAAATAAAAATAAAAACATAACAAATAATCGAAACAAAGAAAAGCACCCAAAAAAATAATTATAATGTGCAGTCCAAATTCATTTTAATCATGAACTCCATCATACAAAAATTAAATTTAAGCCACATACTTTATTTTTTTCTTTTTTTTATACTTTGCTATTTCTAAATTCTTTATCTCTAGCATTACTCTGTAATTAAACTTTAATAAATAAATAAATAAATCAACGCTATGTTAAGTATGGTTAATAGCATTTTCGGTCATAATAATATTAGTAGATGTGGGGATATATTTTCTGAGTACCAACACGTGACAAGGTGACGTCGATGTGTCAGCCGATGTGCCACGTGTCGTGGTAGTTATGCCGAGGTTATCTCGGAGTTGCCGAGGTTATCTCCGAAAATACTAGAATCCGAGATGAGCGGATAAGAGATAAGAGTCCTAGGATGAAGAAAGATTTCAGGATGGATAAGGGCAATATTCTTAGGGAATTTATCCTTATCTCTTGAGTAATCCAAAGTAAGCACTAAATTGAAGTCCATAGAAGTCAGGCTTCTAGTGGGACTAGGATTAAGTAAACTATAAAAGAGAGGCACCCCGTGGGTCTAAGGTCTGCTTTTTATACTCAAGCTTGTGAGTTAAATAATAGATTATCTTTGAGAGATATACTGACTTGATCGTCGGAGTGCCCCTAGGTGGAAGAACCACCACCGGAGCCTTCTCTTTCTGTGCAGGTTAGCAGGGTGCCATCTATTCTGCCAGTGTTCTACAGCTGAATTACTATACGAGCAGTGTAATCAGAAAATCACTCACACAATAGATGATCCTAAAATTTGAAATCCAAAAGAGAGGGCCAAGAGGTCAACGAACGCGGCCACACCTGCCATGTGGCAATGAAGTATTGTTGTTTAATCTTTATTATTATATATTCTTTGTGTTGTTGATTCTTTATTTTGCCAATAAAATAAAAATAAAAATAATTAGTAAACACAGCCACGATGAAAATTGGATCCTAATTTCAATCTTGTCTTGTTTTCTTCGTTATTATGTTTTATAGGGGTGGTCGTGGTTTGATTTTGAATAGTTTACAAATTGGTTTGGATCCATCTGCATATATATAGTTTGGAAAAAATTCAATCCTCAACCGCCTGTAGTGCGGGTTGCGATATGTACGTATAGGGTTCGTGGATGTGCAAGCAGTTACGGGCGATTTGTGGATTGGACTTTTTTCTTTAAATATTTATTTTGGATACTTTTTTTCTCATTTTGCAAATATTTATTTTAGACCCTTTTCCCCACATTTTCTAAAATGCTCCAACATTAATAATTAATGAATTAGAACGTATAAAATTAAAAACACAACAAAATCAATTCATAACACAAACAAATCATTTAAAATCAAAAAATTTTAAATCAAATAATAAACTAACACAAGCAGATACTTCAAAATCCTAAACTATATAATCAATTTCATTCACTATCTACATATCAACAATACAATTAAAGTAAAATTATTCAAAATCCCAAACTTACCTAAAAGTAATTCTTCATTAACTTTTACATTCATCCAAAATGCAATAATAAAATAACAACGATCCAAGTTTAAAATAAAAAACTAAAAAATGAGTCTAAGTGCGGATAGGTTCTTGCGGGTGCAGGTTAAACCCGCAACCAATTAAAATGAGAGGCAAGTAAATGCATTGAAAAAAAAAAAAAAAAACAAGAAAGGCAACCAAAGAAAATAAGAAGGAAAAAAAAAAAAAAAAAAAAAAAAAAAAAAAAAAAGAACATCTACTACTACCCCAAGTAAAAATCAATGCAAAAACAGTAAAATATACAGATCAACCGAAGAAAATAACAGGCAAAATAATTTGAAAATGTCGATGAAAATATTAGAAGAATTATATTTTATTGATAAATAATGTAAAAGAAATAAGATAAAAATAAATTAGGCTGAGGCACAGATATCTTGTTTTCTTTAAGGAGATCAAGCTGCGATAAGAAGAACCCAAATACCGATGCAGCAAACACTAAACTATGACTTGTCCCCTCCAGGATACAACAGCACGATCACTTATCGTATGGTTCAAGCCAATTCTACACAAGATGGTGAACCCAAATCTCTACTAAGAAAAAACACTCTTCTTTGGCTAGTAATCTCTCATGTGTAAAAAATAGTTAGTCTAGAAAAGAGTAGATTAGAGAAACAATTTATAAGCCCCTAAGACCTTGCAACTTACACCAAAAAATAATAACCATTAAACAAGAGAAAAGGGAGAGTCCCAAAACCTCCAAATATTAACTCACCACCATGTTGATGACCTTCCAATTAATCTCCATTCATGAACAAAATAAAAGGTCACCAAAAAAAAAAAAAAAAGATTCATGAACAAGACAAAAGGTCACCAAAAAAAAATATAAATAAATAAATAAAAGATATTAAAATGGTACAACAATCTCCCACTCATTTTAATATCAACAAGGACAAGAGAGATTACCAAACAAATATAGACTAGTATGCATCATGAAGGTGTGCTCTGCGTTGAACCTTTATTAGTGAAACAACAACCTCTACTCCAGAGTCAGTAGTGGTCACAAACTTGAACTATGACTACTTAGGGGAAATCAAGTATTATTGCTCACACATAATGATCCAGGTATTGACATGAGCTTTTAATAGCCAGTACATTACGGCCTTGTGCCTATCGTAGTTTTCATGAGCATATTTAAAAATAAGCCTTGTTCTCATAGAAAGTGGCCCTACTTCCATGCTCACATAGGTGAAATTTGTCAAGAATGTTCCTGTAATTTACACAGCCCACTCAACAAGAGCTACAGAATTTCATTAAGTGTATAAAAACTCAACTGTCCAACATTACAGGACAAATGCACTTACATCATAGGGATGGGCAACAAAATATTAAGGTGTGCATTTTTTTACAATCACCATATGATTCGTTCTTCCCATTGAACCTAGTTACAGGATCTCTGGTCCCCAGGTTGAGTATCATCATACATGGTTTATGATTTCATAGGCTTCAAACCCATCCCCCTCGATGTATTCCAGACCCTATCTCTTGTCAAGGCCTTGGTTAACGGATCCGCAAGATTATCACAAGATTTTACATATTTCACAGTTATGATGTCATTACTCAAATAGGATCTCACATTACTGTGTTTCCTTCAAATAGGTCTGGATTTACCATTATAAAAATGGTTGTTCACTCTACCAATAGCAGCAGTGCTATCACAACGAAGCAACATAAGAGGAATTGGTTTTTCCCAAAAAGGGATTTCATGCAACAAATCTCTCAACCAATTCGCTTCCTCAATTGCTGAAACTAATGCTATAAGCTCAACTTCCATTGTAGAATTAGCAATTATAATTTATTTTCTAGACTTCTAACATATAGCACTACCACCCAAGGTAAAAATAAAACCCGAGATAGAGAGGGAATCACCTGACAAAGTGTTCTAATTGGTATCACTATATCCCTCAAGTATTGCATGATACTTGTTATAAAACAAACCATAATTTTTTGTACTAGATAAATATATCATAATTCTTCCCATGGCTAGCCAATGATCTCGACTTGGCTTGCTAGTAAACCTGCTAAGTACTTCAACAACATATGCAATACCTCAAACTACCAATCATACTAGCATATTCCTTTTGATTAATCAAATCTTTTTCATTTGTTACAGCAGATAAATGTACGCTTGAATCAAAAGGAGTAGCAACATGTTTAAAATCTATAAAGTTATATTTCTTTAAAATTTTCTTAACATAATGCGACTGATTAAGAAAAACACCATCATTCGTCTTGGTAATTTTCAATCCCAAAATAAATTGACTTCACCAAGATCTTTCACATCAAAGTGGCTATTAAGCATATTTTTAGTCTCATTTATAATATGCAAATTAGAACCAAAGATAAGTAGATCATCCACATATAGGCTAATAATCACATGTGCATTCTCACAAGTTTTATAACATATGCACTTATCACATTCATTAGTCTTATAGCCATTCTCAAGCATGCATGAATCAAATTTCTCATGCCACAGTTTAAGAGCTTGTTTTAAACCATAAAGGGATTTAGTTAGCTTACGCACCTTGCTTTCGTCATGACCGTGCTGTTGGTGATACGCGTAGTATTTTGCCGGGTCGTGAGAGGGAGGGAGTGGATTTGGTAGTGGCCTCGGCTCTAGGGGCGTCAGATGCTTCTTCTTGATTAATACCCCCAGAGCTTTGGACAGGGGCATATGTAGGGGTGTGAAGGTTCTTTGGCCTCTGGGTTGATATTTGGTGTTTTGGGTATTGCTTCTAGATGCGCCAGAGAAAGGCGTGGCTGTCATGGGTCTTGGGGGAGGGGGAATGGTGGCGACCATGCTCACCTCTGGCTTCGTGCGATTATAGCGCCACTGAACTGCGTTGTTATTCACGGTTGAAAGTCCTACAGGTTGCTCCATCACAGTCGATCAGACCTTGTTTCATGGCATCCTCGATCTGTACCTCCATTTCGTGTAAATCTGAGAAAGTAGGGAAGGGGAGTACGATCATCTTCTGCATCAATTTTGGTTGGAGATTGCGCACAATCATCCTGATTTGATCTTTGTCTGTAGGCCTCAAGGTCATCATCGATGCCTTCGCCCTCCATCGAGTTACGAAATCTGAGAAAGTCTCCTTGGGTTCCTGCCTCGTTGTTTCGAGATCACGAGTTATAATCTCGATCTATGTATTGTACGAATACTGTGCAACAAAGGCCTCAGCCATCTCATCTAAACTTCTTTTGACCTCATCTTCCAACTTCGCGTACCAGATGGCGGCCACACCCGACAAGGTTCGGCCGAACAGAGAAAGCTTTTGTGGTCGGGTTAGGCCCATTGGCTGCAGAATGTCTGAGAATAGTCGAAGATGGACCATGGGGTCCCCGGACCCGTCGAAACGGTCAATTTGTGGCATCTTGAACCTATCGGGCAATGTCACAGCCACGTCGGTGTATCCGTCCTCGATGTCCGGAATGGCCTTCACCCCTTGTGATTTCTTGAAAAGCTTCTCAAGCTTGCTCAGTTTAGAAAGTATGGTCCATTTGAACTCAAAGGAGAGTCCGGTGGTTGTGTGTATGGGTCTTGGACGGTTGAGGCGGGGCGGAGGCCCGTTGGAAGATTCGTGTCCTCTTGGATATTCTGGACATTTGCACGGTGTTACGGGTGTTTGGCGAGCATTACGGGACGATGGGTGCTGCTTTCGGTAATGGGGGCCTGGTGGAGGAGGAACGATATGAAGCGGATGCCGCGTTCTCATTGCGATCTAGTGATTAGCTCGACTCTTTGAGCCATGATTGCAACTTGTTGCTTGGAGAACTACGCTTGGCGGGCGGCGTCCTCTTGCATCATCTCATGCTCTCTGCATTTGGCGCGTAGGGCTTCCACCCGACGTATTTCTTTGATCCATCGGTGACCGGTAAATCTATCTCGATAGCAACAATTGGGACCTCAATCCTACTATCCTCTGGTGGAGTAACCCACTGTTCTGACACACTGCGCTTCCTTGGCTTTTTCCTGACAACGGGGGGTAAAGAATAGAACATTGGATGTCCGTCAACCAGATCCTCAGATCGATTGAGTCAGCGACCTCGTGTCCAAAGTGCTTGGGGAATATCTACTGGGTTGGAAGTAATGGTGCTAAAACTGCCCCTAGCAAAAGATAAATAAAGCGAAAAGGAAATAAATAACCAGATAAATGAACAGCATGACAGCTTAAAATAAATACACAACACACAGTCGGGCATACAACACACGGTTGATAAAATTTGAAAATAAAGCGTCTCCAAATCTTGATTCTTGTCCTTGAATCATTGTTCCCCAAAAATGAATCGGATACCCGCAGATAATCGATTCTCAAATCTTGGTGATGCCCTTGAACTGATGCCCAAACTTGCAAACTGATACATGCATTCCTGTGGAGACGCACTCTAAAGCACATAACAGATAAGTGAGAGCCAAAACACCCCTATGTTGGGGTAGGGTTTCCCTGTCCTATTTTGTCAGGAGCTAGGGTTTTACTACGCATGCAGCGGTTTCAAACAACCTATATCGAGTAAGAAACCTGTCCTAGTTTGGAATGGTCACTACGGATCCGAATATGTACTAGGTCGAATGGTCGAAAAGGGTGCCCCGGTAAAACCGGGGTTTGTGTTCCCATACTGGCAGAGCCCATAACCGGTCAGCCTTATGGTCATGCCTTGACAAGACAAGCCTCCGGCAAACCGTTCAGGAATAGCAGATGGCAAACACGGTGCCCTAGGCGCACCAATGCAAATGCAATGTAAAGAAACACACAAGTGCAAACAAAACAAGATATCATGAGTTCGAGTCAAGTTCTCTAAATCCCCAGCAGAGTCGCCAGAAACTGTAGACAGGCCCGCGGGGGGGACCTCGCTACAGTACGGACTCGATTTGTTGTCACGGTTCGTAATTTGAACCAAAGAGTCCAAATCCGGCAAATCGTTTTGAGAAAACAGATTTTTTTGAAAGAAGTGCCAAACATGGACGGCTTTGCCAGATACAGAGTCGCCACCTAAATATTTTATTTTTGGAAAATTTAGGAAACCCTGACTCGTTTGCCTAAGGCCACGTGTCCGTCATCACCAAAGTTGCCTTGGCTCGGGAACTTGGGTACGATTGGGGAAGGTCACTTCGTGAGCACCCCAGCTCGCCCGATCAAAGATCGGCCTCTACTAACCATGATATCTATTTTTGAAAACATTGTGTATTCTTATTCCGGTTATTAGCCTACGTTACTATGTGATGCCTGACATACAAGTATAAATGGATCGCTGAATTGGAACAAAACATTTCATGTTTGTTTTTGAAAATGGTTTGATGGTGCTACTACTTAAGTAGACTAAGACGTGGATTTGCCACCCTCGGGTGGGCTTAAGAAAAACATGATTTTGCCACTATCTAGTGGGCTTAAAACAAACATTTGATGAATTGTTCCAATCCAAATAACCCAACCTTCACCCACAGGCATTCAGGCAGTTATATCACATAAGCAATTAGCCTCATGGTGAGCATGCTATTCATGGCAGTCACTCACACGCATGCAAGGATGCTAAAGCATAAAAACTCACCGAGTATTCCAAGTCAAAACAGAAACCGATTAGAAATCCATGCATGATCCTAACTATACAGAAATACCTAATGCAACATATGAAAAAATGCAACTATAGCAAGCTCGGCTATTCTAAACATGGCATATGAGATGCAACAGCTATCAAGTATTCAACTCGGAATTGATATACAAATGCAGTTAATATGATGCGCTGAGCCCGGTGCATGCAAGACAGATGAATGAATGCAAACATGCTATCATACTGTATGCTAATTGAAACATGCCCTAATCTAACCATCATAAGTTGGTAAATAAAAGGGAAGAAAGACGTGAGGTTGGAAGACATGCATCACACTCACACACACTTATTACAATTATGCCCTCGCGCAGAGGGTCTGACAGAATAATATACAGTCCCGAATAGTACAGTCCAAATAAATAATACAATCCAAATATGTACAAAAATCCTAATTAATTACCAAATTAACTAAGAAAACAATAAACTGGCATGCAAGCCAGGGACTGCCTTGACTCTTCTTCAGATGATGGATTATGCATGTTCGGGTTGCCTTTCTTGTAATCCACTATGATGCCCCAATTAGCCTCTGTTTTGCAATAATTTTTGGAAGCGTGCCAAGCCGAAAAATGGCGATTCTTGATTTCTTTGCGAGAGGCGAGAAAGGGGCATGGCAATGTATTTTCACAAATGTATGTATGCCTCGATCCTCATGCCACCAATCACGCATCTCGATGCATGATGGCCGAGGAGTCGAATTGCACAACTCAATATGAAATGAATGCACATATGAACGCAATAAGACCTAACTCCATCATGGATAATCCGGAGTGTTGGTGATTGGGGAATTGAGACAAGTTCTGTCACTTGGAGTACAAAACGCCCCTCGTTTCCCATGCTCGGGCTAACTCCTATCTCGAACACAATGCAATATGCATGACATGCATGAAATGCAACTAAGATACAACCTAACATGCAAGATGCTATGAAATGGCATACACGATGCACGAGGTAACATGACATACACAATGCACTAACATACAATCTAGCATACACAATGCTATGGAATGAAATGGCATACACAATGCATAATGAACTTATACCAACATGAGTGGATCTCAGCCACACTCACATAAGAGGCCATTAGATGAAAATGAGACACTCGAAATGCGTGCACACGTGCACGCAAACCGAGGACCGACCCTAAAGCACGAATGCCACTCTAACATGACATGGAAAAGTATGGAATATGGCATACTATCATGCAAATTTCAGTAGCAAAATGAGATGCAAAACAGTCCCAAAACATGGCAAAATGGTACCCGATGCATGGAACGAGTCCCGGAACATGAAATTAGGCATACGGAATGACCTATAGCTATGAAATGCATGCATTATTTGAACATGGAATGTGAAGACAGAGTCAAGACAGCCCAAAAATAAGTATCTTTACAGTTCTAATAAAGGCCAAACAGCGAACGAAAATGGGGCTAAACTAGCATGCAAAAACAGCCCTGAAAGCAAGATAATTAAGCAAGTGCAAGCTGATGACCCTAAACAGAGAAGGGGCCTTCTACAATATTGAAGAGGGGCCAAAAATATGATGTTTTACAGTTTATGACAAACCCCAAAAACAGATACAATATGCTCAAAATGCTATGCAAAATAAGGGCCAAAATGGAGATAAAGAAGCAACTGATACATGATGGTCCCAAAAAGGTAAGGGCCCTTAAAAAATGTTGAAGAGGGGTCCAAAATATGACTTTTTACAGTTGATGGCTGAGCCCAAAACAGTGTACAACTATGCTCAAAATGCAATGCAAGATATGGCCTAAAAGAGAGGCTACAACACAAAAATGATACTTCAAACAGCAATAGACCCTTAATGAAACATAGAGAGGGGGTCAAAACAAGGCCATTTTCAGTTCGGACCAAGGTCCAAAAACAGAAGCTCAATAGGCTAATAAATCATGCAAAAATGGGGCTAAAATATGGATATCAAAGCAAGTAGCACATGGAGGACTCAAATAGTGATGAGCCCTTCTACTCAAAATAAGCCTATTTACAGTTTACAACATGCTTCAAAACAGATTACACATAAGCCTAAAATGCTACACAAGAAATAGGCATACAAGAGGGATAATGAAGCAAGTGCAAAATGGGGGCCTCAAATAGTGAGAGACCTTTCATGAAACATGAAATAGAGCACAAAAAAATACTACTTTCAGTTATGACCGGAGCTCAAATGTACAAGCAAGACGGGCTAAGAAATGGTACAAAATAAGCTCAAAAAAGAGGGAAATGGTGCTCACCCTTGTAGACCAATCCCTTGCTGCCTCTTGGACCAAGAAAAGCTGCCTCCTAGCCTCTGAGAAGACCCTCTTAGCTGCTGGAATGGAGATGGTGGTGTGGTGCTAGGTGATGGTGTGAAAAAGGGGTGTGAGACTTGAGAAATTTGAGTGTTTGGAAGAGAGGAAGAGGGAGGGGTGTAATGCAAGCTTAAGGAAAATTTTTCCAACCCCAAAACTAGACCTGGGGTGTTGGTTATATAGGCCAAAGAGGGGGAGAAAGAGGGGAAAAAAAGGGAAATCACTCCAAGTTTCCCTCAAAAGTTGCACCCTGGATCTGAGAATCTGGGGAAGCAAAGTGTATTCTGTGATGTGCAGTGTAAGGATCTTTGGCCGGATATTGGGATGCAGTGGCCGGTGGCTCTCCCCATGGCCGGCCGGCTAGGGGTAAAAGGCCAAGTGTAATTAATGGCCACCACCAGTTGGTGGCCTCCCATGTGTTCTCAACACAACCACTGTGGTCAAAAATTGGAAAGCAATGAACCGGAGAGAGAACAACCCACTTTTCAAAGGGGTTCAAAAGGTTCAAAAGCAATTCTTGGCCGCCACCAAATATTGGTGGCCTCCCAGATGTGTACATCACAAATATGGGGTTAGGGTTGAAGAAAATGGCCCAAGGGTGGTCAACATTGGCTTTGAAGTGAGAGAAAAGCAGGCGACGGAGGCGATGAAAGAATATAACTGGTTCTTTGAAACAATTGGCCTCCCACCCGTCTATGACCTTCTGGTGATGAAAGCAGAGGTCCTGCCAAAAATGAGCGAAACCGATGCAAAATGAAGGTCCGGGGCGAAATCATGATCGAGGCCCATGTTATTAGGCACTAGGGTGGTGTTCGACCACGAAGTTGGTCTCTCGGACCTCGGTGTCCCTTAAAAGGGAGTAAATAAGATGCATGCCAAAAGCAAGCAAGCGGAGGTGGTTAGGGGTCCCGAACCGAGGCACTCGACTGTGGCTCAAAAGCGGGAACCAGGCTCGAAATGGACAAAATGGCATCGACCACGAAATGTAGCCCACTTGAGAGATGGTCTCTGAGACCTCTCCTTCCCTTTGGGAGGAGAAAGCAGAAAACCGAGCACAGTTATGGCGAGGCAAAAGGCACGTAAAAGCCCTAAGTCCGGAGGCAAGGCTTACGGTCGAGACTTGGAAACCTTTGGACGAGCACGATATGCAACGTCACCAAGCGCTCAGTCGGTGACGCCTGAGTCTTAAGGTAGGTCAAAAATGGGATGTCTACACATACTAACATGTAATGAATATTCTTATCAATTCCGATATGCACCAAGGATATCTAAAAAAAAATTCAAGTTTGCAAAACCATACTAAGAAAATCTTTTTAGTTTTTTTTTTTTATGTTTTTTTTTCTAAACAAAACAAGACAGAAAACGAACATGCAATCATTAGAAGACTCAAAAAGAAAAAAACACAAAGAAACCTAAAAACAACACTGAAAAACAAATTAACACAAGTCAAGTTTTCTCACCCAAACCGCTTTAGTATGAAAAAAGTTGTGAGAATTGCGGGTCTTGGGTGGTGTCTTGACGTTGCGGTTCCCTTTCCCTTCAATGGGAACCCGTCTTGACTTGGCTTCCAACTTCATATTCCAAGGTCTAGTCAAACACATCCTCTGTTCATGTTTGGTCTTAAGCTGATCAAAATAGTGAGGTCTAATATGACCCTTAACCTCATTACCACCAGTGAAGTGTCTCCTACCCCACGAGATGTTGGAATTTCTTCCATCTCTATGAGACACTCTCCTATGCAACTTGTAACAATAAAGGCGAGTATGACCAGCCAAACCACAATGATGACAAATAAAAACAGAGTGTACCTTTTTTTCTTTGGCCTTACCAACTCTAGGAAGTTTGAGAAGTCCATCCTCATGTTGAATTTTTTGTTTTCCCTTTCCATGAGTTCTTGTATCGTGAGATGTGGAAGCACTATGTTTTTGCTCTTTCTTACCACCAAAGCCAATGCCACTCTTGTCAGAACAAATTTGTTAAGACCCAATGAAATTGTCCAAAGTCTTTGATCCTCTGTTCCAAACACCAATGGTAGCCATAGCACACTTGAGTTCTTCCTCTTTCTTGATCATTAGTTCTTCCAAAGTAACTTGAGACATCTCGAGAGTTTCAATCTTTTCTTCATATGTTGCATAGATTTACTGTAGCTCATTCCTCTCTGTCTTACAAGTCAAGAGTTTTGCACAAAGAGCTTGTTGATCATTAGAAATCTTAAGGACATCATTCCTAGCCAAGGAAATCTCTTTTTTTAATTTGACATTCTCACTTTCACATGTATTGAGTTTCCTAGTGAGTTTGTCATTCAATTTAGATAAGTTAAAAGATTCCTTATAAAACTTTTGATATGCTTGCTGAAGATCTTCATCTTCACTCCCCGAGGATTCATCATCAGTGGCATTCTCAATCGAGCTCTTTAGATACTCTATATGTCCTTCAGTTTCAGAAGCCGCCATGAAAGCAAGGAATTGTTTATGTCCCTCTTCGCCTTGATCTTCGTTGTCACTTTCATCTTCATTAGATTCTGATTCATCATCCCAAGTAATGGCGAGGGCTTTTTTCTTCTTCAAACGAGTGGGGCATTCTGAAGCAAAGTGGCCAAATCTTTGGCATTCATAGCATTGGACTCTTTCAGAGTTCCCTTGTATTTTCCCTTTCTCCTTCTTGGCTATAGAATTAATTTTGAGTTTATCTTTGCTTTTAGATTTATGAGTATAAGTAGATTCCAAAAGATTAGGATTCTTTTTCAGAAAAGATTTTTTCAATTGTTTAACAAAAGCAGCCGTAATCTTAGAATCTATCTCACAATCCTCATCAAAATCCTCTCCAACTCTATAAGCACTACTAAAAGCAATAGCATCTTTTTGTTTCTTTTTGAAATTCCTATGTGCCTCATAAGTTTGGAGATTTCCAACCAAGTGATCCAGCTTGAGGTTGTCAACATCTTGAGCCTCTTCAATAGCCGTAACTTTTGGTTAGAACCGATCGGGCAAGGACCTCAAAATTTTTCCTACAATCTTGGATTCCGGTATTTTTTCACCTAAATTGAAGCTGGAACTCATAATGTCACTCAACTTTGCATAAAATTCATCAAAGGTCTCACTATCTTTCATTGAAAGGTTTTCGAAACTAGACGTGAGCCTTTGAAGTTTTGAGCGTTTAACCGAAGGAGTGCCCTCATGAATAGTTTGTAAGATATCCCAAGCCTCTTTTGCGACTTCACAATTACAAATACGACTAAACTCTTCAGGTGTGACAGCGCAAAAGAGAGAATTGATAGCTTTACTAATCCAGCTACTATTTTGGTAATCAATTGTGTCCCACTTATCAATTGGTTTGGGAAAGGTTACTCCATCAACGGTAATCGTTGGTTCAGTCCACCCATACATGACAGATTGCCAAACTTTTTCATCAATAGATTTTAAAAACGATCTCCTCCGAGCTTTCCAAAACGAATAATTGGATCCGTCAAGTAAGGTGGTCGAACCATAGAATTTCTCTCACGAAGTGAATCCATTATCACAAATCAAACAAGATCTCGCTTAAAAGTTTTAAAAAAACAAAAAAGCAACCCGTTCTGATACCAATTGAAAAATCTAGAAATCCCCTAGATGTTGATTTGTGATTACGTATCAATTTTAAGCAGTAAATAACAATCCCAATCAAACAATCAAGACAAATCGACACAACAATTTTACGTGAAAAAATCACAATTGGACACCTCCAATTGTGATAAAAAATCATGGGCAACAGCCACAAAACAATCCATTAAGAAGATATACAGGAATTACACAGGTATACTCTCAATTACCTAGTGAATTTATGCCCGAATTAAACCAACCCCTATGTACCTCTTCCAACTCCGTCTTCACCTCGGAATTGTCTTGACGATGAGCCGCTCCAGAATCCACCAAAGCTTCAGGCTTGAATTCTTTGGAATCCATTGAAGAACAACTCTCTCTTTTGTGTAGAACAAACAAATAATCCTTTGATGTATACTCTTTAAATCATGAGTTGAATACTCAATCAAAAAACTAAAGAAAACTAGCAAAATATCCCCAGATATAAACCTTAATATCCAAGAAGAAGATCTGGAGGAGTAATCCTAGTTTTGGACTAAAACAAATATTTGTAGAAATCTAGGACTGTGAAGCTCGCTCGAGCGAAGCTTCTCTCGCTCGAGCGAGGAACCAAAAACGCATGTTTTCCATAAGTGGCTTCGCTCGAGCCACGCATGCTTCGCTCAAGCGCACATTAATCTCTTTCAGGTTTTTGCCAGACGTAGTCTTCGCTCGAGCGAGCACTCCTTCGCTTGAGTGAGCACTCCTTCGCTCGAGCGACCAAGGGCGAAACGGCAACTTTGAATGCAATTTTGCATTTTGTTTCGGGGGTGCGGCCCCTCGACCCCGTCGTGGCACTGCCCCGAACCCGCCAAGGGGCGCTGCCCCCTAGACCTCCGTGAGCTGACCGGGCAGCTCGATCCCCGTCATAATTAACGAAGTGGCAATCTTGAAAGTATTAACATCACAAACTTCTCTGCAAGGCACAATTCGGGTTGGATTCGCATCTAAACACTCATAGCCTCACTGAAATAAAAACTACGAAAATAAGTATAACTGAAAGGAGTTTTGTCAAACGGGATTGCCAAGAATAAAAACCTAACACCTCTCATTTACTCTTTTTTTCTAGATCAACTATTTTTTACACTTGAGAGATTACTAGCTAACGAAGGACGTTTTTTTCTTGGTGGAGCTTTGAGTTTACCATCTTGTGCAGAGTTGGCTTGAACTATACGACAAGTGGTCGGACTGCTGTATCTTGGAGGGGACAAGTCATAATTTAGTGACTAGTACATCGGTATTTGGATTTTTCCAACCGCAGTGGGCTTGATCTCCTTAAAGAAAACGAGATATCTGTATCTCAACCTGATCTATTTGTATCTCATTTTCTTTGCATTATTTATCAATAAAATATAATTTTTATGATATTTTCACTGACAATTTGAAAGAGATCAAAATGGAACAAGTACTAGAAAAAAGCAATGACGGAATTGGAGATCTCAACAAGCTTTTCAAGTTCAAGGGAGTTCATTTTAAGAGGTGGAAAGAAAAAATTCTTTTTTTACCTCAGCCTTTTGAAAGTTGCTTATGTTCTTTTCGAGAAGAATCTAAACAAAATTCCAACCGAGGAGATGAATGATGAAGACTACGAGGCACATAAGCAAAAGTGGCTTCACACAATATAGATGAGTATAAATATTGTTTTTAACTCTTAAATTGCCTTGTTGATCAATTTTACGATTACTATAACACCACTTACACTTCTGCAAAGAAAATTTGGAAAGCTTTATAGACTAAGTATGATACTAAAGAGGCAGGAGCAAAAAAGTATGCAGCTAGCCAATTTTTTCGTTTCCAAATAGTGGATGGAAAATCTGTTGTGGAGAAAGTATCAAGATTGGTGACAACTTGGCAGTTGCAGGACTTATTGACAAGTTACCGCCATCTTGGAGAGAATTCCAAAAGAGTATGCGCCACAAACAAAAGGAGACTTCCTTAGAGGCGTTGATCACTCGCATCCGAATTGAAGATGAGGCTAGAGGCCAAGATGCATTAATAACACAAGATGGTAATGACAATTCCACCACAAAGGTAAATTTTGTTTTAACAAATAATAACCTACCCAAAGGTCATAATTCCAAGAATGCTTATTTGAAGTCTTATAAAAAGAATATGAAGAATTATGGTAAACCTCGCAATAAATGGATTAACCCAAATAAGAACCAAGGCCTACCACCTCCACAAAATTTTACATGCTTTGTTTGTGACAAAAGTGGGCATATTGTTCGAAAACATGCACCTGCCTTAAAGGCTAACGTTATTGAGGAGCCATTTGTGGCGATGATTATAGACATTTGCATGGTTAATTATGTGGACGGTTGGTGGGCAGATTCTGGTGCTAATAGATATGTTTGTTATAATAAAGCTTGGTTCAAGGTGTATACTCTCTTTGATGATGAGAAAACAATTATGCTTGGTGACTCTAGTCAAACCAAGATACTTAGGAGTGGTGAGGTTGACCTTAAGTTCACCTCTAGACGTGTGCTTACTTTAAAAAATGTGCTTTATACACCGTCCATGGGGAAGAATTTGATGTTAAGTTATTTGTTGAATGAGGTTGACTTTAAGCAAACTATGGAATCTGATCAATATGTGATTACCAAGAAGGGTATTTTTGTAGGTAAGGGTTATGCTTGTGATGGGATGTTGAAACTGAATGTTTAGATTAATAAACCATCTACCAATTCGGTTTATATGTTGTCTTCTATTAATTTTTGGCATACTCGCTTGTGTCATATTAACAGTAAATATATGGGAATCATGAGTAGTTTAGGATTAATTCCTAAAGTGACAAATTTTTTTTGAGAAATGTGAAGTTTGTAGTAAAACAAAAATTATCAAGAGGCCTCATAAAAGTGTTGAAAAAAGCACTGAATTACTAGAATTATTTTATACTAATTTGTGTGGTTTTGAAGGAATTTTAACTTGTGGTGGTAACCAATATTTTATCACTTTTATTGATGATTTTTTAAAATACACAAACGTGTATTTATTAAAAAATAAAAGTTCTGATTTTCAAAAATTTAAAGAATTCTTTCTTGAAGTGAAAAATCAATTCGATAAAAAAGATTAACAGAATTAGAAGTGGTAGAGGCTAGGAGTATGAATCTCTTGGATTCAACTCTTTTGTACAGTCATTGGGAATTATTCATGGGACTACTCCACCATATTCACTTTCATCTAATGGCGTAGTTGAAAGAAAAAAATAGAATGTTAATTGACTTGATGAATGCTATGTTTATTGATTCAAGTGTTCCCTCAAATCTTTGGGGTGAGGCTATTTTGATGTCTTGCCATTTGATAAATGAGTGTCACACAAAAAGACTAAAATTGTACCTTATGAGTTGTGGCGGGGGCATAAACCAAATCTAGGTTATTTGAGGGTTTGGGGTTGTTTAGCTTTTGTGAGGCTTGTAGATCCTAAACGACCTAAATTGAGTGAATGAGCTACCACTTGCGCTTTTCTTGGGTACGGGTTAGTACAACTTATAGATTTTTTGATATGAAAAATAATATTATTTTTGAATCAGGTGATGTTATTTTTCATGAAAATAAATTTCCTTTCAAATCTAGAAATAGTGGTAGTCAAATATTTTCTGAAAATACTTTATCCATGCCTAGCTTTTCTACTCCATCTCAAGTTTTTCAAGAATAAGAAAACTCTCAAATCCAACCAAAGAGGAGTAAACGAACTAGAGTTGAAATTTTTTTGGCATTGACTATTATCTTTACAATGCTAAAGAAATTCCTCTTACAGTGCAAAAAACTTTATCACCACCTGATGCTATTTTCTGGAGAGAGGCTGTGAATGATGAGATAGATTTACTACTTTCAAATAAAACATGGAAGCTAGTGGATTTACCTCCAGGTTGTAAAACTATTTCGTAAAAAAACTTAAACCAGATGGAATTATAGATAAATATAAAGTGAGGTTTGTCGCTAAAGGTTTTAAGCAACAAGTTGATCTTGATTTCTTTGATACTTTTTCTCCGGTTACTAGAGTTATATCCATTAGACTGTTGACAGCAGTGGCTGTAATTCATGATTTAAAAATTCATCTAATGGATGTGAAAACAACATTTTTAAATAAAAATCTAGATGAAGAGATTTACACGGACCAACCCAAGGGCTTTGTGGAACCTGGCCAAGAAAACAAGGTGCGTAAGCTAACTAAATTCCTTTATGGTTTAAAACAAGCTCTTAAACAGTGGCCTGAGAAATTTGATTCATGCATGCTCGAGAATGGCTCTAAGACTAATGAATGTGATAAGTGCATATATTTTAAAACTTGTGAGAATGTACATGTGATTATTAGCCTATATGTGGATGATCTACTTATCTTTGGTTCTAATTTGCATATTATAAATGAGACTAAAAATATGCTTGATAGCTACTTTGATGTGAAAGATCTTGGTGAAGTCAATTTATTTTGGGATTTAAAATTACCAAGACTAATGATGGTGTTTTTCTTGATTAGTCGCATTATGTTAAGAAACTTTGAAAGAAATATAACTTTATAGACTTTAAACATGTTGCTACTCCTTTTGATTTAAGCGTACATTTATCTGCTGTAACAAATGAAAAAGATTTGATTAATCAAAAGGAATATGCTAGCATGATTGGTAGTTTGAGATATTGCATATGTTGTTGAAGTACTTAGCAAGTTTACTAGCAAGCCAAGTCGAGATCATTGGCTAGCCATGGGAAGAATTATGATATATTTATTTGGTACAAAAAATTATAGTTTGTTTTATAACAAGTATCTTGCAATACTTGAGGGACATAGTGATACCAATTAGAACACTTTGTCAGGTGATTCTCTCTCTACCTCGGGTTTTATTTTTACCTTGGGTGGTAGTGCTATATGTTAGAAGTCTAAAAAACAGATTATAATTGCTAATTCTACAATGGAAGTTGAGTTTATAGCATTAGTTTCAGTAAGTGAGGAAGCGAATTGGTTGAGAGATTTGTTGCATGAAATCCCTTTTTGGGAAAAACCAATTCCTTTTATGTTGCTTCGTTGTGATAGCACTGCTACTATTGGTAGAGTGAACAACCATTTTTATAATGGTAAATCCAGACCTATTTGAAGGAAACACAGTAATGTGAGATCCTATTTGAGTAATGGCATCATAACTGTGAAATATGTAAAATCTTGTGATAATCTTGCGGATCCATTAACCAAGGCCTTGACAAGAGATAGGGTCTGGAATACATCGAGGGGGATGGGTTTGAAGCCTATGAAATCATAAACCATGTATGATGATACTCAACCTGGAGACCAGAGATCCTGTAACTAGGTTCAATGGGAAGAACGAATCATATGGTGGTTGTAAAAAAATGCACACCTTAATATTTTGTTGCCCATCCCTATGATGTAAGTGCATTTGTCCTGTAATGTTGGACAGTTGAGTTTTTATACACTTAATGAAATTCTGTAGCTCTTGTTGAGTGGGCTGTGTAAATTACAGGAACATCCTTGACAAATTTCACCTATGTGAGCATGGAAGTAGGGCCACTTTCTATGAGAACAATGCTTATTTTTAAATATGCTCATGAAAACTACGATAGGCACAAGGCCGTAATGTACTGGCTATTAAAAGCTCATGTCAATACCTGGATCATTATGTGTGAGCAATAATACTTGATTTCCCCTAAGTAGTCATAGTTCAAGTTTGAGACCACTATTGACTCTGGAGTAGAGGTTGTTGTTTCACTAATAAAGGTTCAATGCAGAGCACACATTCATGATGCATACTAGTCTATATTTGTTTGGTAATCTCTCTTGTCCTTGTTGATATTAAAATGAGTGGGAGATTGTTGTACCATTTTAATATCTTTTATTTATTTATTTATATTTTTTTTTGGTGACCTTTTGTCATGTTCATGAATCTTTTTTTTTTTTTTTTGTGACCTTTTATTTTGTTCATGAATGGAGATTAATTAGAAGGTCATCAACATGGTGGTGAGTTAATATTTGGAGGTTTTGGGACTCTCCCTTTTCTCTTGTTTAATGGTCCTTATTTTTTGGTGTAATTTGCAAAGTCCTAGTGGCTTATAAATTGTCTCTCTAATCTACTCTTTTCTAGACCAATTATTTTTTACACTGGAGAGATTACTAGCCAAAGAAGGGTGTTTTTTCTTGGTAGAGATTTGGGTTCACCATCTTGTGTGGAATTGGCTTGAACCATATGACAAGTGGTCGTGCTGTTGTATCCTGGAGGGGACAAGTCATAGTTTAGTGTTTGCTGCATCGGTATTTGGGTTCTTCCTACCGCAGCTTGATCTCCTTAAAGAAAACAAGATATCCGTGCCTCAGCCTAATTTATTTTTATCTTATTTCTTTTACATTATTTATCAATAAAATATAATTCTTCTAATATTTTCACCGACATTTTCAAATTATTTTTCCTGTTATTTTCTTCAGTTGATCTGTATATTTTACTGTGTTTGCATTGATTTTTACTTGGGGTAGTAGGAGATGTTCTTCTTCTTTTTTATTTTTCCTTCTTATTTTCTTTGGTTGCCTTTCTTGTTTTTTTTTTTCAATGCATTTATTTGCCTCTCATTTTAACTGAAGAATATGTTTGGGCTATTGAGGGCGATCCCTAAATGAGATTGGTTTAACTGCTTATCAAGTGTTGATTATGAAGTTAGATATGACTAATTTTGGTCTTTGCTGAAAATGTTAAGCTTTACTTAACGAGTAGACCTTAGTTACCCTCTTAGTGGTTAATCATCATCATGATTCGCTGGGACCAAACCATGAAAGAGTTTTATTTTAGTATAATTACGGTGGTAAACGGTTCGGTTTGGCTGGTGTTAAGAGTATATTTAGCACCGAACCAATCCTTTCAATTTTTATGATTGAGAAACTGATACAGGCCGTATGCTACGGTTCGATTTTATCAGTTTTGTCGGTTTGATATAGAAAAAAAATTTGCATGAAATTTTAAAAGTTTTTATAGTAAATTATAGAATTTTACAATGAAAATATATGAAAATTGGTCTATAGGTGTTTTTCTCCCTAATTTTTATCACAAAAGTGTATTATATTAGTTACTTGTCATATAATGTTGAAGAAATTATAATATAAAAATATTTAAATATAATATTCGGTCGGTTTAGTTTGCATTGGTATAAAAAGTTTTAAAATCGAAACATATTGTATGTTATGAAAAATAGACCGAAAACTAAAATTTCGGTTGGTTTTGATCAATCGGGTCAGTTTTATCAATTTTTCTTACATTCCTAATTATAACATTTATTCTTTTAGTTCCAGCCAAGTGTTACTTTAATTCTTATATTTTAAATTTCACGTTTAATTTTGTTGTAATGTGATCTTTTGGTTATGCAATATTAACATTTTAAAAGAAAAAAAATCACATGCAAAATTAAAAAGATCAAAGTAGAATATAAATTTTTTATTATAATAAATTATAAATTATTTTAAATTTCACTTTGGTTCTTTTAATTTTACACGTAATTTTTTTTTTGTTAAAAAATATAACCACAAATGATGGAATGATCACATTACAACTCAAATCGTTCAAACTCAACCTATTTGAACCAAACTAAAACTTTGCTTGAATTAAAGGAACCATCGACATAATTCATCCTTTAAAGAGGAAAAGCAAAACTTATGACTTGATTCATCTAGTTGTGCACCTCATTTTTTTTATGTTTAAAAATCAAATGATAAATAGTGAAGGGATTATATTATAATAAAATTAAAATATAAAATATAAAATATTTAAATTAAAATTAAGAAAATTAATATGAAATTGCGCTTAAACTAGAAAAAATCAATAGTACTATAATTTACCCAATAAAAAATCACTGGAACCACACTACAAAACAGTAGGGTTAGGCAGAGGGTTATCCGAACTGGCCAACCCCCCCAACCCAAATCGATCTGCATACAAATAGGCGGTTTTGCAGACACAATGAGGGCGATGCGATTTGAAATATGACATGATTGAGGGTGGGCAGGTTGCGGGTTTAACCTGCACCCGCAAGAACCTATCCGCACTTAGACTCATTTTTTAGTTTTTTATTTTAAACTTGGATCGTTGTTATTTTATTATTGCATTTTGGATAAATGTAAAAGTTAATGAAGAATTACTTTTAGGTAAGTTTAGGATTTTGAATAATTTTACTTTAATTGTATTGTTGATTTGTAGATAGTGAATGAAATTGATTATCTAGTTTAGGATTTTGAAGTATCTGCTTGTGTTAGTTTATTATTTGATTTAAAATTTTATGATTTTGAATGATTTGTTTGTATTATGAATTGATTTTGTTGTGTTTTTAATTTTATACGTTCTAATTCATTAATTATTTATGTTGGAGCATTTTAGAAAATGTAGGGAAAAGGGTCCAAAATAAATATTTACAAAATGAGAAAAAAAAAATCCAAAATAAATATTTAAAGAAAAAAGTCCAATTCACAAATCGCCTGTAACCACTTACACATCCGCGAACCCTATACGTACATATCGTAACCCGTACTACAGGCGGTTGAGGATTGAATTTTTTCCAAACTATATATATGCAGATGGATCCAAACCGATTTGTAAACTATTCAAAATCAAACCACGACCACCCCTATAAAACATAATAACGAAGAAAACAAGACAAGATTGAAATTAGGATCCAATTTTAATCGTGGCTGTGTTTACTAATTTTTTTATTTTTATTTTATTGGCAAAATAAAGAATCAACAACACAAAGAATATATAATAATAAAGATTAAAGAACAATACTTCATCGCCACATGGCAGGTGTGGCCGCGTTCGTTGACCTCTTGGCCCTCTCTTTTGGATTTCAAATTTTAGGATCATCTACTAATATTATTATGACCGAAAATGCTATTAACCATACTTAACATAGCGTTGATTTATTTATTTATTAAAGTTTAATTACAGAGTAATGCTAGAGATAAAGAATTTAGAAATAGAAAAGTATAAAAAAAAGAAAAAGAAAAAAAGTATGTGGCTTAAATTTAATTTTTGTATGATGGAGTTCATGATTAAAATGAGTTTGGACTACACATTATTATTATTTTTTTGGGTGCTTTTCTTTGTTTCGATTATTTGTTATGTTTTTATTTTTATTTTTTATAATCAGGTATCTGGACTAACTTATGCGCATCTCGACTTTTCTCGGAACCAATCCCACAAGATAAAATTTTGTTTTTTGTCATCAACAGGGTTATAAATTTTTATTAATTAGTAAATTTAATATTACCTAAAGTGAACAATTTCTCCGTAGTGCATCTTTTGTGGATTACATTGCACCATGCAATTTGCCCATTGTGGGCTCACTTTGGGCCTGTCTCGATAATTCAAACTTTTTATCTTGTAAAACATGTCGAGTAGATCATCCATTCAAAAAATTAAAACTTTTTTTTTTTTTTTTGGTTGTAATTCCTATGATGCAATTGAAGTTTATCGACAAAAACGAATCAATTTAGACAGAGAAGCGTTATTTCTTCAAGAGAAGCTACCATCAGTAGAGGCAGAGGGAATTTTTGGAGGAGCAGTGAAATGCGTAGAGATCGGAAAGAACACCAACGGCGAAAGCACTCTGTTGGGCGTATTCGCTTTTTACTAGTAATTTAGTCATATTATTTGACCAATTGTGATTTCGTGATTTGAATATTTGAAGTATTTAGGAAAGCTTCAGAATAAGTAAGAATAAAAAATTGTAAAATTCTATTTTAGTTAGTTTAAGTTAGTGATGTCTTTCTTTTTATCAACCCTTTGACCTAAAAAATAGTAATCTTTCTCAATAAAGTTAGTTGATTAGGACAATTGGAGAGCGCAGTACAACGGGGGGTTGTATGCTGCATTCAGAAAGGATGAATCATGCCTGAAAAGGAATTTATGGATTTTCTACCAATTGGTTGGACAGTAGGTGTGATAATTTACTTCACGGGGTCTCTGGTTTTGAAAAAATGAATAGCAAGCATTATTTCCAGAATTGATTGTTAATTTTTTCAAGGTCTAAGGTTTAGAGAAAAATATGGTTCAATGTGTGTACTGATATCTGATAACTTAATTTTTGGTATGAATGATCTAATCAATGAACCATGTACAATTTGGATTATCGAGGTGAGACTAGAGTGGGCAAACTACACGGTGCAATTCACTGAAAGTGGACGGTGGAGAAGTCGTTCCCATACCTAAAATTATATATAAACAAATTTTCATATAATAATAATAATTTATTTATTTATTTATTTATTTTTAAAATTTTTACTAAACCCTTAGTAATGTATGTGAAGCTATTCATAACTAGACTTTATGAGAAACTTATCAACACTCAACTAACCAAGCACTTGGGATTTGGGATTTAGGATTTAGAGAAGTGTAATTTTTTCAATTAAATTATAATCACTTTGATTGGTTTGAATTTTCTAAAAACATTTTTTTTAAAAATTTGATTTTCTTGTTTTCATATTTTTTTTTTGTTTTTACTATTTTTTTAAAAATATTTTAAGAAATTTGTTTAATTTTTAGACACACCTAACATAAATACACTTAAAAAGTATAATTTTCATGAAAAAATTATTTAAAAAATTCACTAAATACCAAAAATACAAAAAAAAAATTAGTATATTTTTTTTGTATTTTTGTGTATTTATTAATTTTTTTGAAATATATTGTCACAAAAATTTTACTCTTTAAATACATTTAAGTAAGGTGCATCTAAAAAAATAAAAAAATGCTTAAAATTTAAAAAATATGCACTAAAAATAAAAAAACACAAAAAACAAAAAAGAAAAAACTCACTTTTCAAAAAATTAAATTCAGAAAACTAAAACCAAACACACTGAATAATTTTTAAGATTAATTGATAAAAAATTCATACCAATGAAAAGTCATTTAGAAAATTGTTGGAAAGTCATTGAAAATTTGGTTTGAAAAGTCATTGGTGGTCAACGACAGTTGATGGCGGTGAGGTGGATAGATAGGTAATATTGAACAGATGAGTGAATAGATACACCTGTACAAATATGTGATATTTAGACAGATAGGTGACATGTGGATATATAGGTAACATTGAATAGATATATGTGTAGAAATAGGAGACATTTGGACACATAAGTGACACGTGAATAGATTAGTGACATTTGGGTAAATAAGTAACATTTAGACAAATAGATAATTTGGACATGACTTACGTGTTATTGTCCAAGAGGTTATATAAGAATTAATGGCGTTTTTTATTTATTTATCAAATACTATTAAAAAATGTCACTAATTGTTAATTTTCAGCGACAGTTTAAAAATTGTCACAAAAAAATACTAAACATAAGTTTTAGTGACAGTTTAAAAAAAATCATATAAATCTTTGTATAATTGTTGTTTGTTTGTTTGTTGTGTGTGTGGCCTTTCGTTCACATTCGGGGATGTATAGAAAAATCCCAATTGAAACAACACCACATTTGATTGTAGCTAAAAGGAGACATCTAGCAATTGTGTCAGATTTGTGTGATTGTTGGATTTGTGGTGGTAATGCATATGCTTAAAGCAATGTATTGTTTAAAAATCTTCTGACATAGTTTTGTGTGTGGAGTATAATGTAAATCTCAAGGAAGAAACATATAATATAATTTCAAAAGAGAAGTGCGATACATCATGATATTAGCTAAATACGTTTGTCATCTCAAACTGAACTGTTGTCTTCAATGAAGCAACTGCCTTAGCCCATTCTTGAATTTTTGTTTTGGAATCCAAGTCATGTGACTGCTGGTGATGTGGCCAATGTATATGTCATCTGAGATGTGTCATCTCACTCCGTTCACACTTAGCTACTTCACTATAATTTCACTTTAATACATACACTTTTAACTATCACAGTTAATCTTTCGTAATGTAAGTCCAGTTATAATTTTATTTTTCCGTCTATTTATTGTTAATGAGATTAATGAAAATTAAAAGTGAAAGAAATAAAGTGAAATTTTAATAAAAGTATACAAATGTTAATGAGACAAAAAAAAAAAAGAAAAAGAAAATAAAAAGAGAAGTTTCAATCTTTCGTAATGTAAGTCAAGTTATAATTTTACTTTTCTGTCTATCTATCATTAATGAGATTATTGAAAATTAAAAGTGAGAGAAATAAAATGAAATTTTAATAAAAGTGTAAGAATTTAAGTGAAATTTTAATGAAAGTACACAAATGTTAATGAGAACAAAAAAAAAAAAAAAAAAAAAAATTAAGTTGAGCTCAAATGACAATTTACGTTACCCTTATTAACAGTTGATTAACGGAATGGTAATATTATAACTTGACTTGAAGCGTAAAAGATTAACTATTACTATTCAAAATGAAAAGACTAAAAATAAAATTACGATAAAAATGCAAGAATTCTAAATGTAATTAACCCCAATATGAGGACTAATAGGTTTCTTCTGGATGAATTAAAAGACTAAGCTAAGTGGGAACTCACTTAAACTATATAGACTTATTGTAATTTATTCTAAATAAAACTCTTTCATGCTCTGCTCCTAGCTAATCATGATGGTGATTAACCATTTTGCATCAGAGCTTTAATCATCAAATGTTAGCGATATCTGACCCCATAATCTGCTCTGCATAAGCATTATTTAAGTATGGAGACACAGGGAATTACGAGAATGGTGCTTTACAATCTTAAATTCATATTCAACTTCTAACTTCCCCCTGTTTAACTCGTGAATTTTGACAACACAGTTTGACATTTCAAACTATATATATATATAAGTTTGTTGGGTGGGTACACACAAGTATTGAAGACAATTTAGAGTTACATATATATAAGTTTGTTGGGTGGGTACACAAGTACTGAAGACAATTTAGAGTAATATATATATTTTAAACCATCAAAGCTACTCACCAAGATACTAATTATCTTTCAAATCTCCCAAGGAAAAAAAAAAAAAAAAATGATCATGTCAATTTCATTTGAAGCTCTAGCCATGTCTGGTACTAATTACCTAGAGTTTGGAATGGACATTGAAGAATGGGAACGCCTCGACTCAGAAGTACCTTCCCATCTATACGCCGATGAAGGAGAAGAAGAAGAAGACAGAGGCTCGAGGAAGAGGGGGAGTCTAGTGCTAGAAACTAGTTGTCTTTCAAATGGTGATGGTGATGACAATCATGATGGTGACCACAATGATGATGATGATGATGATGATGATGGAGTTGGAGGAGGCAATCCAGACTTGGGTATGGGGAGGATGCAAACATGCTTGAGGACAAGATCAATAGAATTAGCAGTTATAAGTGTCATAATAATAATAATGGTAATCGATTATCCCTAAGGTTGGAAATCGAAAAGAGAGGTCTAGGAGTTCAATAAACGCGGCTACCATCAAGATTAGAGCCTAATTACAATTGTTTTCTGTTGGACCATTTTGATATGTTTTATTTATTTATTTATTTTTGGTGACCTTTTATTTTGTTCATGAATGGAGATTAATTGGAAGGTCATGGGCTTGGTGGTGAGTTAATATTTGGAGGTTTTGTGACTCTCCTTCTTCTCTAGTTTAATGGTTATTATTTTTTAGTGTAATTTGTAAGTTCCTAGTGGCCTATAAATTGTTTCTCTTGAAAAATCTAGAAATTCCCTAGATGTTGATTTGTGATTATGTATCAATTTTAAGCAGTAAACAACAATCCCAATCAAACAATCAAGATAAATCGACACAACAATTTTACGTGAAAAAACTACAATTGGACACCTCCAATTGTGATAAAAATCACGGCAGTAGTCACAAAACAATCCACTAAGAAGATATAAAGGAATTATACAGGTATACTCTCAATTACCTAGCGAATCCACGTCCGAATTGAACCAACCCCTATGTGCCTCTTCCAACCCCGTCTTCACCTCGGAATTGTCTTGATGATGAGCCACTCCAGAATCCACCAAAGCTTCAGGCTCGAATTCTTTGGAATCCACCGAAGAACAACTCTCTCTTTTGTATAGAATAAACAAATAATCCTTTGATGTATACTCTTTAAACCATGAGTTGAATACTCAATCAAAAAACTAGCAAAATATCGCCAGAAGAAGATCTGGAGGAGTGATCCTAGTTTTAGACTAAAACAAATACTTATAGAAAACTAGGACTACGAAGCTTCTCTCGCTCGAGCGAGGAACCAAAAATGCGTGTTTTCCATAAGTGGCTTCGCTCGAGCCATGCATGCTTTGCTCGAGCGCACATTCATCTCTTTCAGGTTTTTTCCAGGCACAGTCTTCGCTCGAGTGAGCACTCCTTCGCTCGAACGAGGAAGGTCGGAAAGGCAACTTTGAATGCAATTTTGCATTTTGCTTGAACCCTTGCCCTCGACCCAGGCGCTCCCCCGAACCCACCAAGGGTGCTGCCCCCTAGATCCCTGTGAGCTGACTGGGCAGCTCGATCCCCGTCAAAATCAGCGAAGTGGCAATCTTGAAAGTATTAACATCACAAACTTCTCTGTAAGGCACAATTCGGGTTGGATTCGCATCTAAACACTCATAGTCTCATTGAAATAAACAGTGCGAAAATAAGTACAACTGAAAGGAGTTTTGTCAAACGAGATTGCCAAGAATAAAAACCTAACAATCTCTTCCTTTGGCAATGCCGTGACAAAACACACCTAACAAATAAAATCCTAATCACCCGACCCATTATAGCCAATGAAAACAAACTTCTTTCTCAAGGTTAAGATCTGCAAAATAGCTATTAGTGCCACAATCTCCAAAACAACTATTAGTCCCACAAGAGTATATGAAAAAGCAATAAACATATGGCTAGATTATCTTGAAGCATTTGAAGCATGAGATGGAAAACATGAATAGATGTGACTTGGAGATTTTAAGAACATGTAGCATTAAAACCTAAAAACTAAGACACATGCACCCGACACATGGCATGAATACATGAAATCCTAAGACACATGCACCGGACAACATTACTTCCCCTTTTTGTCATGAATGGACAAAGGAAGCTCAATCAACAAAAACAAGATCATAAAACACACAAGTAATGACATGATAATGATTAACCAAACTCCCCTTCACTAAAAACAACCACAAACACTGAAAATAGTGAACAAGAAGAAAACGACAAAAATAATATGGTGGAGCAAGCAATGAAATTCAGAGTTGTACCTTAAAACACACAAGATTATCCAAGAAGCACAATTACTTGAAAACGCAATGTGCACTGTCTATAGAAGATTCCTCATGAAAGAAAGTGATGCAATATGTGAAAAGCATAGATCCCATGATAAAAGTGTGTGTGTGACTCTTAGAGTTCGATAAACACAAGATTCAAATCCTAGTAGTGATCTGATAGCTAGACCTCCGGCAAGAGAATCTAAGCACAACTAAGGAAAGTCAAACCACTAGGAATCAAGAGGTATTTGGTGAGTAAAAGCGGAGGCTCCCCCTCAATCAATGAATCCATTTTTTTTTCTTTCTTTTGCACATTTTTTTTTTCCTTTTCCTTTTTCTTTTTCTTTTTCTTTTTCTTATCCTTTTTCTTAATCTTTTGCACACTCATTGGTGGCTGACACGCTCAAGAGTATGGAAACCGAACCAGAGAAGCATGGATATAATAAGGATGGCCTGGTGTAGACGTCCCCGAACGCCCCGGGAGGGTTAAGTCCCGTTCCGTTCATATTGGGGTCACTACAGTTCGGACTCGATTTGTGTCGGTTCTACATCTGAACCAAAGAGTCCAAATCCGGCAAATCGTTTGAGAAAACAGATTTTTTGAAAAGTAGTGCCAAACATGGACTGCTTTGCCAGGTTACAGAGTCGCCACCTAAATATTTAAAATGGAAAATTTAGGAAATCCTGACTCGGTGCCGAAGGCCACATGTCCGTCATCACCAAAGTGGTCTTGGCTCGGGAGCTTGGGTACGATCGGGGAAGGTCAGCTATGAGCACCTTTCCCGTCCAAGACCGGCCTCTACTAACCGTGATATCCGTTTTTGAAAACATTACATGCTCTTATTCCAATTATTAGCCTAGAATTACTATGTTATGCGCACAGCAAACAAGTATAGACTAGATTGCCTAATTTGGAAATAAACATTGCATATCCGTTCCATTTTGAAAATGCTTTGGAATTTGCTACTCGCAAGTATGCTAAAATACAGATTTCAACGAGTTTCCCAACTCAAGCAATCCAGCCTTCACCCACAGGCATTCAGGTAGTTTATCTCATGTAAGCACTTAGCCGCATGGTAAGCATACTGTCATGTCAACATTCACACGCATGCGATATGCTAAAGCATAAATACTTACATTGTACTCCGTGCCAAAACAATAAACTAGTTAGCAAACATGCATGTCCTAGTTCATGCTAAGTGGCTAATGCAACACAGGCAATGATGCAATTTAGAGTAGGCTCGGCTAACCCTAAAGATGGCATGTGAAATGCACTTTATTCGATGCACGTATGCAATTTGGAAATTGAAGTACGATGCAGTTTGTATGATCTACCGAGCCTGATGCATGTCAACAAATGCATGGATGCACGCATGCATTGCATAAGGTATGCTAAAATAAACGTGCCCTAATCTACCATCATAAGCAGGTAAATAAAAGGGAGAAAGAAATGGGGGTTGGAAGACATACACACCATTCACCCACACTTATTACAAATTTGCCCTCACTCGGAGGGACCGAATAAATATACAGATAATTAACTACGCAAGCTAATTAAATATTACAAATAGCCTAATTAGTTGACAAACTAACTAAACTAAGAAAAATAGTAGACCGCCTCGGGAGGAGAGCCAAATGCAGCACGTGCTCGGGCCTTGCTCGGAATTGCACTGCCATGCCTAGATTGCCTCTGTTTTCCCTGCTTTTCACCTCAGCCAAAGTCTCAGAACTACTTCTTTGGATGCTGGGGATCCCCACTGGCTAAACAGAATATCCACCGGCTGCTATATGTGGCCACCGGCACAAAACTCATCCATCGGCCATAAATAGACTGTCGGTCGGCACTAAAAACTGCCGGTCGGCACTGAATGTCTGCAGAACCTGCAACTCATAGCAGCAGAGGGCAAAAACTTGCATGGCAATGTAATTCCAAAAATGTATGCACTAATCATGCCCCTTATCATATTTGTGGCTCAAAGGGACATGTGCCTCGATTCTCGGGCCACCAATCACGCATTCCCATGCATGATGGCCCAAGGAACCAAATGTGCACTTTCAATTTCAAATGCATGCAAACCATATAAACAAACCAAGGGGCTTCTACCTCCATCATGATTTGGTCAAGAGGTAGAGCATGCATGCCAATGCAATGCAACCCTAAGCATGTTAACTAGGCATGTAACATGGCAATTCAAGCGAGGATGCTAGTATGCAAACACATATGCAAGGTAATCATACAAACCTAACAATAGGGTGAACTCAAACATGACTTAGGCCATTCTAAATGAGCCCAATATCAGTAGCCAAAATGCTAAGTATGAGGGCTAAACACACATGCACATGTACACATGTAAAGGCATACAACTTAGGCATTAAACAAACCACTCTCAAGCACACTTGAAAGGAGATAACATGGATGATTAGCATGCAACATGAGCTCTAAAATCATGTCAAAGTGTGGTGCTAAACCAACTCAAAATAGACCAAACAAAGCATGCAAATGGTCCAAAACTTAAAGCAAGTCAATGAGGCATTGAACTATACTTATGCAAGACAATTATGGTATGCATTAAACAACTAAAAACAGGTTTTTAGCATGTTAAAACAAAGCCAAAAGGCTACTTAGATGGCATCTAAGAGGCTTGAAACCAAAGGCATGCACAATGACCAAAACATGGAGCATTCATTACATGCTTTTAAAGCATTAAAGAGGCAACTAAGACAAGCATACAAGCACACCAAAAGGACTGAAATGACATGCTAGATGATTCCAAACCATCAAAATGAAGTAAGCAACACATGCTACACATGCATGCTCAAAGGCTAGCAAGCCTAAAATGCAAAGGGGCTATATAATGCATGCCAAGATCAACCCAAATGACTATGGACAGAGCTAAAACATGTCAAAATAAGCACAAAACATTCACAAATCTAAGCCTAAAGCATGCTCAAATTAGGGCTAACAACCTAAGGTATGTTAAGGCAATACAAGGCATTACATGGCAACTATGCTAAGCATGCATAAGGGACCAAAACCAACACATAGCAATGTTAAATCATGATATCCTAAGCATGAATAACAGTCCATACATGCTCAACACACACTCAAGCACAATGCTCCCTCAAGAGGCAAAACTTGCCCTTTTCAAGGACAACAAGGAGAGGGGGTGGCCCCCTCCTTCTTGGGACTTCAAGGCATCATCTTCACCACTGAAATCCCTCAAGATTTCAGTGGTGAAGAGACCCAAACACCAAAATCCCGGATCTCAACAAAATAGCACAAAAATGAGGCCTTTCAAGACCTAAGAGGGGCCAAACTTCCCTAAAGCACAAAGCACCCTTAATAAACTATCAAGAGGACTAAAAAACAGAACTTTTTTGTATTAAACACCAAGCACAAAAATAGTTCAAAGATAGGTCAAAATGGAGTGCAAGAATGGGGTATATAAAGCAAGTTTCTCACCCTTGTTGACCTTCTTCACAAATGTTGACTTTGTTGCTTCCTTGAGCTCCAAACCAGTCAAGAACAGCAAGAACAACCTCTTGGGACCTCAGTAGCCAAGGGAAGGTGAAACACTAGGTGTTGATGAGCAATAGTAAGTCACAAACACCTAGTGTACAAATAAGAGGGAAGAAGAGAGATAGGATAGATACAAAACTTCTAACCTAGAACCAGAGCTTCTTCTCTGTCTTTTCTCTCTCCAAAAATGTCTAACTTTGCTAACCCTTGAGCCAAGAGGAGGAAGAGTTATGTTATAGGCAACCAAACTTACAAGTTAAGCCACCAAGAAGCTCATCCCTCCATACACGTGTATGGAGGGGAAATAATGCTATCTGGTGCTTCAAAATATCTCATAAAGCAATCTGACAAGAGTCGGCAGGCAAAATTGTCATTTTGACAAAATTGATCGCCGGCAAACAAAGAGTGCCGACCGGCACAATATAGTGCCGATGGCAACACCAACCAGCCGGTGGCCTCTATCCACTGCCGGTGGTGTGTGGGGATGCCTCACAAGACATTCTCTGCCTCTCCAAGGCAAAACACAAGTGTTTGGTGCAAAACCAGACACAAAACGGTCAAGTTCGGGGGTCTTGAGGCAAGGCGCGTAGCCGAGAACTCCGAGAACTCCAAACGAACACGAATATGGATAATCACCAAGTATTCAAGCGGTGACGTCCAAGTCTTGAGGACGGTCAAAAATGGGGTGTCTACACCTGGTTGGTGACTCTGAGGTAGCCTTTTCCTCATGGCTGGACTACAAAGAATAAAAGGCAAAGCCGTGGAAATGCAAAAAGATAGAAGGTGGTTAAGAAACTCAACATCACCCATGATATGCTAGTATAGGTCAATTCCTTTAGAAAAACAAAAGATACAATGCTAGAAGTCCATAAAAAAAAAATGATCACTAAGGCGGAAGACTTCGATATTTGCTAATCCAAGAGTGTGTACAGAATGAGACATACTAATAAAAAAACACACACTCCAAAATGAGTAATGATCACAGAAAGCACACACATATTGTAGACAAGCCCGCAGGGGGGACCTCGCTACAGTACAGACTCGATTTGTTGTCACGGTTCGTAATCTGAACCAAAGAGTCCAAATCCAGCAAATCGTTTTGAGAAAACAGATTTTTTTGAAAGAAGTGCCAAACATGGACTGCTTTGCCAGATACAGAGTCGCCACCTAAATATTTTATTTTTGGGAAATTTAGGAAACCCTGACTCGTTTGCCTAAGGCCACGTGTCCGTCATCACCAAAGTTGCCTCGGCTCGGGAACTTGGGTACGATTGGGGAAGGTCACTTCGTGAGCACCCCCGCTCGCCCGATCAAAGATCGGCCTCTACTAACCATGATATCTATTTTTGAAAACATTGTGTGTTCTTATTCCGGTTATTAGCCTAGGTTACTATGTGATGCGCACAGCATACAAGTATAGACTGGATCGCCTGAATTGGAACAAAACATTTCATGTTTGTTTTTGAAAATGGTTTGATGGTGCTACTCGCAAGTAGACTAAGACGTGGATTTGCCACCCTCGGGTGGGCTTAAGAAAAACATGATTTTGCCACTATCTAGTGGGCTTAAAACAAACATTTGATGAATTGTTCCAATCCAAATAACCCAACCTTCACCCACAGGCATTCAGGCAGTTATATCACATAAGCAATTAGCCTCATGGTAAGCATGCTATTCATGGCAGTCACTCACACGCATGCAAGGATGCTAAAGCATAAAAACTCACCGAGTACTCCAAGCCAAAACAGAAACCGATTAGAAATCCATGCATGATCCTAAGTATACAGAAATGCCTAATGCAACACATGCAAAAATGCAACTATAGCAGGCTCGGCTATTCTAAACATGGCATATGAGATGCAACAGCTATCAAGTATTCAACTCGGAATTGAAATACAAATGCAGTTAGTATGATGCGCCGAGCCCGGTGCATGCAAGACAGATGAATGAATGCAAACATGCTATCATACTGTATGCTAATTGAAACATGCCCTAATCTAACCATCATAAGCTGGTAAATAAAAGGGAAGAAAGACGTGGGGTTGGAAGACATACATCACACTCACGTACACTTATTACAATTATGCCCTCGCGCAGAGGGTCCGAATAAATAATACAGTCCTGAATAGTACAGTCCAAATAAATAATACAATCCAAATATGTACAAAAATCCTAATCAATTCCCAAATTAACTAAGAAAACAATAAACTGGCATGCAAGCCAGGGACTGCCTTGACTCTTCTTCGGATGATGAATGATGCATGTCCGGGTTGCCTTTGTGCGGAAATCCACTGTGATGCCCCAATTAGCCTCTGTTTTACAATAATTTTTGAAAAGCGTGCCAAGCCCCGAAAGACTGCTGATTCTTGATTTGCTGCAACAGAGAGCAGGAAAGGGGCATGGCAATGTATTTTCACAAATGTATGCATGCCTCGATCCTCGTGCCACCAATCATGCATCTCGATGCATGATGGCCGAGGAGTCAAATTGCACAACTCAATATGAAATGAATGCACATAAGAACACAATAAGACCTAACTCCATCATGGATAATTCGGAGTGTCAGTGATTAGGGAATTGAGACACGTTCCGTCACTCGGAGTACGAAACGCCCCTCGTTTCCCATGCTCGGGCTAACTCCTATCCCGAACACAATGCAATATGCATGACATGCATGAAATGCAACTAAGATACAACCTAACATGCAACATGCTATGAAATGGCATACACGATGCACGAGGTAACATGGCATACACAATGCACTAACATACAGCCTAGCATACACAATGCTATGGAATGAAATGGCATACACAATGCATAATGGACTTACACCAACATGAGTGGACCTCAGCCACACTCGCATAGGAGGCCATTAGATGAAAATGAGACAATTCGAGATGCGTGCACGCAAAGCGAGGACCGAACCTACGGCATGGAATGCCACTCTAACATGACATGGCAAAGTATAGAAGATGGCATACTATCATGCAAATTTCAGTAGCAAAATGAGATGCAAAACAGCCCCGAAACATGGCAAAATGGTACCCGATGCATGGAACGAGTCCCGAAACATGAAATTAGGCATACGGAATGACCTATAGCTATGAAATGCATGCATTATTTGAACATGGAATGTGAAGACAGAGTCAATACAGACCAAAAATAAGCATCTTTACAGTTCTAAGTAAGGCCAAACAGCGAACGCAAATGGGGCTAAACTAGCATGCAAAAACAGCCCCGAAAGCAAGATAATTAAGCAAGTGCAAGCTGATGACCCTAAACAGAGAAGGGGCCTTCTAAAATATTTAAGAGGGGCCAAAAATATGATGTTTTACAGTTTATGACAAACCCCAAAAACAGATACAAGTATGCTCAAAATGCTATGCAAAATAAGGGCCAAAATGGAGATAAAGAAGCAACTGATACATTCTGGTCCCAAACAGGTAAGGGCCCTTCAAAAATGATGAAGAGGGGCCCAAAATATGACTTTTTAAAGTTGATGGATGAGCCCAAAACAGTGTACAACTATGCTCAAAATGCAATGCAAGATATGGCCTAAAAGAGAGGCTACAACACAAAGTATACAAATGATGCTTCAAACAGCAATAGACCCTTAATGAAACATAGATAGGGGGTCAAAAAAAGGCCATTTTCAGTTCGGACCAAGGTCCAAAAACAGAAGCTCAATAGGCTAATAAATCATGAAAAAATGGGGCTAAAATATGGATATCAAAGCAAGTAGCACATGGAGGACTCAAACAGTGATGAGCCCTTCTACAATGTTGAAGAAGGGCTCAAAATAAGCCTATTTACAGTTTACAATATGCTTCAAAACAGATTACACATAAGCCTAAAATGCTACACAAGAAATAGGCATACAAGAGGGATAATGAAGCAAGTGCAAAATGGGGGCCTCAAACAGTGAGAGGCCCTTCATGAAACATGAAATAGAGCTCAAAAAAACACTACTTTCAGTTATGGCCAGAGCTCAAATGTACAAGAAATAAGGGCTAAGAAATGGTACAAAATAAGCTCAAAAAAAAGGGAAATGGTGCTCACCCTTGTAGACCAATCCCTTGCTGCCTCTTGGACCAAGAAAAGCTGCCTCCTAGCCTCTGAGAAGACCCTCTTAGCTGCTGGAATGGAGATGGTGGTGTGGTGCTAAGTGATGGTATGAAAAAGGGGTGTGAGACTTGAGGAATTTGAGTGTTTGGAAGAGAGGAAGAGGGAGAGGTGTAATGCAAGCTTAAGGCAAATTTTTCTATCCCCAAAACCAGTCCTGGAGTGCGGTTTATATAGGCCAAAGATGGGGAGAAAGAGGGGGAAAAGGAGGAAATCACCCAAGTTTCTCTAAAGTTGCCTCCTGACATGTAACTGGGGAAACAAAGTGTATTTCTGTGATGTGCCAGGTGTAAGGATGCTGGCCGGCCAGATATTGGGACTGCAGGTGGCCGGCCGGCTCTCCCCATGGCCGGCCGGCTAGGGGTCAAAAAGGCCAAGTGTAATTAATGGCCGGCCACCACAGATTGGTGGCCTCCCATGTGTTCTCAACACAACCCTGTGGTCAAAAATTGGAAACAGTGAACCAGGAGAGAGAACAACCCACTTTTCAAAGGGGTTCAAAAGGTTCAAAAGCAATTACTGGCCGGCCACCAAATATTGGTGGCCTCCCAGATGTGTACATCACAAATATGGGGGTTAGGGTTGAAGAAAATGGCCCAAGGGTGGTCAACATTGGCTTTGAAGTGAGAGAAAACGGGCGACGGAGGGCGATGAAGGAATATAACTGGTTGCTGAAACAATTACTGGCCTCCCACCCTTCTATGACCTTCCTGGTGATGAAACAGAGGTCCCTGCCAAAAATGAACGAAAACCGATGCAAAATGAAGGTTTGGGGGCCGAAACGCGCAGTCCGAGGCCCCGAAATCGATCATAGGGCACCGGGAGTGGTGTTCGACCACGAAGTTGGTCTCTCGGACCTCAGCGTCCCTTAAAAGGGAGTAAATAAGATGCATGCCAAAAACCGGAGCAAACGGAGGTGGTTAGGCGGTCCTGAACCGAGGCACTCGGCCTGACGGCTCTGAATACCGGGAACCGGGCTCCGAAATGGACAAAATGGCCTACGACCACGAAATGTAGCCCACGGCCACTGAGAGATGGTCTACGAGACCTCTCCCTCCCTTTGGGAAGAGAAACAGAGAAAACCGAGGCTGGTTCGCAAACCGAGGCAAGGCACAGAAAAGCCCAGAAGTCCGGAGGCAGGGCTCACGGTCGAGACTCTGAAACCTCTGGACGAGCACGATATGCAACATCACCAAGCGCTCAGTCGGTGACGCTTGAGTCTTAAGGTCGGTCAAAAATGGGGTGTCTACAGTTGCCCTCTTTGTGTAACTCGAAAGTCATAAGTGAGGGGAGTGAATGGCAAAGCTTAGAGACGCCCCATTTTTGACAAGGCCGAAGACTTAGACAAATAGGCGAGATAAACAAAGGTGTGTCAAGAGCGCGTGCCAAGGCAAAGGGCAAATGCAAAAAGATATGCACAAGGCCAAATGTAACTCGATGTTCATGCAAATGCAGCAAGCTGTAATGAAGCAAATATTCGCAAACAGATGCAACAGTTTTAAGCAAGAATGCAAAGCAACAACTACATTTCATGCAGTTAGGAATGCGGAGAATTATTCAATTCTCGTCGCGTCTCACATGGAGAAGATACGATACCTGTGCGATTCGTCTGGTCGCACCAGCTTCAAATGAACCGTACATACAATATCGTGCCTGCAAAAGAGAGAAACTCAACAAACACAACATACTAACAACATATGTTCAATGCGATATCGAAAGCGGACAATTACGGTGTCGGTGGGTGAGTGCATCGCAATGCGAGGAAGGAGTGTGCGTGACAACGCAAGCTTAAACACAGAGGCCTGGTAATATCAAACAGACGTGCATAACAATGCAAGTATGTTCATGAGAATGCAAGTTAGATGCACAATGATGCAGAACAATCGCAAATCAGGACGCGTGTTTGTCGCAAAACGGCGAGCAAGGAAATGCGCGTTTCGGCGAGGGCGACTCGATTGCGGTCTCCGGTTCACCTCCCAGAGAGGTTACAAAAGGATACACTTTGATTTTGATGAGTAATGATGAGACACATGTCGGAAGTTGAAGCTGAAATTCCGGCGGAGCGATTCCGCGACAGAAAGTGCACTTCTCTTGTACTTTTTCAGGTCCCGGGGACTCCAAATTTTTTCAAAATTTGCAGAGACCTTGGGGGGGGGGGCGTGTGGAGAACACCACCGGCTAGTTTTCTTCTTCATTGGAGGCCACCGGCCACTTTTCAAAAAGGAGATGGCCGGCCAGCCTGAAAAGGTGGCCAGCCGGCCACTTGTCCAAAACAGTGGGCATTTTTGTCTTTTCACCTAATTTTCTTTAAAACCATTCGGCCAAACATTTTGAGCTCACAACCTCAGCTCCAAAATCATCTCCTCTAGCCTCCCAAACCATTTTCCTCCTCAGATCTGAGCTCTATACGCGTTTTCCAACGCCCTACGCAAGTTGTTTTCGCGAAAACTTTTAGTTTTAAGCACTTTGGACCGATTAAATTTTGATTTCGGTGCTTCTTTTCTCATTTTCGCCACTTGAGGTGAGTTTATCTCAACATTTGGAAGATTTTCTCGGGAGTTGACTTTTGTTGACTTTTTCATTTCCTGAGAGTTGACTTTTGTTGACTTTTTTCATTTCACTTTTGTTGACTTTTTTCCAATTTTGGCTCATTTTTGCTCCTTTTGCGATTTTCCGAAATGGCTGGTCATTTTCCCATCGGTGGAGGTCCTACGGATGCCGGAGGTGATCCCGATATCATGGCTCTGCCTCCGAGGGTTCGACCCTTCATACCCGAGAGGTACGCCCCACCAGCACATATTCTTCCACAAGCTATTTTCCATCACTTCACAGACTTTGACGAGCGAGCACCCAGAGATCTGCTTCTGCGGGAGCCGGAGTATCACCTTTCTCATGAGGCACGAGAGGTATTTACTTCATTTTTATCTTTTCTGCAACGTATTCTGTATTTTTCGTGCATTCTGTTTACATTCTAAATACACGGTTCGATTATTTGAATTCTTGAACACTCAGCCCATAAATTGATTGTGAACACGCGGCACACACTGATTGAGATTTGAACACGCAGCCCAAACACTGATTTTTCAACACACAATTCAATTGAAGGTGAACACACGGCACACACTCGATTGAGATTTGAACACGCCAAACAAACACCGATTTTCTCAACACACAATTCAATTGAAGGTGAACACACGGCACAATAATCGATTGAGAGTTGAACACGCAGCCCAAACACCGATTTTCAACACACAATCAATTGAAGGTGAACACACGGCACACATCGATTGAGAGTTGAACACGCAGTTTCAAACACCGATTTTCAACACATAGTCAATTGAAGGTGAACACACGGCACACACTGATTGAGATTTGAACACGCAACCCAAACACTGATTTTCTAAACACACAGTTTGAATTGAAGGTGAACACACGGCACACACTGATTGAGATTTGAACACGCAGCCCAAACACTGATTTTCTGAACACACAATCCGAATTGAAGGTGAACACACGACACACACTGATTAAGATTTGAACACGCAGTCCAAACACTGATTTTTTGAACACATAGTCCGTATTGAAGGTGAACGCACGGCACACACTGATTGAGATTTGAACACGCAGCCTAAACACTGATTTTCTGAACACACAGTCCGAATTGAAGGTGAACACACGGCACACACTGATTGAGATTTGAACACGCAGCCCAAACCGATTTTCAACACACAGTTCAATTGAAGGTGAACACACGGCACACACTGATTGAGATTTGAACACGCAGCCCAAACACTGATTTTCTAGCACACAGCCCGAATTGAAGGTGAACACACGGCACACACTGATTGAGATTTGAATACGCAGCCCAAACACTGATTTCTAGCACACAGTTTATACTTTGAAATCTGAACACGCGGCTCATTCATTTTACTTTGTACGCAGCCCATTCATTTGCACACAGCTCGTTCATTTTATTTGCACACAGCTCGTTCATTTTATGCTGAAGCATGTATTCATTCTGAATGCAGGTGACTTCTCGCACCGTGCGGGGATACGGCTCCACCGTGGCTAGAGATTGGTACGCCGAGCTCCCGGAGGCTGTCCGGGATTTGGTTGATTTGGCAGGGTTTGGGCCTTTCTGTACTGGGCTTTCCCGTTGTCCCGCCAGGAGGACGTTGATGGCAGCTTTGGTGGAGAGATGGTGGGACACCACCAACTCCTTTCATTTTTCTGCTACGGGGGACTTGACTATGACCCCGCTTGACTTCGCTGTTCTGACTGGCCTCGACGTGGGAGGTTGGCCCATTCCTTATGACGAGGATATGGGTCAGTGGGAGGCCGCTTGGGTATATTTGCTGGGGGCTCACCACCGCTGATAGAGTTTGCAGTAGTCCGATACACACTGCTTCTCTCCCATTTTCGGAGGGTGGAGATGAAGCCCGGGACTCCTGAGGAGGCAAAGACAAGATGCCCTGGTTTCTCGATGTTCCTCTTCGACCACTTTGTTTGCCGGTGGGGAACACTGTTGTATCTGAGCGCGCCTTGGTGGACCTATCACAGGTCAGATGGTATGATTGGGGTGGCGCCGGCCTGGCTACCTTTTACTGCTACATGAGCGCGACCTCCCGCGGACGGGGGGACTTACTTGGTGGTTACTGGAGAGCCTGGGAGGTACTTTCTGCCCTCCTGATTTACATTTCCACTCCTCATTACTTGTACACTGCACATGACGTGATTTACACAATCAGATTTTGCCTTTAGCACTCTGCATTTACATTCTGCACTGTTTTCCACAGTTATGGGTCTATGTGTACTTCTCGACATTAGCCCCAGAGATGGTGGTGGAGGGGCCCCTCGTGACCCTGTACTCACTTGTATTTGAGGGCCAGCACTGGCCAAGACCTCGGGAGTCTCTCCTTTATTTACGGCAGCATTTCGATACGGTGCGGTCGACGGAGGTATTTCAGAACTCTCAGTTCTTTGTGCTTTCATCATTGATTTGTCTTGTACCTTCCTAATTTCTGATTGATTGGTTATCCGCAGATTACATGGGAGCCCTGGGTACCCTTTGGTGAGGGTCTCCGATACCGTTCTTTGGGCGGGTGCCTCCCAAAGACAGATCCTATTCGAGGGCCATTGGTAGGGCCTGGTTTTCGGGGAGCGCTTCTGCGCCGCTGTATGGGGCTATATTTCTCAGATCCTCCTCAAAGACCCCAATGAGATGCGGATTCGATAGGCTCTCTTCTCGGGATGTTGTTAATGCCATGCTGGGTACTGATGCTTAGCTTTATCTTGAGGAGGGGGATTATGCCACTTACCGTCACATATATCTGATGCCTTCATTGACGGGAGTCCGTACTCCGACGATGAGGCCTGCTAGTATGCCATCTTCGAGTCAGGCCCCGGCTCGGGCTGCAGACGCTCTTTCCACCAGCAAGGCTGGTACATCCGGAGGCGGGCGCGGATTTATTCCCCCGATCCCCCTGACTTATCATCATCCAGGATGGCCAGATATGCCGACTGAGTTGATGGGGTGGCAATATGGGACTACTTCTCCGATTCTGATCCCGATAGAGCCTCCAGTACCTGGCCACCGCTATGTCAGAGACCCTGAGTCACCACCGGTATGTTTTACAGCTTTGATTCATCACTCAGATATTTGAACGTTCATTCCTTTACTGATACCTTTGCCTTTGCATCTGCAGCCCCCTGTTGAGTACATGGATCAGGTGCTCGAGATGGTAGCCTCGCTTGAGGGGATGGTCCTACGGAGGGAGGCGCAGTTGTCCATCATGGGCTTCCAGGTACCTTTCAGTTTTCCAACACTGTATCTTATGATTACATGCTGATTTCGGACATTTTACTGCATTGATAGGCTACTTGTGTAGAGCACATCTAACACACACCACATTCATGCATTATTCCTGCGTACATCCACTCTATGTAGCTTGCTTGCATCTGTATCTGATATACATGTTTTGGCTAATATATTCAAACTGCATTTTTCATTTTCAGATGCCTCCAGTATATTCTCAGCCACAGGCTGGGCCACCTGGGCCTTCTCAGGGAGGTGGACCATCTGGGTCTTTTCGAGGAGCTGGGCCATCTGGGCCTTTTCGAGGAGCTGGGCCATCCAGGCCTTTTCGGGGAGCTGGGCCATCCAGGCCTTTTCGAGGAGCCAGGGGAGGAGGGTCGTCTCACAGGCGTAGAGCACACATTATAGAGGAGGAGCCCGGCGATAATGAGAAGGAGGAGGAGGTTGCAGATCGTTAGTCAGAGACATCTACTGACAGAGAGGAGGGCTCTGGTCTTGGCTCCGAGAGTGGAGGCGAGGGTGAGGGGGATCCTGAGGATGACAGCTCTAACTCGGACGGTGATGGGGGTGCAGAGGTTATTTCGCAGAAGAGGATGAAAATGGCTTCTTATTCCCGCTCTCGAGAGCATTGATGTTATGTTCCTGTTTTATTTACCTTTTTGCTAGTAATTGTAGCACATTGTGCATTATTAGGCAGTTTTTATTGTTGTAAAACTTGTGCCCTTTGTTTGCAAAATGAAGCATGATGGAATGAAACGACTTTCGAAAAAGGTGTTGTATTTTAAACTCTTAGCATCATATCGCATCATTTTTACCATAATAAGATTGAATGAAAATGTGCATTGTGCATTTGCCCAGTCAGGTAGTGAACCGACGCAATAACTTAACTTACTAAGATACAACAAAACCTTAGCAAGTTTACAACTCGATAAGCAAAAGACAATAGTGCTGACAACTTAATAAACAAAACGTAACAAGAAAATTGCTTAAACAAAGAGTACCAACTCAAACATACGAAAACACGACAGCTCGACAAACAACTCGATAAGCAAAACAACAACTCGATAAGCAAAGCAACAACTCGATAAACAAAACTACTCGACAAAGTGTACTTCGGACGATCTGGGCAACGGAACGCATCCGAGACAGAGGGAAATGGAGGCCTTTGACATACCCGTTGCATGGAAATGCTTGAAACTTCCTCCCGGGGGGTAAAACAGGACTAAAGGAACACAGCAGAGCATGGCCGGCCACTTTTTGGGGCCGGCCGGCCAGTTTTTTGTAGGTGAGGGGAGAAATGTGGTCGGCCAGCTAGAAAAGGTGGCCGGCTGGCCACTTATCCTGGCAACCATCAACTTTTCGACACGTGTCCCCCTGAATAGTGTTTTTTCCTCTTTAAAAGCTCCAACTTCGGGACTCATTCATTTCATCATTCTTTTGCACAAAAAATAAAGGCATTTCTCATAGAAAATCTCACATCTTGGATCTCTTCTTTGGATGGCTCGGAAAAGTTGAACTTCCAGGGTTTCGGCTTGAATGCACTATTCACGCTAAGTCGTACTCCGTTGCACCTTCCTTTCCTCTATGCCGCAACGAGGTTCTGGAACCCAGTGACGCATGTTTTTAGCTTTGGCGGGCAAGAGGTATGTCCAACTTTTGAAGATTTTCAAGTTTTGATGGAGTCTGAACTTTCGGAAGAGATCTTACCTCAGTTCCGCTTCGACCACGCCCAAGCTTTAGGGTGGATGTGTGGACTTACTGCGCATGATGCTCGATCTTTAATCTGTAATGGGGAACTGGATATCCTCGGTTTGATCCATCGCTCGGTCGGTGACGGTGACCATCATTGGCAAGGTTTCCGACAACACGCCCTCTGCTTGTGCATGCTATCCCACTTTCTGCTTGCCCCGGGCCTGGGTGGACCCAACATCCGTTTGATTGAAGTTGCTCAGGGCTTGAAGGAAGGGAAGAGTTGTATTGCTATGGCATTGGCCGAAACACTGATGGGTTTGGACGCTTTCCACCGTCAGGAGACGACCAGATTTGCGGGGAGTCCACTACTGCTGCAGGTAATGTTTCCCACCCAATCTCACATATGTATTTGCTCACATCACTCGGCCCTCAGGCTCGGTTTTTCTCACAAAACCCTTGTCTCACTGTTTTCTCATCGCACATCTCTCTATTCTTTATTCTCTTATTTTTCATCCCTCCCCAGGTATGGTTGATGGATAAACTGCAGGTTGTGGACTCTTGCCCTGCCTACTCAGCCCGCGGCTACTTCTTTCGGCAACGCTTGGTTGATGCGCTTGATGAGGGATGGTGGTTCAACTGGATGTGCAATTTGTCTGCTGACCGCATTGCTTGGCCGCCTTGGCTTAATCTTCCCAAGAATGAGCTATAGCATGTCCCTAAGACCAGGGGTCCAAATTGATTGGTCTGACTCACTGTGTGTTCTATTTTCCATTCTGGTTCCAACGCCAGTTTGGCCATGATCAGACTTGCCCGCCAGAGGGGATTGAGTACTCGGCTGCTTTTTCGGTCCGAGGTGCACAGCTTGCCCGACATGCCACAGCATGGAGGACTAGAGAGCTCCTGACCCCTGCTTCCACTTTCAGTTGCACTTTGTCTGACGAATGCTGGGATTGGCTTAATGAAGAGGCATAGGTTGGGCCTAGCTTGGTATCAGAGGCTTCGACCAACTCTGGAAGGGGGCGCAGGGACACCTGACTTAACTATGCCCCGGATTTATTGCTTTATTAGTACTTTCAAGTTTTCTTTATGAGTGTAACAAAAAGCAACTCCAATTGTATGCAAGAGCAAGAGAACTCTGTGTTGAAATCAATGAAATTGAAGGTTGTGAAAATTTTTCGCTTGGGTCCAAAAATGGTCTTAGTTGTAAAAAAGATTAATTTGAACAAAGTCAACTTGGATTAAAACTTTTCAAAACTATTTTCGATATGGATCAGAACTGGACATGTCTGAGATCTGTCACTGAGATGCACAACCTCGGATCCTAGCAACTGGAAAGTTGCCCCTAATCTGAATAGTACTGCGGCACTGTATGGCAATGGAAAGTTGCCCCTAGTCTGAGTAGCACTGTACCGAAGATTGCGATAAATGCTGATGGATAAAGATGACTGAGATGATCAAAATGGACAATGTTGATCGGGGAAAAGTTTTATGGCTGAACTTCAGGGTGAAGTTGCCTACGTATCCCAAAGATGGGAATCAAGCCTTACGTAGTTCAGGCTCAGGTTCACTCGGGTGTTTTCACTCTCCTTTTGCGCTCTAACTTTTGCCAAGGCCGCCCTTTGTAGGTTTTCAACCTTGCGAGCTCAATTTTTTTGATTTCAAATTTTCTGTGCTCTGAGTTTTGCCTAGGTCGCCCTTTCGGGTTTTCGGCCTAGCGAGCCTCTCAAGGGTAATATTTCTTCAATTTGTCCATATTGATCGGTTGTGAGAACTCCAAACCATCTAGATCTATCAGAACCACAGCTCCACCTGACCAGATTGACTTGATGATGTAGGGGCCAGTCCAGTTGGGTCTGAACTTGCCCCTTGGGTCGTGAATGGAAGCTCGGTTGTCCTTGAGCACTAAATCTCCTTCTTTTAAATTCCTGGACTTAACCTTCTTGTTGAAAGCCCGGGCAATTCTGCGTTGATAACCTTGGACATGGTACAGTGCTTTCAGCCTTCTTTCATCGAAAAGCATGAGTTCCTCAAATCTGCTCTGCTGCCAATCCGCTTCGGCTATCTGACACTCAGCCGATACTCGTAATGACGGGACCTCAATCTCAATAGGCAAAACGGCCTCCATCCCATAAACCAATGAGTACGGAGTCGCCCCAGTAGAAGTTCTGATTGAAGTCCGGTAGCCCCACGAGCAACGGCAATTATCCGCCAATCTTGGTAGGTCTCCACCATCTTCTGCAGTATGTGCTTGATATTCTTGTTGGCGGCCTCAACCACTCCATTAGTCTGCGGCCGATAGGTAGACGATTTATGAAAAGCCACATTGTATTTCTTCAACAAGTCAATCACCTCCTTTTTGAAGTGGGAACCATTGTTCGAAATTATTTCGTTTGGGACCCCGTAGCGACAGATGATGTTGTTTCTGATAAATTTTGCGACGTGCGAAGCCTTCAACACCGCATAAGATTGGGCCTCAATCCACTTTGTGAAATAATCTATCGCTACTAAGATGAACTTATGCCCATTCGACCCCTTCGGCGTGACAGCTCCGATTACATCTATTCTCCAGACTGAAAATGGCCATGGCGAAGTCATGTTGTACAGCTTTGACGGCGGAATGTTCATGCGATTTGCATGAATCTGACATTTGTGGCATCGCCGGACAAAACCGATACAATCCTCCTCTATGGTGGACCAGAAGTAACCCTGTCTAAGGATCTTCCGTGCCAACATTACCCCATTCATGTGCGCACCACATTCTCCCCCGTGGATGGCTTCCATCAGACGCTTTGACTCTTCGGCATCAACGCACAGTTTATGCATTCCCAAATGACCCCTTTTATACAGTTTACCCCCGCAGATGATGAACTGAACGGCCATTCTCCTGATTGCCCTTTTGTCTTTGGCATTTACCCCTGGCGGGTATGCTTTTTTCTCCAAGAAGTTCAAGATGTCGTAATACTAGGGGTTTTCGTCCTGAACTTCATCTATAGCGGCAATCGACTCGTAGGCAGGTGCAAATTTCTGGTCGATGATGACTGGACGCATCCAGACTCCACACGGGATGTCTATCATAGAAGATAGAGTTGCTAAAGAATCTGCGAACCTGTTGTTCTCTCTTAGTAGATGAGTAAAACTTAGCTTCTCAAACTGAGGAATCAGCAAGTCCAAGGTCTGGTGATACATCATCATCTTTTCCTCTTTCACTTTCCAGTCTCCTTTAGCTTGAGACACAACAAGGTTCGAGTCCCCAATGACGTCCAACCGTCTTGCCCCTAGTTCCAGGGCTGCTTCTAGACCAGCAATGCACGCCTCATATTCTGCTTCGTTGTTCGAGACTTTGAATCGGAGTTTGAAGGCTAGAGGGATACGGGAATTGTCGGGTGCTATCAGCAACACTCCTATCCCATACCCGTATTGATTTGACGCTCCGTCAAAGTACATCGTCCAAGTTTCGTCGATATGCAAAATGGCCTCATCTGGGAATAAGTACTCGACTGCTTCACCCCCTTCCACTGGATGGTCGGCTAAGAACTCTGCCACTGCTCTTCCTTTGACCGACTTGCGTGTTACATACTTTAGATCAAATTCGGAGAGCAACAGCAACCAACGAGCTAGCCTACCCGTAAGTGCTGGTTTCTCGAAAAGATATTTGATGGGATCAAGTCGTGAAACCAACATTACATAGTGAGCTAACAGGTAGTGCCGTAGCTTCCTGGTAGCCCATACCAAGGCTAAGCAAGCCTTTTCCAACGGAGTGTAACGGGTTTCGTACTCTAGCATCTTCTTGCTTAGATAGTAGATGGCTCTCTCCACCTTGTCTTCTGATTCTTGCGCAAGCATGCAGCCCATTGTAGTCTCAGTTACTGACAAATACAAAATCAACGGTTTCCCTGGTTCTGGCGGTGACAACACGGGCGGGTTCTGTAAATATTCTTTAATCTGCTCAAATGCAGCTTGACATCGGCCGTCCCATTAGAACTTCTTTCCTTTCTTGAGGAGGCCAAAAAGTGGTTCACAAGTCAAGGTTAATTTTGAGATAAACCGTCTTATGAATTGCACTTTACCCAGAAAGCCTCGCACCTCCTTTTCAGTCCTTGGTGGTGGCATTTCTAGGATGGCCTTGATTTTGGAAGGGTCGACCTCGATGCCCCTTTGTGTAATCAGAAACCCCAGCATTTTTCCCGCTGTAACACCAAATGTACACTTCTGAGGGTTTAGTCGCAACCGAAATTCCCTGATCCTTTGAAAAAACTTATGCAAGGCGGTGTAGTGGCCCTCTCTTCTCTTGGATTTGACAATCATGTCGTCCACATACACCTCAACCTCTTTGTGGATCATATCATGTAATATTGTGGTCGCAACCCGTTGATAAGTAGCTCCAGCATTCTTCAACCCAAACGGCATGACTCTATAGCAGTATGTCCCCCACGGGGTGGTGAATGCAGTCTTTTCCCGGTCTTCTGGCGCCATCACTATCTGGTTGTAGCCTGAGAAGCCATCCATGAATGAGAGCAAAGCATGCCCTGCTGTGAAATCCACCAACTCATCGATATGCGGTAGGGGAAAGTCGTCCTTCGGACTAGCTCTGTTCAAATCCCTGAAATCCACACATACCCGGATCCTGCCATCTTTCTTCGGCACTGGAACAATGTTGGCCAACCAAGTCAGGTATTCGGATACCAGCAGGAAGCCTGCGTCGATTTGCTTGGTGACCTCTTCCTTAATCTTGAGAGCCCAGTCCGGGCGGATCCTTCTGAGTTTCTGCTTGACAGGTCGGGCCTCGGGGTCAAGGGGGATCCGATGCTGTACAATCTCAGGATCGATTCCAGGCATGTCTTTGTAGGACCACGCGAAAACATCTTTGAAATCTTTTAATAAAGCGACTAAGCGCTCGCGTTCCTCCGAAGACAACGTGGACCCGATCTGGACCAGCCGCGGGTCCTCCTCAGTACCAATGTTCACGGTAGTGATTTCATCCATTAAAGGTTTGACAAATCTCTCTTGCTCTTGCTCAATTAAACGTTGCAAAACCGGAGGAACTTCGTCCTCGTCGTTTTTATCAAAGTTTTGAAAGTCTGAATTAATGCAATAAATCAAAGGCACAGAAAAGTACTTAAACCACGCTTATTTGATTCTCATTAAGCACATCCAAATCGTCCGATTCATTTACAACAGACTCAAATGAAAAGGAAAAGACGACCTAGACAGATCGTGGTATCCGGGTTATCATCCCCAGGATTACCAGATTCAGACTCAGTCGAGCTGGAACCTGATTCCGACTCACAAGACTCGGTGGAATCAGATTCCGGCTCACTACCTGACCCGGTGCTGCTGGACAAAAATCCCTCATCGTATTGCCAAGTGAGAGAGGGTGCGATAGATGCATCTAAGATAGTCGCTGGTAGGCTCGCACTGCTTCATCCCCAATCATGGAAACCGAGAAGTTATCCCCCAAGCACTCATGGTCGATCGGAGGATCAGAAAGTAGATATGCCAGTGCTACCCCCATTTCAAATTCTGTGCCCTCAGGATCCACTGCCTTACGCTGCTCAACCTCAGCTGATGGGTCTGTCTGCTCTGTGGCAACGTCATCCCCGGATAGTTGCAGGTCGAAGAAGATCTCGAAACTTGGCACGCGCTTCTTCTCCGCGTTTAGCCACGACTCTAGGAAGTCGCAAAATGGAAAGTCCTCCCATTCCCGGACGAAGCGTCCGTTCAAGGTACCCTGAATGGGCCTATGCATTAACTCAAAAGGCTTCCCAGCCTGCTTTGCTCTGGCTCTTCCGGCCATTTCTTTTCCCTTCATCACCCAGTCCTCTTTGGTGGGCAGATAACCCAAGCCAAAGGTATGAGGGTTGTGTGGCACTTCGGCCAATGCTGCAACGCCTTTCCGGCCGCTCTTTCCTAATCCCATCCCGGGGATATGTTGTAGCTTGTTCATGAGGTAGACGGATTGAGCACTGACGTACATTCCCTCATTCACAGCCATGATATTCTGCACCACCCGGGCCTCAGCCAAAGTGAACCCTGATAAGAAAACATCCTCCGTGCCATGCTCGATTTCTAAGACAGGTGTGGACACTTCTGTCGGGGGGTGGATTGTTGGAATCTCGAAGACAATAACCAACCCCCTCTCGTGAGGGTATTTCAACATCTGATGTAGAGTGGAAGAGACTGCCTTTACTTGGTGCAACCACGGCCGCCCCAAGAGTAGATTGAAGGTTGCGGGAACGTCCAAGACATGAAATTTAATGTTATGTTGTCCCGGACCAACCTGAGTCTGAATTTTGACAGTCCCCATCACTTCCCTGCTGGTATTATCATATGCCCTGATCACCTGAGTAGTCGGTGCGAAGTCCGCGGGCTTCAACCCGATTGCATACGCTGTTCTGGCTGGGCAGACATTGATGGCGGACCCGGTATCAACAAGTACCACCGGTATCCACTTGTCTCTATATTCCACGGAAACGTAGAGGGGTTTGTTATGATTTGTGCCCTCAGGCGGTAGTTCTTTGTCTGAAAAGGTTAATGCCGGGGAACCTCCTCTCGGAAAGACTAGCCCAACCAGCTGCTCTGGTGTAGTATCTATAGAGAGTTTGACCTTGTCCATGGCAAATAGGACGACCTGTCTGTGTACCCGCGATGCCATAAGCAGTCCCCAGATGGAGATGTCTACTTGTATCTTCTTTAATTGCTTAAGCACAGCCTCTTCTTCGATCTGTTTCTCTCTCTGTTTCTCAGCTTCCTTGTCTTTCCCGGATGCCTCAGGTTGGTCTAAGTGCAGAGGCTTAAAATACCTCCCACTTCTTGTCATATGAGCGACCTCGTCAATATACCAGGTATCATCTGGTTGATTACTTCCCCAATCCTCATCCGTGTGGGCAAGACATAAATCATCGTCTTCCCACCACATTCCGTCGGCAGCCGACAGACACCTGTCCGGCTCCGGTATGATCGTACTCGCAGCACCTTCAGTCCATATGCCCGCAGCATTTTCTGTTCCTGTGCACACAGCACTTTCGACCCCCACATGGGCCTTAGCTTTTCTGATTCTCTCAGAATCCTCAAATCTTTGTTGTTCCAACTGCGTCAGTACAGCTGGTTGTTCAATACTCCCTGCATTTACAATGCCCAAATTCTGAGCGAAATTCTTAGTGCCGGCGCTCTCCGGCGGTGTATTCTGACTCTCGGCCCTTCCGGCCACCACTGATACTCTCGCCCCTGCCGGGCCCTGTTCCGGTCGATATTCTACGATGTCTGGTTGATCATCTAACCATCCGGTAACTTCTGCCGACTCCTCATATTCGAACCAGTTGATTGCTGCATCCCCTGATTCTTGGTCACTGAAGAACTGGAGGTTGGCAAGGTCCTCTCCCACAGCTGTTAGATCATCCGTTCCTCGTTCAAATCTGTCCCCCTGTATTACACATAATTCTGCTCTTTCTGGCGGCCCCACACTCACCAGACCGCCCACCGACCGATGTATTCACTTGGATCATAGGCTCCTTCAGCGAGATTCCCAGACCGTTCAATCTCGGACTCAAGAACCCCACTTTCCTCTGAAATCGCCTGTCCCATCTTCGGTGGTCACCATCGGCTCAGATTGGGTTGTGGAGATGTCCATCATGCATAAGTCAAGGCAGACAGAAGGATCACCTCCGGCTTAGGTAGGTGGGATGGGGTGATATAGATCTGGGATTGTAAGACACGACCCGCTTTGGATGAAGTTGATTCTCTGTTGGGAGGAGGGGCTTGGTTATGTGGTGGGAGAGGATTTGTCGTGACGTTGGGTTTTTTGAGGCGCGATCACCGCTTGTCAATAAGATCCGGATCTCATGACACAATCTGTAATAACGGTTGGTGTCATGACCGTCTCAAGGTGATCTGGCGTAGTATTTTGCCGGGTCGTGAGAGGGAGGGAGTGGATTTGGTAGTGGCCTCGGCTTTAGGGGCGTCAGATGCTTCTTCTTGATTAATACCCCCAGAGCTTTGGACAGGGGCATATGTAGGGGTGTAAAGGTTCTTTGGCCTCTGGGTTGATATTTGGTGTTTTGGGTATTGCTTCCAGATGCGCCAGAGAAAGGCGTGGCTGTCATGGGTCTTGGGGGAGGGGGAATGGTGGCGACCATGCTCACCTCTGAAGCTCGTGCAGTTGCAGTGCCACTCGAGCCTGCGTTGTTGTTACGGTTGAAAGTCCTTCTGGGTTGCTCCCTATCCTGGTCGATCAGACCTTGTTTCATGGCATCCTCGATCTGTACCCCCATTTCGTGTAAATCTGAGAAAGTAGGGAAGGGGAGTACGATCATCTTCTGCATCAATTTTGGTTGGAGATTGCGCACAATCATCCTGATTTGATCTTTGTCTGTAGGCCTTAAGGTCATCATCGATGCCTTCGCCCTTCATCGAGTTACGTAATCTGAGAAAGTCTCCTTGGGTTCCTGCCTCGTTGTTTTGAGATCACGAGTTGTAATCTCGATCTATGTATTGTACGAGTACTGTGCAACAAAGGCCTCAGCCATCTCATCCCAACTTCTTTTGACCTCGTCTTCCAACTTCGCGTACCAGATGGCGGCCACACCCGACAAGGTTGGCCGAGAAAGCTTTTGTGGTCGGGTTAGGCCCATTGGCTGCAGAATGTCTGAGAATAGCCGAAGATGGACCATGGGGTCCCCGGACCCGTCGAAACGGTCAATTTGTGGCATCTTGAACCTATCGGGCAATGTCACGGCCACGTCGGTGTATCCGTCCTCGATGTCCGGAATGGCCTTCACCCCTTGTGATTTCTTGAAAAGCTTCTCAAGCTTGCTCAGTTTTAGAGCCGTATGGTCCATTTCGAACTCAAAGGGAGAGTCCGGGTGGTTGTGTGTATGGGTCTTGGACAGTTGAGGCGGAAGCGGGGGCGGAGCTGGCCCCGTTGGAAGATTCGTGTCCTCTTGGATATTCTGGACATTTGGCACGGTGTTCTGGGTGTTTGGCAGAGCATTCTGGACAGTAGGTGCCTGCTCGGGTAATGGGGGCCCTGGTGGAGGAGGAACCTGGTGTGAAGTAGATGCCGCATTCTCGTCAAGCGATCTAGTGATTAGCTCTCGGCTTTCTTGGGCCATGATTGCAGCTTGTTGCTTGGAGAACTCTGCTTGGCGGGCAGCGTCCTCTTGCATCTGTCTCATGCTCTCCTGCATTTGGCGCATTAGGGCTTCCACCCCTGACGTATTTTGCTGATCCATCTGACTGACCGGTAAATCTATCTCGATAGCAACAATTGGGACCTCAATCCTACTATCCTCTGATGGAGTAACCCACTGTTCTGGCAACCTCTGTTCTGACACACTGCGCTTCCTTGGCTTTTTCCTGACAACGGGGGGTAAAGAATAGAACATTGGATGTCCGTCAACCAGATCCTCAGATCGATTGAGTCAGCAACCTTGTGTCCAAAGTGCTTGGGGAATATCTACTGGGTTGGAAGCAATGGTGCTAAAACTGCTCCTAGCAAAAGATAAATAAAGCGAAAAGGAAATAAATAACCAGATAAATGAACAGCATGACAGCTTAAAATAAATACACAACACACAGTCGGGCATACAACTCACGGTTGATAAGCTGAAAATAAACTGTCTCCAAATACGACATCGCCTTGAATCATCGTTTCAAAGATGAATCGGATACCGCAGATAATCGATTCTCAACATCTTGACCGATGCCCGCAGTTCGATGCCCAAACTTGCAAACTGATACATGCATTCCTGTGGAGACGCACTCTAAAGCACATAACAGATAAGTGAGAGCCAAAACACCCCTATGTTGGGGTAGGGTTTCGCCCTATTTTGTCGAGCTAGGGTTTCACTACGCACGCAATGTTTCAAACAACCTATATCGGGTAAGAAACCGTCCTAGTTTGGAATGGTCACTACGGATCCGAATATGCACTAGGTCGAATGGTCGAAAAGGGTGCCCCTAAAATCGGGGTTTGTGTTCTATCTTGGCAGAGCCCATAACCGTCACCTTATGGTTATGCCTTGACAAGACAAGCCTCCGACAAATCGTTCAGAATAGCGAGATGGCAAACACGGTGTCCTAGGCGCACCAATGCAAATGCAATGTAAAGAAACACACAAGTGCAAACAAAACAAGATATCATGAGTTCGAAGTCAAGTTCTCTAAATCCTCAAAGAAGTCGCCAGAAATCAGAGACAGTTCATGGGGACCTCGCTCTGATCAGACTCGATTTGTTGTCACGGTTAAATCTGAACCAAAGAGTCCAAATCCAAATCGTTTTGAGAAAAGATTTTTTGAAAGAAGTGCCAAACATGGACGGCTTTGCGATCTGAGTCGCCACCTAAATATTTTATTTTGGAAAATTTAGGAAACCCCGACTGCTTGCCTAAGGCCACGTGTGTCATCACCAAAGTTGCCTTGGCTCGAACTTGGGTACGATTAGAAGGTCACTGTGAGTTACCCAATCGCCGATCAAAGATCGGCCTCTACTAACCATGATATCTATTTTTGAAAACATTGTGTGTTCTTATTCCGGTTATTAGCCTAGGTTACTATGTGATACGCACAGCATACAAGTATAGACTGGATCGCCTGAATTGGAACAAAACATTTCATGTTTGTTTTTGAAAATGGTTTGATGGTGCTACTCGCAAGTAGACTAAGACGTGGATTTGCCACCCTCGGGTGGGCTTAAGAAAAACATGATTTTGCCACTATCTAGTGGGCTTAAAACAAACATTTGATGAATTGTTCCAATCCAAATAATCCAACCTTCACCCACAGGCATTCATGCAGTTATATCACATAAGCAATTAGCCTCATGGTGAGCATGCTATTCATGGCAGTCACTCACACGCATGCAAGGATGCTAAAGCATAAAAACTCACCGAATACTCCAAGTCAAAACAGAAACCGATTAGAAATCCATGCATGATCCTAACTATACAGAAATGCCTAATGCAACATATGCAAAATGCAACTATAGCAGGCTCGACTATTCTAAACATGGCATATGAGATGCAACAGCTATCAAGTATTCAACTCGGAATTGAGATACAAATGCAGTTAATATGATGCGCTGAGCCCGGTGCATGCAAGACAGATGAATGAATGCAAACATGTTATGATACTGCATGCTAATTGAAACATGCCCTAATCTAACCATCATAAGTTGGTAAATAAAAGGGAGGAAAGACGTGGGGTTGGAAGACATACATCACACTCACACACACTTATTACAATTATGCCCTCGCGCAGAGGGTCCGAATAAATAATACAGTCCCGAATAGTACAGTCCAAATAAATAATACAATCCAAATATGTACAAAAATCCTAATTAATTACCAAATTAACTAAGAAAACAATAAACTGGCATGCAAGCCAGGGATTGCCTTGACTCTTCTTCGAATGATGAATGATGCAGGTCCGGGTTGCCTTTGCGCATAAATCCACTATGATGCCCCAATTAGCCTCTGTTTTGCAATAATTTTTGCAAAGCGTGCCAAGCCCCGAAAGACTGCTGATTCTTGATTTGCTGCAACAGAGAACAGGAAAGGGGCATGGCAATGTATTTTCACAAATGTATGTATGCGTCGTTCCTTCTGCCACCAATCACGCATCTCGATGCATGATGGCCGAGGAGTCGAATTGCACAACTCAATATGAAATGAATGCACATATGAACACAATAAGACCTAACTCCATCATGGATAATCCGGAGTGTTGGTGATTGGGGAATTGAGACACGGGCTAAGAAATGGTACAAAATAAGCTCAAAAAAGAGGGAAATGGTGCTCACCCTTGTAGACCAATCCCTTGCTGCCTCTTGGACCAAGAAAAGCTGCCTCCTAGCCTCTGAGAAGACCCTCTTAGTCAGCCGAATGGAGATGGTGGTGTGGTGCTAGGTGATGGTGTGAAAAAGGGGTGTGAGACTTGAGAAATTTGAGTGTTTGGAAGAGAGGAAGAGGGAGGGGTGTAATGCAAGCTTAAGGCAAATTTTTCCAACCCCAAAACAAGACCTGGGGTGTTGGTTATATAGGCCAAAGAGGGGGAGAAAAAGGGGGAAAAAAAGGGAGGGAAATCACTCCAAGTTTCCCTCCAAAAGTTGCACCCCTGGATACAGAATCTGGGGGGAAACAAAGTGTATTTCTGTGATGTGCCAGGTGTAAGGATCTTGTCTACCAGATATTGGGATCAGAGGTGGCCGTGGCTCTCCCCATGGCCGGCCGGCTAGGGGTCAAAAAGGCCAAGTGTAATTAATGGCTGGCCACCACAGATTGGTGGCCTTCCATGTGTTCTTAACACAACCCTGTGGTCAAAAATTGGAAACAGTGAACTAGGAGAGAGAACAGCCCACTTTTCAAAGGGGTTCAAAAGGTTCAAAAGCAATTCTTGGGCCGCCCAAATATTGGTGGCCTCCCAGATGTGTACTTCACAAATATGGGGGTTAGGGTTGAAGAAAATGGCCCAAGGGTGGTCAACATTGGCTTTGAAGTGAGAGAAAAAGGCGACGGAGGCGATGAAGGAATATAACGGTTGTTGAAACAATTACGCCTCCCACCCATCTATGACCTTCCCGGTGATGCAACAGAGGTCCCTGCCAAAATGAACAAATCGATGCAAAATGAAGGTTTGGGGGTCAAACGCGCAATTCGAGGCCCCAAAACCGATCATAGGCACCGGGAGTGGTGTTCGACCACGAAGTTGGTCTCTCGGACCTCAGTGTCCCTTAAAAGGGAGTAAATAAGATGCATGCCAAAAACCGGAGCAAACAGAGGTGGTTAGGGGGTCCCGAACCGAAGCACTCGGCCTGACGGCTCCAAAAATCGGGAACTGGGCTTCGAAATGGACAAAATGGCCTACGACCACGAAATGTAGCCCATGGCCACCGAGAGATGGTCTACGAGACCTCTCCTTCCCTTTGGGAGGAGAAACAGAGAAAACTGAGCCTGGTTCGCAAACCGAGGCAAGGCACAGAAAAGCCCGGAAGTCCGGAGGCAGGGCTTACGGTCGAGACTCTGAAACCTTTGGACGAGCACGATATGCAACGTCACCAAGCGCTCAGTCGGTGACGCCTGAGTCTTAAGGTCGGTCAAAAATGGGGTGTCTACACATACTAACATGTAATGAATATTCTTATCAATTCCGATATGTACCAAGGATATCTAAAAAAAAATTCAAGTTTGCAAAACCATACTAAGAAAATCTTTTTAGTTTTTTTTTTTATGTTTTTTTTTTTCTAAACAAAACAAGACAGAAAACGAACATGCACTCATTAGAAGACTCAAAAAGAAAAAAACACAAAGAAACCTAAAAACAATACTGAAAAAACAAATTAACACAAGTCAAGTTTTCTCACCCAAACCGCTTTAGTATGAAAAAGTTGTGGGAATTATGGTTCTTGGGTGGTGTCTTGACGCTATGTTCCCTTTCCTTCAATGGGAACCCGTCTTGACTTTGGCTTCCAACTTCATATTCCAAGGTCTAGTCAAACACATCCTCTGCTCATGTTTGGTCTTAAGTCGATCAAAATAGTGAGGTCTAATATGACCCTTAACCTCATTACCACCAATGAAGTGTCTCCTACCCCACGAGATGTTGGAATTTCTTCCATCTCTATGACACACTCTCCTATGCAACTTGTAACAATAAAGGCGTAGTATGACCAGCCAAACCACAATGATGACAAATAAAAAGAGTGTACCTTCTTTTCTTTGGCCTTACCAACTCTAGGAAGTTTGAGAAGTCCATCCTCATGTTGAATTTTTGTTTTCCCTTTCCATGAGTTCTTGTATCGTGAGATGTGGAAGCACTATGTTTTTGCTCTTTCTACCACCAAAGCCAATGTCACTCTTGTCGAACAAATTTGTTGAGACCCAATGAAATTGTCCAAAGTCTTTGATTCTCTGCTCCAAACACCAATGGTAGCCATAGCACACTTGAGTTCTTCCTCTTTCTTGATCATTAGTTCTTCCAAAGTAACTTGAGACATCTCGAGAGTTTCAATCTTTTCTTCATATGTTGCATAGATTTCAGTAGCTCATTCTCTCTCTGCCTTACAAGTCAAGAGTTTTGCACAAAGAGCTTGTTGATCATTAGAAATCTTAAGGACATCATTCCTAGCCAAGGAAATCTCTTTTTAATTTGACATTCTCACTTTCACATGCATTGAGTTTCCTAGTGAGTCTGTCATTCAATTTAGATAAGTTAAAAGATTCCTTATAAAACTTTTGATATGCTTGCTGAAGATCTTCATCTTCACTCCCCGAGGATTCATCATCAGTGGCATTCTCAATCGGGCTCTTCAGATACTCTATATGTCCTTCGGGCCGTTTGGCCATGAAAGCAAGGAATTGTCTATGTCCCTCTTCGCCTTGATCTTCGTTGTCACTTTCATCTTCATTAGATTCTGATTCATCATCCCAAGTAATGGCGAGGGCTTTTTTCTTCTTTAAACGAGTAGGGCATTCTGAAGCAAAGTGGCCAAATCCTTGGCATTCATAGCATTGGACTCTTTCAGAGTTCCCTTGTATTTTTCCTTTCTCCTTCTTGGCTATAAAATTAATTTTGAGTTTATCTTTGCTTTTAGATTTATGAGTATAAGTAGATTCCAAAAGATTAGGATTCTTTTTCAGAAAAGATTTTTTCAATTGTTTAACAAAAGCAGCCGTAATCTTGGAATCTATCTCACAATCCTCATCAAAATCCTCTCCAACTCTATGAGCACTACTAAAAGCAATAGCATCTTTTTGTTTCTTTTTGAAATTCCTATGTGCCTCATAAGTTTGGAGATTTCCAACCAAGTGATCCAGCTTGAGGTTGTCAACATCTTGAGCCTCTTCAATAGTCGTAACTTTTGGCTGGAACCGATCGGGCAAGGACCTCAAAATTTTTCCTACAATCTTGGATTCCGGTATTTTTTCACCTAAATTGAAGCTGGAACTCACAATGTCACTCAACTTTGCATAAAATTCATCAAAGGTCTCACTATCTTTCATTGAAAGGTTTTCGAAACTAGACGTGAGCCTTTGAAGTTTTGAGCGTTTAACCGAAGGAGTGCCCTCATGAATAGTTTGTAAGATATCCCAAGCCTCTTTTATTTCACAATTACAAATACGACTAAACTCTTCAGTGTGACAAATAGAAAAGAGAGAATTGATAGCTTTACTAATCCATTACTATTTTGGTAATCAATTGTGTCCCACTTATCAATTGGTTTGGGAAAGGTTACTCCATCAATCGGTGAATCGCTTGCTCACCCACCCATACATGACAGATGAGCCAAACTTTTCATCAATAGATTTTAAAACGATCTCCTCCGAAGCTTTCCAAAACGAATAATTGATCCGTCAAGTAGGGTGGTTGAACCATAGAATTTCTCTCACTTAAGTGAATCCATTATCACAAATCAAACAAGATCTCGCTAAAAGTTTTAAAAAACAAAAAGTAACCCGCTCGATACCAATTGAAAAATCTAGAAATCCCTAGATGTTGATTTGTGATTACGTATCAATTTTAAGCAAGAAATAACAATCCCAATCAAATAATCAAGACAAATCGACACAACAATTTTATTGGAAAAATCACAATTGACACCTCCAATTGTGATAAAAAAATCACGGGCAACAGCCACAAAACAATCCATTAAGAAGATATACAGGAATTACACAGGTATACTCTCAATTACCTAGCGAATTTATGCCCAAATTAAACTAACCCCTATGTACCTCTTCCAACTCCGTCTTCACCTCGGAATTGTCTTGACGATGAGCCGCTCCAGAATCCACCAAAGCTTCAGGCTTGAATTCTTCGGAATCCACTGAAGAACAACTCTCTCTTTTGTGTTGAACAAACAAATAATCCTTTGATGTATACTCTTTAAATCATGAGTTGAATACTCAATCAAAAAACTAAAGAAAACTAGCAAAATATCCCCAGATATAAACCTTAATATCCAAGAAGAAGATCTGGAGGAGTAATCCTAGTTTTGGACTAAAACAAATATTTATAGAAATCTAGGACTGCGAAGCTCGCTCGAGCGAAGCTTCTCTCGCTCGAGCGAGGAACCAAAAACGCATGTTTTCCATAAGTGGCTTCGCTCGAGCCACGCATGCTTCGCTCAAGCGCACATTAATCTCTTTCAGGTTTTTGCCAGACGTAGTCTTCGCTCGAGCGAGCACTCCTTCGCTTGAGTGAGCACTCCTTCGCTCGAGCGACCAAGGGCGAAACGGCAACTTTGAATGCAATTTTGCATTTTGTTTCGGGGGTGCAGACCCTCGACCCCGTCGTGGCACCGCCTCAACTCCGCCAAGGGCGCCGCCTAGACCTCCGCAGGAGTCGACCGGCACCCGATCCCCGTCATAATTAACGAAGTGGCAATCTTGAAAGTATTAACATCACAAACTTCTCGCAAGGCACAATTCAAAGTTGGATTCGCATTCAAACACTCATAGCCTCACTGAAATAAAAACTACAAAAATAAGTATAACTGAAAGGAGTTTTGTCAAACGGGATTGCCAAGAATAAAAACCTAACACCTCTCATTTACTCTTTTTTTCTAGATCAACTATTTTTTACACTTGAGAGATTACTAGCTAACGAAGGACGTTTTTTTCTTGGTGGAGCTTTTGAGTTTACCATCTTGTGTAGAGTTGGCTTGAACTATACGACAAGTGGCCTGACTGCTAGGTATCTTGGAGGACAAGTCATAATTTAGTGACTAGTACATCGGGTATTTGGATTCTTCCAACCGCAAAGGGCTTGATTCTTAAAGAAAAACGATATCTCAGATCTCAACCTGATCTACTTGTATCTCATTTTCTTTGCATTATTTATCAATAAAATATAATTTTTATAATATTTTCACTGACAATTTGAAAGAGATCAAAATGGAACAAGTACTAGAAAAAAGCAATGACGGAATTGGAGATCTCAACAAGCTTTTCAAGTTCAAGGGAGTTCATTTTAAGAGGTGGAAAGAAAAAATTCTTTTTTTACCTCAGCCTTTTGAAAGTTGCTTATGTTCTTTTCGAGAAGAATCTAAACAAAATTTCAACCGAGGAGATGAATGATGAAGACTACGAGGCACATAAGCAAAAGTGGCTTCACACAATATAGATGAGTATAAATATTGTTTTTAACTCTTAAATTGCCTTGTTGATCAATTTTACGATTACTATGACACCACTTACACTTCTGCAAAGAAAATTTGGAAAGCTTTATAGACTAAGTATGATACTAAAGAGGCAGGAGCAAAAAAGTATGCAGCTAGCCAATTTTTTCGTTTCCAAATAGTGGATGGAAAATCTGTTGTGGAGAAAGTATCAAGATTGGTGACAACTTGGCGCTTTAGGACTTATTGACAAGTTACCGCCATCTTGGAGAATTCCAAAAGAGTATGCTACCACAAACAAAAGGAGACTTCCTTAGAGGCGTTGATCATCAGATCCGGATCAAGATGAGGCTAGAGGCCAAGATGCATTAATAACACAAGATGGTAATGACAATTCCACCACAAAGGTAAATTTTGTTTTTAACAAATAATAACCTACCCAAAGGTCATAATTCCAAGAATGCTTATTTGAAGTCTTATAAAAAGAATATGAAGAATTATGGTAAACCTCGCAATAAATGGATTAACCCAAATAAGAACCAAAGCCTACCACCTCCACAAAATTTTACATGCTTTGTTTGTGACAAAAGTGGGCATATTGTTCTAAACATGCACCGCCTTTAAAGGCTAACGTTATTGAGGAGCCATTTGTGGCGATGATTATAGACATTTGCATGGTTAATTATGTGGACGGTTGGTGGGCGATTCTCGCTAATAGATATGTTTGTTATAATAAAGCTTGGTTCAAGGTGTATACTCTCTTTGATGATGAGAAAACAATTATGCTTGGTGACTCTAGTCAAACCAAGATACTTAGGAGTGGTGAGGTTGACCTTAAGTTCACCTCTAGACGTGTGCTTACTTTAAAAAATGTGCTTTATACACCGTCCATGAGGAAGAATTTGATGTTAAGTTATTTGTTGAATGAGGTTGACTTTAAGCAAACTATGGAATCTGATCAATATGTGATTACCAAGAAGGGTATTTTTGTAGGTAAGGGTTATGCTTGTGATGGGATGTTGAAACTGAATGTTGAGATTAATAAACCATCTACCAATTCGGTTTATATGTTGTCGTCTATTAATTTTTGGCATACTCGCTTGTGTCATATTAACAGTAAATATATGGGAATCATGAGTAGTTCAGGATTAATTCCTAAAGTGACAAAGTTTTTTTGAGAAATGTGAAGTTTGTAGTAAAACAAAAATTATCAAGAGGCCTCATAAAAGTGTTGAAAAAAGCACTGAATTGCTAGAATTATTTTATACTAATTTGTGTGGTTTTGAAGGAATTTTAACTTGTGGTGGTAACCGATATTTTATCACTTTTATTGATGATTTTTTAAAATACACAAACGTGTATTTATTAAAAAATAAAAGTTCTGATTTTCAAAAATTTAAAGAATTCTTTCTTGAAGTGAAAAATCAATTCGATAAAAAAGATTAACAGAATTAGAAGTGATAGAGGCTAGGAGTATGAATCTCTTGGATTCAACTCTTTTGTACAGTCATTGGGAATTATTCATGGGACTACTCCACCATATTCACTTTCATCTAATGGCGTAGTTGAAAGAAAAAAATAGAATGTTAATTGACTTGGATTTAATGCTATGTTTTTTGATTCAAGTGTTCCTCAAATCTTTGGGGTGAGGCTATTTTGATGTCTTGCCATTTGATAAATGAGTGTCACACAAAAAGACTAAAATTGTACCTTATGAGTTGTATGGGGCATAAACCAAATCTATGTTATTTGAGGGTTTGGGGTTGTTTAGCTTTTGTGAGGCTTGTAGATCCTAAACGACCTAAATTGAGTGAATGAGCTACCACTTGCGCTTTTCTTAGGTACGTGTTAGTACAACTTATAGATTTTTTGATAGGAAAAATAATATTATTTTTGAATCAGGTGATGCTATTTTTCATGAAAATAAATTTCCTTTCAAATCTAGAAATAGTGGTGGTCAAATATTTTCTGAAAATACTTTATCCATGCCTAGCTCTTCTACTCCATCTCAAGTTTTTCAAGAATAAGAAAACTCTCAAATCCAACCAAAGAGGAGTAAACGAACTAGAGTTGAAATTTTTTTGGCATTGACTCTTATCTTTACAATGCTAAAGAAATTCCTCTTACAGTGCAAAAAACTTTATCACCACCTGATGCTATTTTCTGGAGAGAGGCTGTGAATGATGAGATTGATTTACTACTTTCAAATAAAACATGGAAGCTAGTGGATTTCCCTCCAGGTTGTAAAACTATTTCGTAAAAAAACTTAAACCAGATGGAATTATAGATAAATATAAAGTGAGGTTTGTCGCTAAAGGTTTTAAGCAACAAGTTGATCTTGATTTCTTTGATACTTTTTTCTAAGTTACTAGAGTTATATCCATTAGACCTGGATGCTAGTTGGTCGTAATTCATGATTTAAAATTCATCTAATGGATGTGAAAAACAACATTTTTAAATAAAAATCTAGATGAAGAGATTTACACGGACCAACCCAAGGGCTTTGTGGAACCTGGCCAAGAAAACAAGGTGCGTAAACTAACTAAATTTCTTTATGGTTTAAAACAAGCTCTTAAACAGTGGCCTGAGAAATTTGATTCATGCATGCTCGAGAATGGCTATAAGACTAATGAATGTGATAAGTGCATATATTTTAAAACTTGTGAGAATGTACACGTGATTATTAGCCTATATGTGGATGATCTACTTATCTTTGGTTCTAATTTGCATATTATAAATGAGACTAAAAATATGCTTGATAGCCACTTTGATGTGAAAGATCTTGGTGAAGTCAATTTATTTTGGGATTTAAAATTACCAAGACTAATGATGGTGTTCTTCTTGATTAGTCGCATTATGTTAAGAAACTTTGAAAGAAATATAACTTTATAGACTTTAAACATGTTGCTACTCCTTTTGATTCTAGCGCATATTTATCTGTAGAATAAAATGAAAAAGATTTGATTAATCGAAAGGAATATGCTAGCATGATTGGTAGTTTGAGATATTACATATGTTGTTGAAGCATTTTAGCAAGTTTACTAGCAAGCCAAGTCGAGATCATTGGCTAGCCATGGGAAGAATTATGATATATTTATTTGGTACAAAAAATTATAGTTTGTTTTTATAACAAGTATCCTCGCAATACTTGAGGGACATAGTGATACCAATTAGAACACTTTTTCAGGTGATTCTCTCTCTACCTCGGGTTTTATTTTTACCTTGGGTGGTAGTGCTATATGTTAGAAGTCTAAAAAACATATTATAATTGCTAATTCTACAATGGAAGTTGAGTTTATAGCATTAGTTTTAGCAAGTGAGGAAGCGAATTGGTTGAGAGATTTGTTGCATGAAATCCCTTTTTGGGAAAAACCAATTCCTTTTATGTTGCTTCGTTGTGATAGCACTGCTACTATTGGTAGAGTGAACAACCATTTTTATAATGGTAAATCCAGACCTATTTGAAGGAAACACAGTAATGTGAGATCCTATTTGAGTAATGGCATCATAAGCGTGGAAATATGTAAAAATCGTGATAATCTTGCGGACGATTAACCAAGGCCTTGACAAGAGATAGGGTCCGGAATACATCGAGGGGATGGGTTTGAAGCCTATGAAATCATAAACCATGTATGATGATACTCACTTTTAGGGACGAGAGATCACTGTAACTAGGTTCAATGGGAAGAGCGAATCATATGGTGGTTGTAAAAATGCACATAATATTTTGTTGCCCATCCCTATGATGCTAAAGTGCATTTGTCCTGTAATGTTGACGATTGAGTTTTTTATACATAATGAAATTGCAGCAGCTTTTTGTTGGAGTGGGGTCATGTAAATTCACAGGGAACATCCTTGACAAATTTCACCTATGTGAGCATGGAAGTAGGGCCACTTTCTGTGAGAACAAGGCTTATTTTAAATATGCTCATGAAAACTACGATAGGCACAAGACGTAATGTCTTTGGGTATTAAAAGCTCATGTCAATACGGATTATTGTGAGCAATAATACTTGATTTCCCTAAGTAGTCATAGTTCAAGTTTGAGACCACTCTTGACTTGGAGTAGAGGTTGTTGTTTCACTAATAAGGTTCCTGAGCACACCTTCATGATGCATACTAGTCTATATTTGTTTGGTAATCTCTCTTGTCCTTGTTGATATTAAAATATGGTGGAGATTGTTGTACCATTTTAATATCTTTTATTTATTATTTATATTTTTTTTGGTGACCTTTTGTCTTGTTCATGAATCTTTTTTTTTTTTTGGTGACCTTTTATTTTTGTTCATGAATAGAGATTAATTAGAAGGTCATCAACATGGTGGTGAAGTTAATATTTGGAGGTTTTGAGACTCTCCCTTTTTTTTTGTTTAATGGTCATTATTTTTTAGGTGTAATTTGCAAAGTCCTAGTGGCTTATAAATTGTCTCTCTAATCTACTCTTTTCTAGACCAATTATTTTTTTTACCTTTGGAGATTACTAGCTAAAGAAGGTGTTTTCTTGGTAGAGATTTGGTTCACCATCTTGTGTGGAATTGGCTTGAACCATATGACAAGTGGTCGTCTTTGTTGTATCACTGAGGACAAGTCATAGT